>JAMPIV010021929.1:0-183672 GCA_024509875.1 Oreohelix idahoensis
TAACATACTCGCGTTGAGGGTCTATCCCACAGGATTGGAATCACTGTCAAACAATTCCGCCATGCGAGCCTGTCAATAAGCATCCGATGCGTTTCGGCTCGGTGTGTGCTCGTCTGATCATATGTCCCGTGCTCAGGGGTTCTCCCTTTGCCACCTTGTCCTTTCTGGCTACCCACGCTGCCATGACGGACGGTCGGGTTGATCAGACTGTTTGGGGTGGTTGGGGTACTTGTTCTTGTAGAACTTGGATTTTTCAGGAGGGGGGTTTTGAGGTCCAGTTTCTATGTGGTTATTTTGGTTAGAAGCCTGAGAAGATTGCTCTAGGTTATGTTTTCGAAAATGCTCCTCTGTCGGTTTCCGCTTTGTGGCCGGTAGTTCAGCCAGCGCATTGTGATAACGCTCAGACTTTTCCAAAATGTCTTCAAGTTTTTTCTGCCCCCTGCTCAGCGAGAAATCTCCGGGTATCAGCAGACAAAGTGTTCTTTATTTGTTCAGTTAAAACAAATTCCTCAAGACCTTCATAGGTAGAGGGGAGCTGCGAGAGCTCAAGGCACTTTGTCAAATATCCCTTTAGACGGGAAGAGAACTGGTGAAAAGATTCAGAATTCTCCTTTCTGCTGTTGCGAAACAGTTGCAAAAATTTTCGAGCGTTCATTTCAAAGCGCTCCAGTAACGCTTTCTTCAACAAGTCATAGTCGTCTTGTTGGCTACTTTCCAGTTTGGCGTACACATCATACGCAGAACTTTTCAAAGCCTGGGAAAGCTTCATGATCCAACGCGACCTCTCTAAACCGTACAGAGTTGCAATTTTCTCAAATTTTTCTAGCCAAGTGTCAATCTTCTCATTTGGACAAGGGAAAGATTCTAGTGGAAAAGACATAGCAGTGAGATGAGTAGATTGAGTGTTAGAAGGATCAGTTAAGGAAGAATGAGGAGAAGACTCTGAATTGCTGGAGGTAGAGGCAGCACCACGACTTTGAAGTTCAAGAGCTTTAAGAGGCAACTCATGCTGACTCTGCTCCCTCTCTTTCTCATGCTGTCTCTCCTCTTTCTCCTTCTCATGCTGTCTCTCCTTCTCTTTTTCCTCATGCTGCATCCTGCGAATTTTCCATTTCTTCCTCAATCTTCTTCTGCTGTAATAGCCGGGTTCTTCTTCGCTTCTTTCCTCCTAGCTTCTTCTTTTTCCTCTTTAGCTTCAGCTGCTTTCCTCTCGCCATCATATCTCTCAAGTTCGTCCCTGACATATGCTTTCGCTTCCTCTCCTTCCAGTCCCTCCTCTCTCGCTTCTGCCCTGAGGAGTTGTCTAAGCTTTGCCCTCTCGGCCATATTATGTCAGTGACTGAGACAAAACTAGTGGAGAACGAAAATAGGAAAAAGGATACACTGGTTCCTACCACTTACGAGAAAAAAAATTACCAAAAATCAAAAGATGATATCCTTAACCCTGGGATACCTCCTCCAAATTAAAATCTAACTATCGCTGCTATTATCGGCAATAAAGCACTTTAATGCAAAAACACGACTACGCCAACTAAATGGTAGTTAAGATTACTTCTGAAAAAATAAGTTGCTACAGTGGAAAAGCAAAATAATTATTGCAAAAATTAAAGAGAAAAAAATAATCCCTTAATTATAAAGTCCACTATCAAGTTCACCCTGAAGACAGTTAGGGTAAGGGAGGCAATTAATCTGGACAAATAGTCCGAAACGCACTCCTTAGCTTTTGCTCAAACAACCTACTTCTTCAAAACCCTTGTGAATGTTATACACTCACTACTTTACCCAGCGTTTTAGTATTACAAAATCAGTAATTAACATATATTCCTACAATCAACCTGTAAGTGAAATGTATATTATTTCTAAATGCTGTGGAAAAAAACTATCAGTTTGTGTGGTCAGCACGCCCGTAAACAGATCGTTAGTCTAGGGGATAAATTATTTAAAATAAACTCACAAGACAATCACACTCTTACTCTATTACAGAATAAGGAATATTAAGTACAAAATCCAGATAGACGAGTCCACGTTTGTCGTACTCGTCTTCCTATTCTAAGTTCAAAGACCCGTCGGACGAGAACCCATTTGTCGTACTCGTCTTCCTATTCTAAGTTCAAAAATCCTACGGACGAGCCCCCATTTGTCGTAGATTTTAGATAGGAGTATTAAGACTTAGGTTAGGTCCCTTCTGAATAGGTTGGAATGAGTGATAGAGACACAGTGTGAGCTGGTGTAACAAAAAGCAATGGAATTTCCACAACGTGAGATGATTAGAATGTGATATAGAGGCTGTCTTTGAGAATCGAGATAATCTTCTCTCTCTCTCCTATCTTCTACGACCGCTTTTAAAGGCGTCAGACAGTCTAAACACCGATATATATATATATATATATATATATATATATATATATATATATATATATATATATATATATATTAATATATCTCTATCTACTCACGGGCACGCACATACACGTGACGACAGGTAAACACACAGGACGTGGGAAAACTAATAACAATGATTATACAGATAATTGGGATCGAGCTGACCAAACGCACTGATTTTTTTGTTCAAGAGAGATATTTTAATTATCATAATCAAAATCTCTACACAACACCAAAAATTTACATCAAGGAAAAAAACATATACAAGAGTCATAAAATTTAAGAAAATGCTACAAGGATGATAGCCCGTTAAAATCTTACTCTAGGTTTAGCCCACAGCCCCGTTAAGAGAACAGATGATGGCCCAAAGAGTTATAGATACGTAGGGTTGAGGCTAAGAGTTTTTCTTCTTTTCTCGTAAATGTATGCACAGAGTTGAATAATCTGATTTAGCCTAAGAAGTAAAGAAACTCTAGCAAATAGTAACAAAATTCTGCAGGTTAAACAAAAAGAATTAAGACAGTAAATGGGTGACAATCTATAAACTGTAAAAAATAACACTCTGATCTGCGTACACTCACTTTTTCATTCAGCATGGGCTATGGGTACACAGTTATACTCACAACTTTGCTCGCTGCCTCTGGGCAACATACTCAATTCTAGGACCTTCACACAGACCCGAAAATGCAGTCCTTGACCAAGAAATCCCCAGTTCCAAAAGACGTACTAAACTCTCAGGGAACGATTCCTTTGGGTGTTCTAATTTTTCGAATGTCTGATTAAGTCACATAAAATATTGTCCAGGCACGAAAGTTAGCAGAGCACAATGTCATTAGCTTTGGTTTCTAGAATTTAAGGAATGTCAGATCGGTGTCTACTTTCAGGAAGTTACTATATTTGGTCACCACAGTACTAGTCAAAACTCTGTCGGAATGTTTCTGATCTTTGCTTGCCACAACGGGCTGAATTATACTGAAGAGTTATTCTGGAAGAATTAATTCTGGCGCGAAGGCCTCTTACTTCCCTTAACTGTTACAGTTCAGGTAATGAAAGTGATTTGCTTCTTCCCAAATAAAGTTCACGTACTAGAACGCTGGTAAAGTTGGGTACCACCGTTTCACTATATAAAAGAAAGAACACATATCAAATAATTTTACAATATGTACCCACTATAACTTACATTATTAAACCGCAAGTGTACTGCTTGACTTATCATTTAAATTTCCCGTAAAGTAAGTTATATTTTTAAAAAAAATCATCAATCCCCATGAATTTAGGAACACGTGCGTGTTCCGTCAACATCTCATGAGGTTTCTAGCATTTGTAAGTTAGTTTAGAAAAATATGATCTCGTCTGATTTCTTAGCAGTAAAATTAACTTCATTATAGCTACATTTTTTAGTAAGCTAAAAGATATAATTTATTATGTATTTCCACTGTATGCGTCACTAGAAAATAATACAAACTATAAATTAAGCACTCTGGACACAGGACTAGTTTAGAATGAAATAGGCGATTTTAACACTAAATCACTTTCCAAAATACTAGATATCTATTTTATTAATCTCACCACAGCACTACGGTAACGCCACGACTAGGATAATTCACTAGATAGGTATTTAGAAGCTCGTCACAAATCTGACGAGAACTATGAAATTTTCTATACAAGCTTCATTCGCTAAGCACGTGTGTGCCGTCTCTACTGGAAGATGTTGGAGACTGGACAATGGAAATCCGATTTCAGCTCCTGGGTGGATATTTGAAAACAGGGGCAAAAACAATCCCCAACATTTTTCTCAAACTCCCAAATCATCTCCCCTTTCCCGTGTAAAACACCTTACGTGTTTAACCATTACCATTACTAGACGTCTTACATAACTGACACTTCTGCATTTCCGCACCTGTGCTGACCCGGCCCAACAGTGAGCCGTGTCAGCTGGATTTCCAGAAGACAGATGTCTGAAACTGCGACTATAAGGTGTAAATATTCGCTCCTGCTTAAGCGTTTGGCCGATGCAACTACTTGTTTGCCGTTGAAAATGCAGACGGATGTCGGCTCTCTCCTAGCATTCTCACGCGTTTTACGTCGAGAATCTAACTCAGGAGTGTCGTGTCATCTGAAGGTGCAGACCCAAGTCGGCTCGATGTCTGAGATGGACTGCAACTAAATCGCACTTTACGTCTGACTGACATCTATGTAATAAAATTACGCATCCCAGTATGAGAAAAAAACCCCGGTAAAGTTTTTAGAATACTGAAGAAAATATTTTTTCGCAAACGGGTGATGCGAAAAATACAGGAAAAACAAGTAAGGAAAGATAATAAAACAAAAGGATTTGGGTGAGAGAATAGGAAGAAGATGTAGGTAATTTAATGATATAAAGACCTACGTGACATGGCTATTACCGAGACAAAGAAAGGGGGACAGGGGGTCGCGGGTCTCGATGGCGGCACTCTGCTATACGGTGGTGTGCCCGCGTCTGAGAGAGCTGGGGGGGGGGGGGCGTGGGTTGCATTGTGGCCAAAAACCAGAAAGATGGTGTCAGGGGATGGAACTTTGTCTCGGAGCGCATTATGGTTGTAAAACTAAAAGAGGGAGAAACCATAGTCAACCTGGTCATGGTGTATGGGCCAGATGGGAATGAGAGGGCGGAGGTCAAGGAGGAGTTCTTCGAGCTGCTTCGGGGGACAGTGGATGACTGCCTGGATGAAATTATCATGCTCGGAGATTTCAATGCCAGAGTTGGGGTGGCCATGCTGGATGGGGTGGAGTTGTCGGAGGATGTGGAGAAGATGCTCTCGGTGACAATGGAAAGCGACTCCTCAGATTCTGCAGTGAGCAGAATCTGATCATTACCAACACAAAGTTCCCCCATAAGCGCATGCATGCATACACTAGATGTGAGCCAACGGAGGGTGAGAGGTCAGTGATCGACTGTGCCATTGTTGGGAGGAGCTCGTTCGGGTGTGTCCGGGGTGCTGGAGTCTGAAGGGGGCCGGAGATTGGGGGTAGTCGCTGCCTGCTTGCATTCAAAGGAGCAACTGGGGGAGTTGCTCGGCCTGGGGGCTGCCCGGCACCGCGCAGGAAACCAGGTGAACGAACGGAAGAAATGAGCATTAGGACCTGCAAGCTGGGGGAGCCAGAGATTGAGACCGGATATCGGGGGCTTGTTGCTGCAGCGGTGAGAGACACAGATGGGCGGCCTGATGACTTGGATGCCCTGTGGCTTAAATTCAAGGACATCATGGGGACAGCTGCTGCGGAGGCATGTGGTGAGGTCCGACTTGGAAACGGGAGAGGGAGGGCGCCTTGGTGGACAGAGGAAGTCGGGGAGAAAATGGGAGAGAAGAGAGTGGCATGGAAGCAATACTTGGGGGCTGAAGGCACAGCGGGACAGATGGGGAAATATAGAGAGTGTGTGATACTCGGAACGGAAGCAAGGAACAAGGTGCTGGCAGCGGGGCAGAGGTCCTGGGAAGAATTTGGAGGGAGGCTGGAGAGGGATGCGCAGGAAAACCGGAGATTGTTCTATGAGACCCTAGGGAACATGGGGAGGGAAAGGCAATGCCCTCTTAAATGTATAGGGAACAGGCGGGGCAAGTTGCTTGCTGCCCCCGGGGGGGGTGGAAGGATGGAGAGAATATTTCTCAGAACTCCTTGATGGTGAGCAAGGTAGAGCATCGGAAATGATAACCACTGGCACAGAGGAGGATACAAATGGTGATGGAGATGACATGGGGATGGAGGGGCTGAGGGCAGCACTGGAGAGGATCGGGATGGGCGGGGCGGCAGGGCATGATGGTGTGACACCAGGGGTGGTTGAGTGCATGGGAGCATCGGGCGACCTATTACTCCTAAGGGTCCTACAGGCGGCGTGGTGCAACAGGGCCATACCGCGGGATTGGGAGATTGCCATCGTGACACCGATTTTCAAAAGGGGTGGCGGTCGACGGTGTGGAGACCGCGGGGGCATGTCCATCCTCGGTTTCCCTGGTAGGGTCTACTCTAGAGTCCTGGGGCGGAGACTCCGATGCCTGGCTGGGCCGCAGTTGGATGGGGCCCAGTGCGGATTCCGAGCGAACCGAGGTGCTCAAGACCTGATCTTCACACTCAGGCAGCTGAGTGAAAGGGCCCTTGAGTGCAGGAGTGAGATCCATCTTTGCTTCATGGGTCTGGAGAGGGCGTTTGACAGGGTCCCCTGGGGCAAACTTTGGGACTGTTTGGCAGGGGGGAGCATTCCAGCACCTCTGGTTCATGCTGTACAGAGCTTCTGCAGGTCTTGCAGAAATTATGTGAGGACAGCAAACTATAAGTCAGAGGAGTTCAGGACCACCACTGGTGTAAGACGAGGTGATATCCTGTCACCTTGTCTTTTCATACTCCTCATGGGCGATGTCATCGGGGCATGTAGGGAGAGAACAAGAAAGTATTCAGTGGGGTATTGGAAGATGAGACGGGTCTGTATTTCAGAGCTAGCATTTGCTGATGATGTTGTCCTGATTGCTAAATCAGAGACACATCTCCAGTCTGGCCTGCAGGTCTGGAGGGGGGGGGGGGGCTGGAGAGGAGAGGGATGGTCATGGGCGGCTCTGGAACAAAATCCATGGTGATGTCACGAGACGAAAGAAGGCATCGGATTGGGTTGGGAGAGCGGGTCCTGGAGCAGGTCGGCCACTTTAAATGTCTCGGAGCTGTTACACCGAAGGGGGGGCATCGGGGAAGAGTTGGCCACTCGAAAAGCAGCGGCTGGGAGACTTTATCAGGCCATAAATCGAGGATTCCTCGGCAGGAGAGGGGTTGGTGGGTAAACGAGGGTGGCTGTTGGCCGCTCCACCTGTGTCCCAGTCTTGACATATGGATGCGAGTCATGGGCAATGACTACAACCCACAAAAGCCAGATCCAGGCCTCGGAAATGAGGTATCTGAGGAAGGTGGTTGAAGTGACGGGAAGAGACATGGTCCGCGGCCAGACGATACGTCAAGGCCTAAAATCCCACCCGCTGCAGACCCAAATAGAACAGTCCCGGCTGGGATGGTTTGGCCATGTCTGCAGGGTGGGAGGGGATCGGCTACCACGACAGGCATGGGAGGCAGGGAGCCGGGGATCCAGACCTCCGGGACGACCCAGAGTCCGCTGGGAGGACAACATTAGACAGTCTTTGAAGGACCGAGGACTGGGGTGGAGCCAGGCTAGGAAGAAGACAGCTGATGGAATAGTCTGGCGCTCTCTCTTCCAAACCTCTACACCTTACGGTAGAAGAGGAACGACTAAGTAAGTAAGTAATATTTAGGTGCCAGTTGGCTATCATCTTTGTTAGAGCAGTGTGGCATGAATGTTTAGGTCTAAACCCCGACTGACTATCAATTAGCAAGTCGTTGTTAACTAGGTGTTGTAGTGTTATTTTATATATATCTGTTTTTCCAGTGGTTTGGATAGCGATGATATTAGAGAGATTGGCCAATAGCTACCAAAGTTACAACTAACAGAGGAACCAGGTTTGAAAAGAGGATATACCTTAGCGACTTTAAAGTGCGACGGAAAATAACTCTTTGCGATACATAAATTGTATATGTATGTTAGTGAATCGCTAATAACTGGCGCAGCATAGCGCAGTATTCGATTACTGATTCCGTCAAGTCCTGATGAGTTATTCTCTTTAAGGCCTAGAAGATAGTTATACACTTCATTAACTGTCTTAAACGGAATGTCGGATGGGATTGTGTTGGTGCATTTGTTCTCACAGAATGCTGACAGTTGGCCTACGTCACAAGGGGAATCTGGTATCGTAGATTTAAGACTGGTTATTTCTGGCTGAAAGTAATTGCTGAAGTCTGTACAAGTAAATGAGGTATTGGGGGTTAACGAGTCTGGCGAATGTCGTTTGTTTACTAAGGTGTTGAATGCTTTCCACATATCTTTACTGTTTGTTTTGTTCTGAACTACGTTTTTAAAGTATGTTTTCTTTTCCCTACGTATTAAATATTGCACCTTGTTTCTTTGTGCTCTGTATGTGTTAAAGTCTTTATTTTTGTGAGCTCGATATCGTTGCCTCATGGCTTCTAGCACTGCTGGTGTGATCCAAGGAGATTTTATCTGTCGTTTCACACGAACTTCTTTAGCTGGTGCGTGGTTATCAAACACACAATGAAAGATACGTGTCCAATAAGCAATGACGTCATCGGAATCAGAAAGTTGGTAAACACTGGCTAGAGGTGCAGCTCGTAAATCATGTAAAAATAGTTCATGGTTGAAATTTTTGAAACTTCTAAATTTAATACTTATATGTTTATTTCTGGGAGCTTTTTATTTATTCTTTGACCACGTGCAACATATTGGATAGTGGTCACTCATTGCGACAATAGGAACAGAGCATTCTATAATGTTTTCTGCACAGGTGACGTAGACGTGGTCAATTGTTGTGGATAATGTTTTTGTTACCCTGGTAGGTTGGTTGACTATTTGTTTTAAGTTGTAAGATAGTATGATGTTTTCCCACGTTTGGCTTGTGTTGTGAATGTCGATGTTGAAGTTGCCTAGAAGAATAATTTCTTTGGCAGTGGTAAATACTTTGTCCATCATAGAGGTGAAATCTTCATACCAGATGGTTCCTGCACTGGGATTTCTATAATGAGAGAGAGCGAGAGAGAGAGAGAGAGAGAGAGAGAGAGAGAGAGAGAGAGAGAGAGAGAGAGAGAGAGAGAGAGAGAGAGAGAGGGGTAGTAATGAAGCAATGATACATTTTAATTAAAAATCAATAACATTAAATAGTAGATACTCAAGTAAAACAGTTAAATGCAATCCTATAGCTCATGTTGCCATAGCAACTGAAGTATTACAACTCTAAGTTCTAAAATATGGGTGTCTACAGTAACTATAACTCATCATCATTCATCAGTCCCCTTCAGCTCCCTTCGGAGCATAGGTCTTCAACAGATTCTTTCCAAACCTTTTTTTACTTGTGCCTTTCTTTCAAGTTCTTTTCATGTTTAGTTCATCCATTTCAAGAGAGGCTACCGAACAGTTTAGCATCATGACATGGGAAAAAAAGTTAACATCATTCTGGAAAAGCACACATAGGTTACCGGCACTCGAAAGGGGTGTAAATAATAGTAATGCTGTAGCCTAATATGCATCTCGTAAAAGGCGACTAAGGAGGGCTGGGCATTGTGCTGGCTACCCCATCCTGTTGAAACAGCTGGTTAGACGAAAAGTGACGCTGCTACGTTTCGGACCCGGTAACTTTATCTCGAGAAGCAAGAGCTCTAAAGAATCTGCCACTGGACGCTAAATAGTGTAAATATTTCATTATATAAAACAGATCTTTATCAGTTACAGGCACTTTCAACCGTTTATGACCTTGACATGTTTAAAAAATGAAGAGAGAACTACCAGCCATGTGAACATTAAATAAATAAATACACATAAACAGGTCATAGCAGGCACTCGTAGGAAATAAAGAAGTAGAAAACTAGACAACAGAAAAACAACAGATGTGATAGGCTTACCGGGAACTCGAACCCAGGACCTTCCGAACGGCAACTTCGCCTTGCTACCTGAGTGAATCTAGGCACCACTGGGGTGGATAGTCACGATTCACTCCCGTAGCGAGGCGATGTCTCGGTGAGCGCTTGGGGAAAGAGGTCAAGCTGTTGCCCATGCAGCATGCCCTTGGAAGCTGGTGGGCTCAGAGGAACGGCGCCGTCGTTACAGTCTGACACCACAACATATCTCGAACCCTTCGTTCTACCGGATATAAAACTGCGATCGAGCGTATAAAACAACGCTTTATCAGTTAAGTGAATTTTCAAGCGGTTATGACCGTAACATGTGAATATATGTTTTTTTCTGAAGGTGTTGACCGTAAGTTTTGACAGGTTTTGGGTAAAAGCACTCCAGGCCATAGCACTTGCATTACCCAAGCAACAATGAAAGTAAGCTTTTCGAGGTTTAGCGTGGTTCAAAAGTAGATCAGCAAGTAGGAAATGTGCGATGTACTTGTTTTGAACGAATTCTTGCAAGTATGAAGGTGTCCTCCCATGAAACATTTGATGTTGCAAAAGGAGATCATGAAAGAGGCAGAAAGTTTTAGATGAAGAGTATTCAGCCGTGAAAATAGCTGAGCACTGTGAATGTTATCATTTCTGCAAACAAGATTTAGCGCTACTTTTCGTAGAGGCTCAAGAAGATAAAGCGATGGCATGATCAGAATTAAGTTGTGAAACAGCGATTATCGGAAATATTTGAATGCTCACTAGTTAGTTCTGGTGCCCAGTGATCGTTAGCACCGGTAGGCACTGCACTACATAATGACGATTAATATACGTTTCGCAGCCCTCTTTAAAACTGTATGTCGATATAATTTGTGTAGCCCTTACCTCGTCTAGCAGGTAGCGAGTGTTGTTTGGGTTCAGAACGGAGATAAAGGTGGTGTAGTATTTACTACGGACAATTTTTAATTGCTCTCTTGTGCAGGAGATTGACTTGCGGTTGATGAAGAATCCAGTGACCTCCATCCATGACCTCTGAGACAGCCGTTCTAAAATGATCTGACCTATATGAGAATATAACAATTATTTTTTTAAATTACATGAAAGACAATCAAAAACAAAAGAGATTATAACAAACATGACACATGTATTTGGTTTGCAAAATAGGACATTTCAAAGCCGATAATACAAACAGTTTCATCGTTGATTCAGGAAATTTAAAAGATTGTGAAAACAATCCAACAGCGCTGGGCCGATGTGGGATAGTTATAAGACCGGAGACAAGATAAATGATTTGGTTGTTACAAGAAATTTAAAAGATCTGAGACAGATACATTGTTTATTTCATACACGAAATTTAAAAGACAGGGATGCAAGAAGAAATGTTTTGGTTGATACAAGAAATTTAACAAATCTGAGACCAAGATACATTGTTTATTTTATACACGAAATTTAAAAGACAGGTGATAAGAAAAAAAATTGTTCGTTGATACAAAAAGACGAAGGTAAAGAGGATTTATTTTCTTTTCTTTTCTTTTTTTTCTTTTTTTTTTTGGTTGATTCAAGAAATTTAACATACCGAGGTCAAGATAACATTTGTTGGTTGGGAGAAATTAAAAAGATGGGAGACAATATGAATTGTTTGTTTCATACAAGAAATTTACAAGACAGGGTATAAGATGATATTTTTGATTGACACAAGAAATTCAAAAGACAGAAATCAAGATAACATTTTTGGTTGATACAAGAAATTCAAACGACCCAGGTCACTATGACATTATTTGATTAAAACAGTACAAGAAATTCGAAAGACTGGGGCCTAGATTATTATTATAATTTTTTTTTTTTTTTTTTTAACAAGAAATAATACCGAAGACAAGATGACATTTTTGCTTATACAAGAAATTTAAAAGATCAGGGACAAGATGACGTTTTTGTTGATACACAAAATTTAAAATACACGATGACATTTTTCTTAAAACATGACGTGTACAAGACGGGGATTAAGCTGACCCTTTTTATACTAGACATTTAAAGGAAGAGGATACGAATATATTTTGTTGATAAATGCAATTTAAAATAGGGAAAGGGGGGGGGGGGGGGGGACAAGATGATATTTCGTAATACAAGAAATTCAAAAGACATGGAACATGATGATATTTTTTTAATAGAGAAGAAATTTAAAAGATCGGTGACAACGATATATGTGTGTGTGTGTGTGTGTGTTGCGTGCATATTTTGACGCACATATTACAAAAATCGATATGGCTATTTAATATGGAAAATATATAGACATTCATTCATTTGTGTATGAAAATGCTTTCTATGGTAAAGCTAGATAAGTCATGATTGATTTACACTTTTGATTATAGGAGTTATCGTTCTTGATATTGATCCGGCGCATGGATATTGCTCTCATGTCCGTACTTATTTGTTAGGGCCAGAAAATAGATTAATTTGCTTATTATGTTTATGGCCTGAATTCATATGTATTACATATTATTAGTACAAGTAGAATCAGTCCTATATTGTATATTTTGGACGGGTAGGCAGGACTATATTCTTGTTATGCCGCTCTAGCGGAAGTATGAGTTGTCTTGACAAGTCGTGATGAGTTCCGATGTACCGTTTACAATGGCGGGTTACGCATTTTCAAGGGCTGGTACATTCTTAAGTAAAAATGATTTATGAAGTGGTTTTTCTTCTGTAGGAGATTGTGTCTCTACTAGAGTTTGTGTTAGAGACTCTCCTAATGTACGGTATCATGTATGATTCGGACTCCAGGTAATGCCAGACCCTATTTTTGATGATCTCATGTCGGTTAGACCTAGCTGGAATATTATGCTTCGCAACGCTAGGGTCATGTTTGTATCGACGAAGATGACGGGCTTCCATGCAGCAGTTATGTCTACGTGAAGTAACTGGATTACTGTAGAACTGTATGGAGAGACTTTAGGAAATTATTCATATGCATTTCAAATTAACTTTGGCTTATATATACCCTCTTGTGAGTGAGTGAGCGACAACTCAGGAAGGCGGCCATGTTACATTCCTGTCATCATATTTTTGAATCACTGTCAAAAGAACGGGGCATGTATCCTACTATTCGGACAGTGGCAAGGAGATCTCAATTTTGATAGAAACCCCTTATCGTGGTTTCATAATATGATATAAACTATGAACATAAAGCAACTTTAGTTACTTACCGATCCGCCTTCACTGACGCGTTTAGTCAGATAGGGGATGCGGCCATAATGTATCATGACATTGGAAGCTATTGATGTACTACCCATTATTTATGAGTGTGTCATGACTTGGGATCTACTATGTATGCCTGCAAATTGATGTGTCAACATATACCCATGATTTACTCGTTATGTCCCAGTGTGTGTGTCTAAATAAACTGTGTAAACAAAGATTCCAGCAGTCTGCATTGGTGCCTTTTAGACACAAGTGAATGAGTGCTTAGATTGGTCAGAACACGAACAGTCCACCATTCGCGTTAATCACACTCTACACTTCTACTCCATATATACACCATCCTGCGTCGGTTGAATTGACCAAGTTTAGGGCCTGCTTCCCCTGGAGCCTTAGAGGGAAACTACTGCTTACAGTTGCCTTTGCCTTCCCTAACTCAGGACTAGGGTGAGTTACCCATTTACAGCTGGGTAGACTGGAGCATGCCTGATCTCAACAACTCTGTACACTACAATGGACATATACAGTAGTGGCACCACAAACAACATGATACAGTGACAAAAAGAGTAATAACCCCACTTTACAGTGGTAGGCCAGATTCCTGGGTCCAGCCTTCGCAGTCTTGTTGTGTTGAGAATCACATTTTACAGTTGCAAGAACATTTGTTTGACCACATCAACACCAGTAGGACAGCTATACAATCAATGTCAGCTTGACCTGTTCTGACAAGTGTAACGATATCTGGGTCAGCACTTGTTGACATTTGGCACAGTACAGACAGTGTTCTAACCTAGTGATTGTTTATCCTTCTGATGTAGAAGAGCAATGTTGAATATAAAGTGCACATTTCATCGGTGAATCTTCTAGTGTGCTCAAAAAAAAATTGAACTGTGTAATAGTTAGAAAGCAAATCTATTATTCAATAAAGTGGTAGTTTAATTTGTTAAAACTGAGCATACAGTACAATACATTGCAACTGCAACACATTGCATTATATAATGTACACATTTATGATTTATATGTATTTATGTTTATATATTATTTGTTTATATGTGTGATTGTTATGTGTTTGCGGGCCTGGATGGGAGGTGACTAGAACAGGAAATACCAAGTGATATTGGTCTTGTTCTGGCGTTCTATAAGGAGCAATTTCTTAATTGAAATTTGCATGCAACATAGTTTGCAAATATTTGGTTAGCTGTGACGACTGTGTTCATATTTGTATTTGTAATATTTTTCTGTTCTTTATTTTTGTTTGATTTGTTTGTATAATTGTAGGTCTCATCTTTCCTTTCATTTCAGTTCTTTACACCCTTATGTTTATACACTGTGGCGTTATTTGTCTTGTTATCTTATTGCAGTTATCATTCTGTGATCATTTTTTTCCATTTGTCCTATTTAATTTAATTTGATCTCTGCAAATGTTTTCAGATTGTCTTTTCTTGTTTGTCCCTTGTAATGTCTTTAGTTGACATATGATATAGGAGGTATAGTTGAATACACTTATATTATAGTACAGATCAGTACTTTATGATTATTATTGTTATAAGACAAAGTGTATAAGACCTATGTAAGGCTTGTCTCCCACATTGATTGGGATAGAAAATATTATTTTCCACAGGTACTCAAGTGATCATTGATTACATTAAGGTATACAAGACCTTTGTGAGGCTTGTCTCCCACAGTATTTGAGATATACAGTTATTGTTTTCCACAGGTACTCAAGTTATCATTGTGTAGTGTAGCAAATGTTGCGTAAGTATTATATGTGTTGATAAATGTTCTGTGGAGGATGTCGCATTTGCCACACAACGTTGAGGGTGTTGTAATTCATCTGCTCCTCTAAAGGTATGATAATCCTGGCCTTTGCGGAGTAGTGTGCCACCCTCAGACACCAGGGATGATGAGGCGTAGTAACTTGGTGTCTGTAGTCTGGTTTAAGTGTGATGTAGATGTGTATACAGACAGTGAGCATTACGAACAAGTCAATCCACACAATGACGTCACGTTAACTCACGATGTGAAAAGTCAATGATGCTTGCAACAGCTAGTGACGGTTTTGTATAATTTATTATAAACGCCACAATGACGAAGTGTGTAGACATAAACAAGCAGGTACATCATAGGTACGATCAAACAGTCATTATTACATATGTAGACAATTCAACTGGCACAGCAGACAGCATCAAAATAATGTGCATCATCTGCCTTTTAGGATATCGTAAAGCCGCTGTACATGTAGTCAGGTAGTAAACTTCCCCCTTTCCATAAGAGCTAGAAGATATCAACTAGGAGATTAAAGATGGTCTCCTCGATTTGACCTCAACAAGACAGGCATGTCTTTTGAGCGCCACATTATCGTCCTCTATGTTCCTTATACAGCAAAGGTATCAAACCTAGATCCATCAACAAAGTTCAGGAAGCAAATAGTCCGTAGGACAGGCATCAATCGATGCGTGACAATCTAAGTGGATCGTGAGCTGAGCAAACTAGTCATATCGTAGACTTTAGAATAAGGCAGGCTAAGCAAAAGTCAACATCACAAGATGGCGATAAAGTTACTCAGCCAAAAAAGGGATTTAATTACCTGTTCATAAGGAATTAAATGAATAATCACATATGCCTCCAGGCATTAGGAATAACACAGAGATATATCATCTCAAGATAGGAACAACAAACAATCATGAGGACTCCTTCCTGAATAAACTAAGCGAAGACTAGCACATAGCTACGTCTCGCCTTCACAGCTTCTCAGCACAGACTGACCTGGGCGGAAATCGTTTTACCAACGCCACAAAAAGGGACATGCGCAGAAAACGCGAATCGAATACAACTCAGGCCAATTTACGAAACGAAGAATGTTCTACATTGTTCGACTTAAGACCTATTACCTTAAAAGGAAATGAATCTTGAAACATTGCGATTGCCAACTGTTTTCAAAGAACTGACGATCTGAGCGCTCCATATATGGTCGTGACTCAAAATCGTTCACACAGCTATCGGCAACCCTAGCTATCAAGATAAGACAACTTCTTAACGATAGCTATCAAGATTAGACGACTGTAGAAATAAAAGTGACTACAATTTCATGAGTTCCTTCCCATGCATTAAAAAATGAATCTAGTCAGAATGCATGGTCAGAATAAGTTGCGACAAGTTTTTAGCAGCAACATTACCGCCACCTCCCGATAAAAAAAAATGTGCAACATTTTTTTTTTTAAATATCCAAGAGTAAAAAAAAAAAAACGGTTTAACAACGCACGAATTATGCGGGGATAAGTAATTGCACTGCCTAATATGAGGCTAAATTGACACATAAAGTGTCTGGTGAGAATATTTCTCAACAGATAAAAAATCTGATTTAAAAAAATATATCGGGGAGGTGCCACCAACACACACTACGCTTGCATGAAAATACAATATAAATATGCAAGTTCATATCATTATAATCAAATAGCAGTGTCATAATCTAATACCGCTTAGAATGGATGTACACATCTGATATTGAATGTTAAATATTACATTATCTAAATGTTTAATATTACCATTACACAATGAAATTAAATATAAATGAAGATCGAGGACACATCTCCTGTCGTTCCAAAGAAACTGTACAATGTGGAACTCTCCATGTTTGACAATAGAAAGGTAGCTTCTCAGATCAACAATAACGTGCTGAGAAAAAACAAACAATATAATTCTATTTAATAGCCATTAAGTTTCATACTATACAATACATTATTATTAATAATTGTGGCCTTTGGAACTTTCGGCCCTTATATTAACTACTCAGTCTTCTTCTTATATTAAAGATGGGAACAGAAGAAGATGATAACAAAGCAAAAGTATAGTATGTGTTCACCTAAAGTGAGGACAGATGTGCTAATGTATTGTAGAAATATAGGTGTGTTATGGCTCTGTCGTATATCTAGAAATAGAACAGAAGTATTAGTTGGAATCATGTGGGCATCTAGACAGAATGTCAGCCATCACATTATCCGACCCACGGATAGCTCGTACCGTGAAGTGAAAAGGTTGAAGAGCAATAGCATATCGAGTGGATCTCGAACTCTTCAAGTTCTTAGTCTGAATAGCTGTAAGAGCTTTCTGATCAGTTTCTAGAATGAAATGTGCGCCCAGGAGGAATCTTTGTAGTTTGAGAATAGACCAAACCATAGCTAACAATTCACGGTCTAAAACCGAGTAGTTCCTCTCTGCCGCATTTAGTTTTCTAGAAATGTACATGACAGGATGCAGAGTTTCAGCATATTCCTGCATAAGTGCTGCTCCGATCCCAGTGGATGAAGCATCACTTCGAAGAACAAAAGTTCTATCAAGAGTAGGTAATCTTAGGATGGGAGGAGAAGAAAATATACTTTTAATCTGGTCTAAGGAAGATTGACATTCCTGAGACCAACGAATCAGATTAGGTGACCCTTTCTTCAACAACGTTGACAGAGGTGCCATTATCGAAGATAGATTCGGAATAAATCTCCCATAGAATTGGATTAACCCCAAGAGACTCCGGACTTGTTTCTTCGTTTTAGGTACAGAGATGTTCAATATTTTCGAAGTATTGTGGTCTTCTGTCTTCAAGAGACCATGACCAACACGATGACCCAAGAAAGAAATTTCACCAAAACCAATATAAGCTTTAGAAGGTTTTTTGCTGTCAGATTATACTCACGTAGAGTAGACAGTAGGTCATATAAACCCAGATAGTGATCTTCCCAAGAATCACTGAAGAGACAGATATCATCTAAGTAAGCGATGACATCTGAACGATGAGAAAGAATTCGACGCATCATGCGAACGAAAGTAGCAGGGGCGTTCATAAGACCGAAAGGCATTACATTCCATTGAAATAAACCCGTAGGTGTAGAGAAAGCAGTCAGAGGTTTGGCATGATCTGCTAAAGGCACTTGCCAATAACCTTTTGACACTGTTCGCGGTTTCAGACAAGTGAATCTGGAATAAGAATTGGAAATCCTACCACGTAGACTCCTCTTGAATAAGTAGAAAGGCATATCGTTCAGCATCGAACTTTTAGTTACATTCTAGTCTAATTGTGGCCATTAAATAACGGCAAAGTGTTCGTATGTGTCTTATCTTTCCACTTAACAATCCATGGAAGATTTGAATATTGGCACATTTCCACTGGATTATATATATATGTGGAACGGGATCCACTGGGAAAGTGTAAGATAGCGTAATGATCCACTTGTGAAGTTGAAAGTTATAGGATAGGTAGAGTCGGTATTAGAATCGCGAACCAAGCAGATTACGTTCACCTTGAACTTATATATATGTCATGTTTTAAAGACATGGCGATGCAAAAAAGATGTTAGATTTATGATACATAGACAGGATCTATAGATTCGACAGATAATGTACTCACTAGTATTGTGAAGGAATAATAAGAAAGGATCGGATTCAGAAGAGTTCCTTTGCAGATTCTATTATGCTATTAAACTTAATGGTTAACCCAGACGAGCTAAGTCTTAGGAGAGGAACAATTCCTCAATCCTTATGACAACTATGATGAAGCCAATTAAATGTGTGAATTATTGTTGTTGCACCATTGTGTAAAAGGATAATTAAAGTTCAGTCGTCCATATGGAACTTGTTGGTTGCCTGAATTATACAAGTTCGTCACTCTATGTTGCATGTGAACTGTCATTAATCCTTGCAAGGTTATAGTCCAGATTATCAACAGGTCAGAAATTTTCTATGACTAACTATATAAGCTAACCAACACTGTGGAAGAATTAATATAATAACGACACTGAATTATAATAATAATTTAATAGCACCAGAATGGCTTAAAAACTGCACTCGAACTAGAAAATGGAATAGAATGGATGAAATAATATCTGAAATATTGATAGCAACCCAATAAACTCACGTTAGGACAACTGCCTTTTGAATTTTTAATAACATCTAGCAAGAAAAGATACAGCGGGAGACCGTAACAGCCAATAACCTTTTGACAAGTCAAGTTTAGTGAAGAATCTAGAATTAGAAAGTCTACTAAGTAGATCCTCTAGTAAAGGCATAGGTTCAGCATCGAACTTTGTGACTTGATTTAATTTGCGATAATCAACGCAAATTCGTATGTTCTTATCTTTCTTCCGAACAATAACCAGGGAAGAAGAATATGGAGAAGTCGATGGTTCAATTATGTTTAATTGGATCATTTCATCCAATTCCTTTTCCACTTGTGACTGAAAGTGTATAGGGATAGGATACGGCCTAACCCTAATAGGATTACTGTCGGTAAGAATTATGTCATGTTCTATGACATTCGTGTGACCAGGGATGTCGGTTAGAACATCCTTAAATGTCTGTAACATCGACGAGACTTGACGATGTTCATCAACAGAAAGATTAGGAGAAATGGACACATCTTTCCAAGATTCCATAGAATGTAGTGGAACCACTGGAAGAGGGAGATCGACATAAAAAAAAACAGATTCCTCATCCTGTATGACAGACAGGGATGAGTAATGACCATGAGGTACCGAAGATTCGTCCGTTGCCTGAAAAATAGGCAGCAAATAGTCTGGACGCTCATGAAATTCCGTCAGCATGTTGATATGGAAAGTCTTATGCTTTCCATCTATATCGACCACATAGTCAACATCGGAAATTCGTGAGACTATTGCATATGGACCTTTCCATGCAATCAGAAGTCTATTTTCCCTACTGGGGAGTAGGACGAATGCTTTGTCACCTGGACAAAGTTGTCGTAGACATCTGTTCTTGTTAGCAAACTGCCTTGCTTTTTCTTTAGCAATTTCTGACGAAGCAGTCGCTAGTTTGCATGCCTCAATGATCTTTTGCCTCAGAGCAATGACATACTCATATGAAGATTGAGTGTCATCACTAATATCATCGGCAGTGATGAGATCGTGTAATAAAGACATAGGGCCGCGCGGACGCGCGCCAAAGACAAGTTCAAAGGGAGAAAATCCTGTGTGCTCATTTGGGACCTCTCTATAGGCAAAGAGAGCCGCAGGTAAAACCCTGTCCCAATCTTGAGGATGGTCTTCAGTTATCTTACCAAGTAAAGTCTTGAGCGTTCTATTCAGACGCTCAACTAACCCATTAGACATAGGATGATAGATGCTACTGAGAGATCTTTTAATGTGTAAGGTAGACATTACTTGAGACATAGTATCAGATATGAGTTGAGTTCCATGGTCTGACAGTATTTCTCTGGGGAACCCCAAGCGAGAAAATATCAGCCAAAGAGCATCTGCGATATCTGTAGTAGATATGCTCTTTAGAGGGATAGCCTCTGGCCAACGTGTGCACATATCGACACATGTAAGAATAAACTGATGTCCTCTGGCCGACTTTATCTTAAAAGGGCCAATAATATCTATGGCCATTTTCTGGAATGGCCGAATAGGGATGTCAGCAGCCTGGATAGGCGCAGCATGTCGTGGTCCTCTAGATTTGACCTCCTGACATACCTGACATGATCGGCAGTATATACGGATGTCCTTGTTAACAAAGGGCCAAAAGAAAGCCGCAAGGACTCTCGACTTTGTACGGGAAAATCCCATGTGTCCAGCACATTGCGAGTCATGAGCATGCTGCAATATTTGCACTCTCATACTCTTGGGAACAAGAATTTGCGAATGTGCTGACGTAGCCGAGTCTTGTACCATACGTACAAGTACGCCGTTTTTCATTTCTATCCAAGATTTTCTTTGTGTATCCTTATTTGGATCACCTTTCTTCGCAAGAATGAAGAATTTCTTTAGCGTAGGATCTTCTTCTTGTAATTTTATGAACGAGTCACGAGAAATAACCAAGGTACTATCTTGGCTATGAACTTCATTATCATTATTCAACGAAGTTTGCGGTGTTTGTAGAGCTTGTGCTCTTGTAACCACTGCATTGGTAGCTTGCATATTATCATCTTCCCAAGCAGCAATCTGCTGTGGGGTACATTCCCTAACTCCGTGGATACGACCAATAATAAGGTCCGCAATAGGATTAGGTAAGAGACAGGCATGCACATCTCCCGTAAAGAAAGGAGTGGCAATGTGAATTATAGCAGTAGGATATTTCTCTAGAGTGCCGCCAAATGTGACACATTTGATAACCCTTCCTGTCGCACAGGATGGATCTACAAGCGATTGTCTAACACCAATAGTGGTGCATCCGGAATCGAAAAGTAGTGAGACCGGAGTATTATTAACAAGACCCTTATGTAGGATTAGAGAACCTCTCCCGTCATGTGCAACCGAAGCAGGAAGAGCGGGGAGAGGGTGACCACAACTCAAAGTCGATATTGTAGTCGGTTCGAACAAAGTACTGCATTGGGGGCACTTGTTTGCTCTCCCAAAGTCAAATGAAGAACAAGTGACAGCGTCAGAGTTTTTTATTATCAGAAACCTGATTACAGGCTCCCTGAGATTCTTGTTGAACCGAGTTAGCCTGCTGATATCTCTTTTTTTTTGTATTGAGATCTACCGCGACTACTATTACCTCTGAAGTTATCACTGTTGTTATTGTCTCTGTAGTTATTATTGTCTCTATTATAACTGTTATCATGTTTCGAACTACAGTTTCCATGATTATTATCATGTCCACATTGATGTGAACATCTATTTGTTTGGTTTTGAGGTCTACGCGAGGAAAAACCTCTGTTACCATATCCTCTTCTGAAATGCCTAAAATTATTATGTTGGAAGTAACGAGGACTGTCAGCTCGTCTCCAATTCTTCGACGAAGAATCACCCTGAAATTGATTTCCATAGTTTTGACCGTAACTACGGTTACTTTTCTTATCAAAATTTTGTTGGAATCTATTACTAGTGTTTTGACTATAAGGTGCCGCTGCCGAAGCAACTGGCAGACCTTCTTTTACTTTAGAGTTACCAATGGTTGCGTGAGGATGAGCAGTTATGTATTGGCTACAGAAATCTTCCATTTCTTTTATTGTTTTAGGTTTACGTTCATGAAGGAAAGCAAGGAAAGACTCATTAACAGAAGACATGACTTTGTCTCTAAGTATTAAGTCCATAAGTCCTTCATAAGTTTTTTCTGTCTTAGACAGCTCCACCCAACGTAAAAAAGTAAGACGTGTCTTTGAAATAAATTCAGAGAATTGCACACCAGTTTCTGGTAACATATTTTTAAATTGAAGACGATAGCCGTCTTCGTCAAGTTGGTATTTTTTTAAACAATATAGCCCTGACAACATCATAGTTGTTCTTGTCAGGCTCATCTACCATGCTTAACATACTCAAAGCATCACCTCTAAGTATTTTGGACAAATGATAAACCTGCAATGATTTATCTATGTTATGTACTTTACATGAAGTTTCAAATCTGTCCAAATAGAATGTTATATCGTCGATGGAAGCATTGAATGGTGGTAGGTTAAGTTTGAAAGTGCTTGCATTAGTCTTATCTGAGACCTTATTTGCATCATTAGCATTACCTATGTTCATCACCCTTAATTTCTCAACTTCCAAAGCTAAGAGTTTTTCTTCATGCTCCATTTTTGCTTTTCTCTCTTCAGACTCTCTTTGTAACTTCCTTTCTTCAACTTCAGCTTGCTTTTCTAACCTTTTATTTTCAGCCTCTATTTCAAGTCTTTTATTTTCAGCCTCTTTTTCAAGTCTTTTATTTTCAGCCTCTATTTCAAGTCTTTTATTTTCAGCCTCAAGTCTTTTCTCTTCAGCTTTTGCTTCTGCTTCTCTTTTTTGTTTTTCCATTTCCATTTGGAATCTTTTTTCATCCACCTGCATTTGCAGTTTCTTTTGTTCAGCTTCCATTGCTTTATCATATTGAGCAGTTGCAAATTCTTCTAACTTATCACCAGTCTTCCCAAGCAATTTACCCTGCTCAATAAAGTGCTCAAATGTAGCCATGATGAGTAATAATATGAGTCCACAACCTGAAATAATTAATTATCTTATTTCAAATTTAATTATAACAAGTCTTAAATGAAGCACTTGTTTACTCACAACACTATATTATTATCCCAATCTCTGTGGGAAACAAGTCTTATATCAAAGAACTTGTGTATATACTTTTTTAGAATATCATCAATCAACTCTTGATCATAGGTGCACTTCCCATTCAATAGTGCACAATACTATTCATCATTTATTAATCATCAGTGTAGTAGTAATGCATAAGCATAACCCACTATTAAATGTGAATTAACTACTATAAGTGTAACCAATGACTATGTAAACACAATCACAATGTAAACAATAACAATGTAAACATTACACTGTAAACAATACAATGTAAACAATACAATGTAAACAATACAAAGATTTAGCAACAATACGAATACATTCGTAGAAATCAACAAAAAATAAAGCGAAAATTAAAGAAATATCACAAAAAATGTGATGATATCTACGAGAAGATAACACAAATACAAGACACCACAGTGTATAAACAAAAATGTTGTATGAAACTAAACTATAGTAAAGAGGAGGCTAGCAAGTACAAACAAATCAAAAACAGAACTAAAGAATGCAGAAAAATAACGAAAACAATACTAACACATGGCATCACAACTAACAAAAAATTAGCAACAGAAGTCGCTTTGCAAATTCCAGTATCGGAAATTGCACACCCTACAGAAAACGCTCACAATAGATGACCTCTATGACGTGGTATAATCTAAGGGAGACTCCGCCCAACCGAAAACCCGCAGAAACATAAACATATAAATATAAATATACAAATAACACATAAACATATAACATGTAAACAAAAGAATGAGATGAAACACAGAAGACTCAGTAGAAGTATAAGGGCACAGTTCACAAACAAACAGGCCACTTAACTTATGGAACTCCAATCGTCAGTACAGCAAACAGGATGTAATCAGCATTCTGAGATCAAAGATCCAACGTTGATTGCCATCTGTACTTGCATCAAAACAGCTACGACGATGGTTGAGACTTGAGTTTTCAAACGGTACATGCAGTGTACAAGAAGTGTAGAACTCGTCAGCGATGGAACTTGGCCTTCTCCAAAGCAGAACAGCAACAAATCGATTCTCCCGTATGTAACAAAACTGGGAAATGTCACTTTCTTGACTTGGAACAGCAATTGTTGAAAATTCCAAAAAAGTTCCTGGGCAACGCCGAGTAATTTCGTAACTCTGCACTTCTGTTGTTGTCTTGTAGATGTTGTCTGTAGACTGTTGTAGAGTGCTGAATGAAGCGGGTAAGGGACCCCGAGTATGCTGGTACCAGATCAAACCAGCTTATGGCCACCAAATGTAGCGTAGCAAATGTTGCGTAAGTATTATATGTGTTGATAAATGTTCTGTGGAGGATGTCGCATTTGCCACACAACGTTGAGGGTGTTGTAATTCATCTGCTCCTCTCAAGGTATGATAATCCTGGCCTTTGCGGAGTAGTGTGCCACCCTCAGACACCAGGGATGATGAGGCGTAGTAACTTGGTGTCTGTAGTCTGGTTTAAGTGTGATGTAGATGTGTATACAGACAGTGAGCATTACGAACAAGTCAATCCACACAATGACGTCACGTTAACTCACGATGTGAAAAGTCAATGATGCTTGCAACAGCTAGTGACGGTTTTGTATAATTTATTATAAACGCCACAATGACGAAGTGTGTAGACATAAACAAGCAGGTACATCATAGGTACGATCAAACAGTCATTATTACATATGTAGACAATTCAACTGGCACAGCAGACAGCATCAAAATAATGTGCATCATCTGCCTTTTAGGATATCGTAAAGCCGCTGTACATGTAGTCAGGTAGTAAACTTCCCCCTTTCCATAAGAGCTAGAAGATATCAACTAGGAGATTAAAGATGGTCTCCTCGATTTGACCTCAACAAGACAGGCATGTCTTTTGAGCGCCACATTATCGTCCTCTATGTTCCTTATACAGCAAAGGTATCAAACCTAGATCCATCAACAAAGTTCAGGAAGCAAATAGTCCGTAGGACAGGCATCAATCGATGCGTGACAATCTAAGTGGATCGTGAGCTGAGCAAACTAGTCATATCGTAGACTTTAGAATAAGGCAGGCTAAGCAAAAGTCAACATCACAAGATGGCGATAAAGTTACTCAGCCAAAAAAGGGATTTAATTACCTGTTCATAAGGAATTAAATGAATAATCACATATGCCTCCAGGCATTAGGAATAACACAGAGATATATCATCTCAAGATAGGAACAACAATCATGAGGACTCCTTCCTGAATAAACTAAGCGAAGACTAGCACATAGCTACGTCTCGCCTTCACAGCTTCTCAGCACAGACTGACCTGGGCGGAAATCGTTTACCAACGCCACAAAAAGGGACATGCGCAGAAAACGCGAATCGAATACAACTCAGGCCAATTTACGAAACGAAGAATGTTCTACAATGTTCGACTTAAGACCTATTACCTTAAAAGGAAATGAATCTTGAAACATTGCGATTGCCAACTGTTTTCAAAGAACTGACGATCTGAGCGCTCCATATATGGTCGTGACTCAAAATCGTTCACACAGCTATCGGCAACCCTAGCTATCAAGATAAGACAACTTCTTAACGATAGCTATCAAGATTAGACGACTGTAGAAATAAAAGTGACTACAATTTCATGAGTTCCTTCCCATGCATTAAAAAATGAATCTAGTCAGAATGCATGGTCAGGTTTCTGATTTAAGAAGACAAGATGTCTACATTAGATTACTTTATTGCACAAGGGAGATCCCTTGATAAGACTGGCAAAGAGTTAGAAGAATGGGCAACTGCTAAATTTGCTATTGCATTAAAGTCAGAAGTACTGAAAGCAGAAGTTGAACAAAAGAAATTGCAGATGCAAGCTGAGGAAAGAAAAGCTGCGGCTGAGGAGAGAAAACTTCAAATAGAAGAAAAAAAATTAGAAGCTGCTGCTGAAGAGAGAAAAGCTGCTGCTGCTGCTGAAGAGAGAAAAGCTGCTGCTGCTGCTGCTGCTGAAGAGAAAAAAGCTGCTGCTGAAGAGAGAAAAGCTCTGGCTGAAGAAAAAAGATTAGAAAAAGAAGCTGATACTGCTGCTGAACTAAAGAAATTGCAGATGCAACTGGAGGAAAGGAGATTTGATGCAGAACAGAAGAAATTAGAAGCTGCTGCTGCAGCTGAGCAGAAAAAATTAGAAGCTGCTGCAGAACAGAAAAGATTAGATAGAGAAGCTGAAGAGAGAAAAGCAATAAGAGAACATGAATTTGAGTTAGAGAAATTAAAATTGACAAGTATGAGTAATGTTAATCAGGCATCTAGTGGTAATGGTAAACCCTTTGTGTTGTCGAGCTCATAATGTTGACAACTCACAGTATGTGAATCAGTTGTCTGAAAATCTAAAAGGGGAGTCTCTGAGTAAGTTATATTTCGTTGAAGAGGCCGACAAGGATAATTATGATGCTATTAGGGCAGCTTTGATAAAGAGATATCAGCTGTCAGAAGAAGGTTATCGTCTTTTGTTTAAAACAATGAGACCTGAGGTAGGTGTAGAATTCTCAGAATTCATCTCAAAAGCACGAATTACGCTTTCACGATGGATTGAATTATCCAAAATAGAGAAAACATTGGATGGTCTTACGGATTTATTGCTAAGAGACAAGGTCATGTCTTCGGTAAATAAAGCATTTCTAGAGTTCTTACATGAGCGTAAACCTAGTACATTAAAGCAAATGGAAGAATATTGTGACCAGTATGCCACGGCACACCCTGCCATGGTTCTTAGTAACTCTAACATTAAAGAGAGTATGCCAGTTGCTTCGGCAACAGAATATAATCAGAATTACACACACAAATTCCAAGGAGCTAAAAATAAATTTGACAAAAAGGTTAATTGGAATAGGTATCAAAACCAAGATAACCACTCAAATCAGGGTTCTTCTTCGAAGAACCGGAATCGGGCTGATAGTCCTCGATACGCGAGGGGTACCCATAATGTTAGATATTCTCGGAAAGGGAGTAGCTATAGGAACTACCCAAGTGCTTCATGGAAACAAAAAAACCAACATTACAGGGATACTCAGTATAATGAGCGTGATGATTATGATCATGAATATTATGATTCAAACCCAAATAGGGGTTATAACAGAGGAAATAATAATTATAGAGACAATTATAACCGAGGTAGATCACAACACAAAAGACATGGTAAATCTTATTACCAGGCTAACTCTGCACAACAGGAGTTCAACGACGCCGATAATCAGAATATTGATAAAAAAGACTCCAATAGTGTAGCAAATTCCGCTTTCGATTTTGCTAGAGCATCTCAGTGTTCGCAATGCAAAACATTATTCGATCCAACCACAGTTTCTACTTTAAGCTGCGGTCATCCGCTTCCCGCTCTCCATGCGTCAATCGCGCATAATGGAAGGGGTGCTCTTGTCTTCAATAGAGGTCTAATAGATGGTACTCCGGTATCAATTCTTTTCGATTCGGGGTGCACTACCATCGGAGTGAGGCAATCACTCGTAAATCCTTCTCGAGCTACAGGCAATATAGTCAAATGTGTAACATTTGGTGGCACATTGGAGAAGTACTCCACTGCCATTATCAATATTGCTACGCCTTTCTTTACAGGAGAGGTGCAAGCATGTCTCTTGCCGAATCCGATCGCTGATCTTATCATCGGTCGCATTCATGGAGTGAAAGAATGCACTCCACAGCAAATTTCTAATTGGGAAAATGTTAATATGCAATCTGCTAATGCAGTAATCACTAGGGCTCAAGCTCTTAATATGCCGCAATCTTCACATTCTGAAGATAATGAAGCGCAGATCCAAGATGATCCTTTGGAGATTTCCCATGATTCCTTTATAAAAAAGCAGGAAGATGATCCTACTCTAAAGAAATTCTTTACTCTGGCAACAAAAGGTGATCCGAATAAGGATACAAATCGTAAATCCTGGATTACGATGAAGAATGGCGTACTTGTACGTATGGTACAAGACTCCGCTAAGTCCATTCATTCTCAAATGCTTGTGCCTAAAAATGTGAGAGTTAAAATCTTACAGCACGCTCATGATTCGCAGTGTGCTGGACATATGGGTTTTTCCCGTACTAAATCTAGAGTTCTTGAATCTTTCTTTTGGCCTGCTGTGAATAAGGACATACGAATCTATTGTCGATCTTGTAAAGTATGTCAAGAGATTAAATCCAGAGGTCCACGCCATGATGCACATATTCAGGCTGCAGACATTCCCATTCGACCATTTCAAAAAATGGCGATAGACATCATTGGTCCATTTAAGATAAAGTCTGCTAGAGGACACCAATTTATTTTGACGTGTGTTGATATGTGCACACGTTGGCCGGAGGCTGTTCCTCTAAAGAGCATAACTACTGCTGATGTCGCAGATGCTCCTTGGTTAATATTTTCTCGTCTGGGATTTCCAGCAGAAATATTATCCGACCATGGTACCCAACTCATATCGGATACCATGTCTCAAGTAATGTCGACTCTTAAGATAGAGAGATCGCTGAGTAGTATTTATCATCCTATGTCCAATGGGATGGTGGAACGTCTGAATAGAACTCTGAAAAACCTACTAGGTAAGATAACAGAAGATCATCCTCAGGATTGGGATAGGGTTTTACCCGCGGCTCTCTTTGCATATAGAGAGGTCGCCAACGAACATACAGGATTTTCTCCCTTTGAACTTGTCTTTGGCGCGAAACCGCGAGGTCCTATGTCCTTACTTCATGATCTTATAACTGCTGATAATATTGTCGATGACACAAAATCCTCTTATGAATATGTCATCGCACTTAGACACAAGATTATTGAAGCATGCAAATTGGCAACTGCTTCTTCTGAATTTGCGAAACAGAAGGCAAGGGAATTTGCCAATAAAAAGAGATGCTTGCGACAACTTTGTCCAGGTGACAAAGCATTTGTCTTGCTACCTTGTAGGGAAAATAGACTTCTTATTTCTTGGAAAGATGTTGCAATTTCTCCAGAATTATCTCCAGGAGAGCAGAAACAAGTTTCTACTATGTTAGAACAATTTCAGGATGTCCTTACTGACATTCCTGGTCAAACTGATGTCATTCAACATGACATTATTCTTACTGACCATAGTCCTATAAGAGTCAGACCGTATCCTATCCCGATACATTTTCAAGCACAGGTAGAGAAAGAGTTGGATGAGATGATAGAGTTAAAAATTATCGAACCATCCACATCAGCATATTCTTCGCCGATGGTTATTGTACGAAAAAAAGACAATAACATACGTCTTTGCGTGGATTATCGCAAATTAAACCAAGTGACGAAATTTGATGCGGAACCTATGCCTTTACTAGAAGAGCTACTTACGAGACTATCGAATTCTCATTTCTTTACTAAACTCGATTTGTCTAAAGGATATTGGCAAGTTCCATTATCCGAACACGCCAAACCGTTTACTGCTTTTTCGACGCCTAGGGGTCTATTCCAATGGAATTTCATGCCTTTCGGTCTTATGAACGCCCCTGCAACATTCGTACGCATGATGCGTCGAATCCTATCTCATCGCTCAGATATCATTGCGTATCTTGATGACATCTGTCTTTTCAGTGATACTTGGAACGATCACTATAATGGGATAAATGAACTATTGTCTATCTTACGCGAGCATAACCTGACAGCGAAACCATCGAAAGCATGTATTGGTTTTAGCGAAATATCTTTCTTAGGTCACCGTGTTGGTCATGGGTTCCTAAAAAACAGAAGACCATAATACAAGTAAGATACTTAACATTTCTATTCCTAAGACTAAAAAGCAAGTGCGAAGTCTCTTAGGTCTAATACAATTTTATGGACGATTCATTCCGAATCTGTCCTCCATTATGTCACCTCTTTCTTCCTTGCTAAAGAAAGGGTCTCCTAATGTAGTCCATTGGACTCAAGAATGTCAATCCTCTTTGGATAAGGTTAAAACTATGTTTTCTACTTCACCTATCCTAGTATTGCCTTCTAAGGATAAGACATTTATTCTTCGTAGTGACGCTTCATCCACCGGGATTGGAGCAGCACTAATGCAAGAGTACTCTGGAACTCTGCATCCCGTAATGTATATTTCTCGGAAATTAAATGCCGCAGAGAAGAATTACTCGGTCCTAGACCGTGAATTATTGGCTATGGTTTGGTCAATCCTTAAACTGCAAAGATTTCTTCTTGGCGCGCATTTCATTGTGGAAACTGACCAGAAAGCTCTTACGGCTATTCAGAGTAAAAATCTGAAGAGCGTGAGATCAACGCGATACGCGATTGCTCTGCAGCCATTTCATTTTTCGGTGCGAGCTATCCGTGGGTCAGAAAATGTGATGGCAGATATTTTGTCTAGATGCCCACATGATTCATAACTGTTATACAACTTTGATACAGTTGTTCCTATGTTGAAATGTGTACACATATGTAATATCATATATTGATTGTAACACTACTTAGCGGTTCATTGATGTTTATTCACCGCTGATCTTTCAATGTTTTTTCATCTTTGATGATCAGGATGTTAAGATATCTTAGATGAAATTTATGTATAAACTAATGTAGAAATTGTGTCATAGCTAATATTGTAGTATGCGTTGGTGACACCTCTCTGGAAATATTTATACTTAGAGAAGTACTTTCTCTAAGGTCATAAAACTTATGCTTATCATCTGCGCATTGTTATTGGTGCGTTGTGAGCCTATTGTATGTTGCTCCTAGATGTATTTCAAAAAAAAAAAAGTACCTTTTTTTTTCCCCCGAGGGGTGTGGTAATCTGTTGCGTGCATATTTTGACGCACATATTACAAAAATCGATATGGCTATTTAATATGGAAAATATATAGACATTCATTCATTTGTGTATGAAAATGCTTTCTATGGTAAAGCTAGATAAGTCATGATTGATTTACACTTTTGATTATAGGAGTTATCGTTCTTGATATTGATCCGGCGCATGGATATTGCTCTCATGTCCGTACTTATTTGTTAGGGCCAGAAAATAGATTAATTTGCTTATTATGTTTATGGCCTGAATTCATATGTATTACATATTATTAGTACAAGTAGAATCAGTCCTATATTGTATATTTTGGACGGGTAGGCAGGACTATATTCTTGTTATGCCGCTCTAGCGGAAGTATGAGTTGTCTTGACAAGTCGTGATGAGTTCCGATGTACCGTTTACAATGGCGGGTTACGCATTTTCAAGGGCTGGTACATTCTTAAGTAAAAATGATTTATGAAGTGGTTTTTCTTCTGTAGGAGATTGTGTCTCTACTAGAGTTTGTGTTAGAGACTCTCCTAATGTACGGTATCATGTATGATTCGGACTCCAGGTAATGCCAGACCCTATTTTTGATGATCTCATGTCGGTTAGACCTAGCTGGAATATTATGCTTCGCAACGCTAGGGTCATGTTTGTATCGACGAAGATGACGGGCTTCCATGCAGCAGTTATGTCTACGTGAAGTAACTGGATTACTGTAGAACTGTATGGAGAGACTTTAGGAAATTATTCATATGCATTTCAAATTAACTTTGGCTTATATATACCCTCTTGTGAGTGAGTGAGCGACAACTCAGGAAGGCGGCCATGTTACATTCCTGTCATCATATTTTTGAATCACTGTCCAAAGAACGGGGCATGTATCCTACTATTCGGACAGTGGCAAGGAGATCTCAATTTTGATAGAAACCCCTTATCGTGGTTTCATAATATGATATAAACTATGAACATAAAGCAACTTTAGTTACTTACCGATCCGCCTTCACTGACGCGTTTAGTCAGATAGGGGATGCGGCCATAATGTATCATGACATTGGAAGCTATTGATGTACTACCCATTATTTATGAGTGTGTCATGACTTGGGATCTACTATGTATGCCTGCAAATTGATGTGTCAACATATACCCATGATTTACTCGTTATGTCCCAGTGTGTGTGTCTAAATAAACTGTGTAAACAAAGATTCCAGCAGTCTGCATTGGTGCTTTGTAGACACAAGTGAATGAGTGCTTAGATTGGTGAGAACACGAACAGTCCACCATTCGCGTTAATCACACTCTACACTTCTACTCCATATATACACCATCCTGCGTCGGTTGAATTGAGCAAGTTTAGGGCCTGCTTCCCCTGGAGCCTTAGAGGGAAACTACTGCTTACAGTTGCCTTTGCCTTCCCTAACTCAGGACTAGGGTGAGTTACCCATTTACAGCTGGGTAGACTGGAGCATGCCTGATCTCAACAACTCTGTACACTACAATGGACATATACAGTAGTGGCACCACAAACAACATGATACAGTGACAAAAAGAGTAATAACCCCACTTTACAGTGTATATATATATATATATATATATATATATATATATATATATATATATATATATATATTTATTTATTTATTTATTTATTTATTTTTATATATTTATTTATTTATATTTATTTATTTATATATATATATATATATAGAACATTTAAAAGATCAGGAACATGATGATACTTATTGATATTACAATTCAAATGATCGGGGACGAAATGTTACATGTTGCTGATGCAAGAAATATTAAAGTTAGTGGACAAGATGATATTTGTTGTTAATTTTTAAAAATTTAAAGACGAAGATTGCTGCATACCGCTCCACCTATGTTCCTGTCTCGACTTATGGATGCGAGTCATGGCCATTGACTACAACCCACAAAAGCCAGCTCCAAACCTCAGAAAGGAGATATCTGAGGAAAGTGGTTGAGGTAACAAGTAGAGACATGGTCCGCAACCAGACGATTCGTCATGGCCTCAAAACCCAGCCCCTGCAGACCCAAGTAGAACAGTCCCTTTTTCGATGGTTTGATCATGTCTGCAGAATGGGAGAAGATCGGTTACCACGACAAATATGGTAAACTAAGAGCTAGGGATCCAGACTTTCAGGACGACCCAAAGTTCGCTGGGAGGCCAACATCAGACAATCTCTGAAGGACCTAGGACTAAATTGTAACCAGGCCAGGGGGAAGACGGCCGATATGGTGGTATTGCGCTCTTTCTGCCAAATCTCTACACACCAGGGTAGAAGAGAGACGACTAAGTAAGATTTTTTTAATTGATCAGAGACAAGATAGCATATTTTTTGGTTTGTACAAGAGATTTAAAAGACTAAAGCAGAAGCACAAGTAAATTAATAATCCATCACAAAATAATATTTTAAATGAAGAAGGACATAATCGGTAATAGATGCAAAGTAACACCAGACGGCAAAACAAGCAAAGACATGAACAACAGACTGAATAAAGCGAGAACAGCCTTTGCTAGTTTAACAACATATGGAAGTCATCCCAGTACAGCACAAACACCAAATTAAGATGATATAAGAGCTGTATACTTTCTGTGCTTCTCTGTGGTGCGAAATGCTGGAGAGTAACAGAGAAGGAAATGTCCAAATTGTCCTCCTTCCACACAATCTGCCTACGGCAAATTCTCCTAATCTTTTGGCCGAAACCCATCACCAACGAAGAAGTGCTTACTCGGAGCAATCAAGAGAGATGCGCCTGTGTCACAGAAGTTTTATGATCATTAAATTGCCTATATCCTCTTCTTTTTCTTTCACCCGTATCCTCTATTTTTATTATCACTCTTTACCTTTTTCCTGTATTTTTCGCATCCATTCGTTTGCGAAAAATATTTTCTTTCCCATTCTCAATTTTACCGGTTTCTTTCTCATACTGGTAAACGCATTTATGACATGACGTGTCAGAGAGAGAGAGCGTTTAAATGCATTCTATTGCATTAGATGTCAGTGGACGATAGAATGTGTGAATACTCGTCTGGGCAGACAGAGATAGCAGACATGCGTCTGTACTTTTCTCATGTCCCGGGCGTTTCGTCAGGCTAGGTGTCATACCGCCCACCATTTTCACCTGACACTAACGTTTCTCTCAGAGTGAAGTGTGATATGACACTCACGCAGCGCTCGGGAATGAGACATATAGTCTGGGTTTTTCCATGACACGCACGCTTCTCGGTCAGTTTGTTAACGTAGGTGCGAAAACTGCCCCTGCAATGCAGACAAGTTGTCTACATTTGCATCTGACACGTAGCGCTTCGGCCGTTTCTTAGACGGAGGTGTCAGAGACGCAAAGTGGCAGTTTACGACAGCCTCTTGGAGTTACCGTAAGTGTTAAGAGAAGGGGAGGCTATTGCGTCGTTTTCGGAAATAACGCACATCTTTGTCTGGTTTTTCATATATACTAGAGAGAGTTACATTTCATTTTCACTCAGTAACTTCGCAGTCAAGACTAGAACAAGCCTTCGTTCGATTTCTAGAATCTCTGTTAATAGAGATGTCATTTAGTATGATCGTAGTGGTTTAAGTTCTTAGTAGTTCTGTGTTGAGGTAAATCTTATATTATTTATCTAGTATTTTGTGAGTGTTAAAGTGTTAAATCGCTTATTTCATTTTACTAGTTAGATTTGGTGCAGAGTGTTTAATTTATATAGTCTGTATTATTTTATAGTGACGTGTTTCAGTGGAAAGCAGAATAAATTATAATTTCTAGCTTAAACAACAATGTAGCTATAACGAATTTAATTTAACTGCTAAATAATCAGACGAGAACAATTCTTTTCTAAACTAACTTATAAATGCTAGAAGCCTCATGAGTGTTGACGGAATACGCAGGTATTCCTAATTCATGAGGATTGATGATTTTTAAATATAACTTATTGCACGGGAAGTTTTAAACTATAAGACAAGCTACGCTTGCATTTAAAATTATCAGTTATATCCGAGTACATTGTGTGTATAATTATTTGATATGTGCTTTTTCCATTTTTTATATAGTGAAACTGTGGTACCCAAACTTTGCCAGCGTTTAGTACAGAGACATACCTGTGAGAAACATAAACATTTATATCTTTTTAACCACGTGGGTTTACAAGTTAACACCTGTCTGACAGTGCGTGTGTCTTCATTAATAGACAGAGTACAACTCTTACTAACGGGTTTTATTAAAGACTAAATGTTTTATACTGGGCCTTTGAGCCAGATCAGATTTTCTGCACAAACTCTATGTACAAATTTAGCCGTTGTGGCAAGTAACATATTAACGTCAGTAACATTCCGACGGAGTTTCGACTAGTGGTGTGGTGACCAAATATAGTCCTTTCCTGAAAGTAGACACCGATCTGACATTCCTCAATTCTAGAAACCTAAGCTATTGACAATGTGCTCGTTGTTAATGTTTCGTGCCTGGACAATTTTAATGTGACCTAAACAGACATCCGAAAAATAAGAACACCCAAGGAGTCATTCCCGGAAGCAGAGAATTCATCCTGTCTTTTTGGAACTGGGGATTTCTTGGTCAAAGACTGCTCTTGACGAGTCTGTAGGTGAATGTCCTAAAAACTGTATTACCAGAAGTGGCTATCTAAGCTGTGAGTATGAACATGTGCACGTGTGCTCGGCTGAATGAATAAAGTGAATGCAGGATGGAGTGATTTCTTTATTGTTGAAATTTGGCACCCATTTGCTGTCTTAACTTTCTGTAGGCTAGTATTGCTAATCTTATTTCCCTTAAAATAGAGCAGAGATTTCAAGTCTGTTCATACCTTAAGAAGGGGAGATATTAGACCTAATCCTATGTATCCTTGTTTCCTTGGGGCTATCACTTTCTTCCAACAGGACTGTGGGCATACCTCGAGGGATAGGATCTAACTGTGGGTCTATCATTTCTTGTAGAAATTCCTTGATTTTTTATTACTATGTGTATATGCTTTGATGTAATTTCTATGTGTTGTGAAGAAATTTTAGATGATAATTAAAATTTCTCTTGAAATTAATCAGCGTGTTGGTCAGCTCGTTCTAGAATATTTATATAATCATTTGTTATAGTTTCCCTACGTCTGTACGTATAACTGTCGTCTTGTATGTGCGTGCACGTGAGTGGTTAGATGTATATATTTGATATATATATGTGTTTCACAACGGGCTGATCACCCGTTTGCCAGTCACTTCGATTACGGAAACAACAGCAAATGGGTTGATTTGCCGTTGCCCTAAAGACGCCACTAGGCGTGATGGGAAACAATGGCAAAGAAAACCTATCTGCTGTTGCCCTAAGACGCCACTAGGCGTAATGGCCACTGACTGCTTTGACGGTCTGTGGCTAAGGACAGAAGAAGAAGAAGATATATGTGTTTAGACTGTCTGACTCCTCGAAAGCTGTCGTAGAAGATAGGTGAGAGAGAGAAGATTTCTCGATCTCAGAGACAGCCTCTTAATCACATGCTACCATCTCACTCGTGGAAATCTATTGCTATTACTACTTCTCACTGTGACTATCACTTATTCTAATCTATTCAGAAGGGACCAACACACGTCTTAATTCCCCTATCAAAAAATCTACGACAAATGGGGTCTCGTCTAACGGGATTTTGAACTTTGAATAGGAAGACGAGACAACAAATATCAGCTCGACTTTAAGATTCTTTATTCTGATATAGAGTAAGAGTGTGAGGTCTTGTGAGTTGTTATATCTAAAAAAATAATTTATCCCCTAGACATATCGATCTGTTTTATGGGCGTGCTGACCACACGGTTAATAATTGTTTTTCCACAGTATTATTGAGCATTATACATTTGGTTTACAGGTTGATTTATTCGGAATATATGTTAATTACTGATTTTGTAATACTAAACGCTGGTAAAGTTTTGTGAGTGTATAACATTCACAGGGTTCTGAAGAAGTAGGTGTTTGAGCAAAGCTAAGGAGTGCGTTCAGACAACTACGTCCTGTAAATTGCCTCCCTTACCCTAACTGTCTTCAGGGGTGAACGTATAGTGGATAAAAAAATTAGGGTTTATTTTTTTCCATAAATTTTTTTGCAATAATTATTTTGTTTCCACTGTAGCAACTTATTTTTTCAGTGAGTAATCCTAACTACCATTTATTTGGCGTAGTCGTCTGCATTAGGTGCTTTATTGCCGATTAATAGCAGCGATAGTTAGATACTATATTTTTGGAGGAGGTATCCCAGGTTAAAGTATATCATCTTTTGATTGTGGTATTTTTCTCGTAAGTGGTAGGAACCAGTGTATCCTTTCTTCTTTTCTTTCTCGAGCTAGTCTCAGCCACTGATTTACTATGGCAGAAAGGGCGAAGCTTAGGCAACTCCTCAGGGACGAGGCGAGAGAAGAAGGTTTGGACGGAGAAGAAGCGAAAGCTTTTGTCAGAGACGAACTTGAGAGATATGATGCGGAGCAGAAGGAAAAAGCAGCCGAAGCTAGGGAGCAGAGGAAGATTGAGGAGGAAATGGAAATTCGCAGGGCGAACGAAAGAGAGAAGGAGAGACAACAGGAGGAAAGAGAGAAGGAGAGACAACAGGAGGAAAGAGAGAAGGAGAGACAGCATGAGAAGGAGAGGGAGGAGAGAGAGGAAAGAGAGAAACAGAGACAGCATGAGTTGGCTCTTAAGACTCTAGAGTTCCAAAGCCGTGGTGCGGCCTCTACCTCCAGCAGTGGAGAGTCTTCTCCTCATTCTTCCTTAACTGATCAAACTAACCCTCAATCTCTTCAACTCAACGCTATGTCCTTTGCTCTTGAATCTTTCCCTTGTCCTAATGAGAAGATTGACACATGGCTAGAAAAATTTGAGAAAATTGCAACTCTGTACGGTTTAGAGAGGTTGCGTTGGAATATGAAGCTTTCTCAGGCGTTGAAAAGCAGTGCGTATGATGTTTACGCCAAACTGGAAAGCAGCCAACAAGACAATTACGACATGTTGAAGAAAGCTTTGCTTGAGCATTTTGAAATGAATGCTCGCAAATTTTTGCAACTGTTTCGCAACAGCAGGAAGGAGAGCTCTGAAACTTTCCAGCAGTTTTCATCTAGTTTAAATGGATACTTGACAAAGTGCCTTGAGCTTTCACAGCTCCCCTCTACCTATGAAGGTCTTGAGGAATTTGTTTTAACCGAACAAATAAAGAACACTTTGTCTGCTGATACCCGGAGATTTTTAGCTGAGCAGGGTGCAGAAAAGCTTGAAGACATCTTGGAAAAGTCTGAGCGTTATCACAATGCGCTGGCTGAACTACCGGCCTCAAAACGTAAACCGACAGAAGAGCATTTTCGAAAAAATAATCTAGACCAATCTTCTCATGCTTCTCATGCTTCTAATCTGAATAACGACAGAGGGGGATACACCCTCAACGCGAGGTACTGTTATTATGAACGGTTCTCAAACTTCTTGTTTATTTGACACGGGGCTTTCGTATGATTGCATTGTTGCCAGAGACCTGGTTAAACTCGGTCAAGAGACAGGAGAGACCGTCCAACTTTGTGGAGTTCGTAAGAGTGATGCACCTACAGCGCTTCCCATTGCATTGGTGGAGATTCACTCTGAGTTTGTCAGAGGTGTGATCAAAGCGGCTGTTATGGATGACCCCATCTACCCAGTCATACTTGGCGGGAGATACGTGTGTATTGGGAAACTGGAAGAGCTGATTGTGGCAGCAGTAACTACAAGAGGGCAAACCAAGAAGGAACGGGAGCCTACGCCTAATTTGTTACCCATGGAACTTAAAGAAGCGCAACAAGAGGACCCTACTTTGGCACCCTGCTTTAGGAAACTGCCCATGGCTAAGGAACCCAGACAGCACGGGGACATTTTTTCTAAGGATGGCGTACTTTATTCCCACCCAAGCAACGGACACCCCCAGTCTCTTTGGGTGACATGCCAATAGTGGGAACACCATTCGAACGGGTTGTGATCGACATTTTAGGACCCTTAGAAAGGTCTAAAAGAAGGAACCGGTTTATCCTGACCTTAGTCGATACATGCACTTTATGGGCAGAAGCTATCCCGCTAACATGCGCAGACGCCAAGCATGTCGCAGAAGCCCTCGTGCAGATTTTCACTCGGTTGGGATTCCGTCAGCAAGTGTTGACGGATAACGGATCTCCATACCGAAACCTGTTGATGGATGAGATCGTTAAGATCTTGAGGACCCAACACATCTAAACAAAGCCATATACTCCGGTCGGACATGGGCTCGTGGAACGTGTTAATGGAAACCTCAACATGATGTTAAGTAAACTGGCACAAGTGAAACCTGAAGATTGGGATCTTTGTATTCCTGCAGCTTTATTTGGCTACAGAGAATCTCCTCATACTTCTACAGGATTTCCGCCAGCTACGCTTTTATTCGGCAGACCCATTAAGGGCCCGCTCGAAGCCTTACTTTGGTCGCTGACAGACCAGAAGGTGGATGAGTTAGTTGTCTCAGCAAGTAAATATGTGTCGGATTTAAAGGAAAGGTTGAAACTAGGATGGGACCTAGCAACGACAAACTTTAAGCAAGCACGCACAAAGCACGCTAACCGATACAGGAAAGTCGCGAAAGAGTGAGAACTGGAAGCAGGAGAGAAAGTTTTGGTGTTACTCCCTAACGGAAACAACCAACTGAAGATCGGATGGCAAGGGCCGTTTACCGTCCTGAAAAAGATTTCTAAGGCTAATTACCAGATCTCTATTCAAGGAAAGGAAAAGGTTTTCCATTTAAATCTGTTTAAGAGATACTTGGAAAGACCAGTGCCAACCTCCGACCATCTCCTGACGATCGCCAAAACTGACGAAGAGGACGATGGTGGCAGGGAAACTCCACTGCACACACACGAAATCTTTCAAAAATGTCAGAAGCAGCGACGCTCTTTCAAGCGCGCATGGGAGACATTCCAGAGAAAGGAAACTTTGGGAGGAGACTTCATGAGTAGGACTTGCACATAGATGGAGGGGGGAGATGAGATGGAAGAAGACTCGTCAGGCTAGATGTCATATCGTCTACCATTTTCACCTGACACTTACGTTTCTCTCAGAGTGAAGTGTGATATGACACTCACGCAGCGCTCGGGAATGAGACATATAGTCTGTGTTTTTCCATGACACGCACGTTTCTCGGTCAGTTTGTTAACGTAGGTGCAAAAACTGCCCCTGCAGTGCAGACAAGTTGTCTACATTTGCATCTGATACGTAGCGCTTCGGCCGTTTCTTAGACGGAGGTGTCAGAGACGCAAAGTGGCAGTTTACGACAGCCTCTTGGAGTTACCGTAAGTGTTAAGAGAAGGGGAGGCTATTGCGTAGTTTTCGGAAATAGCGCACATCTTTGTCTGGTTTTTCATATATACTAGAGAGAGTTACATTTCATTTTCACTCAGTAACTTCGCAGTCAAGACTAGAACAAGCCTTCGTTCGATTTCTAGAATCGCTGTTAATAGAGATGTCATTTAGTATGATCGTAGTGGTTTAAGTTCTTAGTAGTTCTGTGTTGAGGTAAATCTTATATTATTTATCTAGTATTTTGTGAGTGTTAAAGTGTTAAATCGCTTATTTCATTTTACTAGTTAGATTTGGTGCAGAGTGTTTAATTTATATAGTCTGTATTATTTTATAGTGACGTGTTTCAGTGGAAAGCAGAATAAATTATAATTTCTAGCTTAAACAACAATGTAGCTATAATGAATTTAATTTAATTGCTAAATAATCAGACGAGAACAATTCTTTTCTAAACTAACTTATAAATGCTAGAAGCCTCATGAGTGTTGACGGAATACGCAGGTATTCCTAATTCATGAGGATTGATGATTTTTAAATATAACTTATTGCACGGGAAGTTTTAAACTATAAGACAAGCTACGCTTGCATTTAAACTTATCAGTTATATCTGAGTACATAGTGTGTATAATTATTTGATATGTGCTTTTTCCATTTTTTATATAGTGAAACTGTGGTACCCAAACTTTGCCAGCGTTTAGTACAGAGACATACCTGTGAGAAACATAAACATTTATATCTTTTTAACCACGTGGGTTTACAAGTTAACACCTGTCTGACAGTGCGTGTGTCTTCATTAATAGACAGAGTACAACTCTCACTAACGGGTTTTATTAAAGACTAAATGTTTTATACTGGGCCTTTGAGCCAAATCAAATTTACTGCACAAACTCTATGTACAAATTTAGCCGTTGTGGCAAGTAACATATTAACGTCAGTAACATTACGACGGAGTTTCGACTAGTGGTGTGGTGACCAAATATAGTCCTTTCCTGAAAGTAGACACCGATCTGACATTCCTCAATTCTAGAAACCTAAGCTATTGACAATGTGCTCGTTGTTAATGTTTCGTGCCTGGACAATTTTAATGTGACCTACATAGACATCCGAAAAATAAAAACACCCAAGGAGTCGTTCCCGGAAGCAGAGAATTCACCCTGTCTTTTTGGAACTGGGGATTTCTTGGTCAAAGACTGCCCTTGACGAGTCTGTAGGTGAATATCCTAAAAACTGTATTACCAGAAGTGGCTATCTAAGCTGTGAGTATGAACATGTGCACGTGTGCTCGGCTGAATGAATAAAGTGAATGCAGGATGGAGTGATTTCTTTATTGTTGAAATTTGGCACCCATTTGCTGTCTTAACTTTCTCTAGGCTAGTATTGCTAATCTTATTTCCCTTAAAATAGAGCAGAGATATCAAGTCTGTTCATACCTTAAGAAGGGGAGATATTAGACCTAATCCTATGTATCCTTGTTTCCTTGGGGCTATCACTTTCTTCCAACAGGACTGTGGGCATACCTCGAGGGATAGGATCTAACTGTGGGTCTATCATTTCTTGTAGAAATTCCTTGATTTTTTATGACTATGTGTATATGCTTTGATGTAATTTCTATGTGTTGTGAAGAAATTTTAGATGATAATTAAAAATTCTCTTGAAATTAATCAGCTTGTTGGTCAGCTCGTTCTAGAATATTTATATAATCATTTGTTATAGTTTCCCTACGTCTGTACGTATAACTGTCGTCTTGTATGTGCGTGCACGTGAGTGGTTAGATATATATATTTGATATATATATGTGTTTAGACTGTCTGACTCCTCGAAAGCTGTCGTAGAAGATAGGTGAGAGAGAGAATATTTCTCGATCTCAGAGACAGCCTCTTAATCACATGCTACCATCTCACTCGTGGAATTCTATTGCTATTACTACTTCTCACAGTGACTATCACTTATTCTAATCTATTCAGAAGGAACCAACCCAAGTCTTAATTCCCCAATAAAAAAATCTACGACAGCCTGGAGCTGGGTTGGCCACGTCCTCAGAAGAGACCTTGATGCCATCACAAGAACAGCTATGCTATGGACCCCTGAAGGAACGCGAAAAGAGAGGCCGACCAAAAACAACTTGGCGGAGAACTGTGGAGGCCAAGATACAAATAATGAACCAGAGCTGGGGCACTGCACGAAGGATGGCCACCGACCGAACAAAGTGGGAACAGTTTGTTGCTGCCCTACAAGACGTCACTAGGCGTGATGGCCACTGACAGCTCTGACAGCCGGTGGCTAAGGATCAAATAAAAGATGTTTTAAAGAAGAAACACAAAATTAACTTTCAGTTTTGTGGAGTGGGGGGAGAGATATTTCAGACACCAATGGCAAAACTGTCCGATGTGGGTCCTGGGTGTTTCTGATGAGACTAAGAAACAATAGTAAATAAATATTAGACAAACATAAAGGTATGTTTTCAGGCACTCGTAAGAAATAAAGAAGTAGAACGCTAGACAACAGAAAAACAACAGACGTGAGTGGCTTACGCAGGATTTGAACCCCGGACCTTCCGTACGACAACACCGCCTAGCTATATAAGCGAATCACACTATCCTCACGACCAGCTAAAAACAATAGGACTCTGGATCCTCAGGCATATCGTAAGTTGCGACTCATCTACAGTTGTAAATGGGACTGGCAACTTCATCATCTAAAACAGATTCAAACATCAACCACCGCCACAACATCAAATGAATGTGTTGATTTAGCCTTCCCACAAGGGGATTAGCCACGGTGGTGGCTCCATGCTCCATACGGATCGAAAAGGAAAAAGACCAAAAACGTCTGAGAAAACGGAGTTGGCGTTGAATAGGTTACACATTGAAAAAAAAAGCAAATAGCCCTAGAACAGTGGTCGGCAACCAAGGAGCTGTGAAGGTCTATTTTAGAAACACTGAGCTATCTAAAGATCTACTATGATAAAATCATATTTGTTTTTAGGTTTAAGAGTGTATGGAATATGGACGTAGTGCAAGCTAAACATAACTTTTATCTCTACTGGACAATTTGCTACCTGATATTCAATAAACGGAGAGATGGAAAATTCAACATGAATGATATTGTGAACGGTAGGTTTGGTTTTGGTAGGGTAAGTGAGCATAGAAAAATGGTTAGGGAATCATGAATGGACTTGTAAAAAGATTGTTCGTCTTTGTTAAGGGGAGATGATATGGGTGCAGGAGTGTTTTGTGCAAAGGGAGATAAATCTAGGAATCCTTTTTGGAAAACGACGTTTTTGTTTAAAGTTAAGCATATTGAGTGAGTTCCAAATTATGGTAGAACCAATTTACATGCTAAGATTTTTTATAAGAGGAGAAATTACATCCCTTGGAGCTTAGATAAAGTTTCGCACGAGAAAAAGTTTGGGTGTTAAAGAGGAGAGTATGGATTTGTGTATACTCAGCAAAGGGAGTCAACTAGAAATTACATCCCTTGATAGGTTAGTGAGCTAGAAAAAGTAGAGTCGCACGAGAAAAGTTTGGGGCATGAACAAATTTTTTGGGATGAACGAGAAGAATGTAAATAGGGGTTTAGTGGGAGTCTTGTTGAAAAAAACGCGCTCAGCGTAGGTCAGCGAGTTGCTGAAGAGAAAAATAAAGTTGTAAAGTCACGATTCTGGCGAACAAGCCATTGGAGGTGATTGATACTGTAGTTACAGGCGAATATCAAGTTGTTACGCCGAGCAGAAAGAAAAGACGATGTCGCCATTTTTTGCAAGAATGGAGTTAACAAGATTGTCAAGATTGTTTTTCAAAACAGAACAGGTATGTTGATAAAGATGTACAAGCAGGATAGACAGTAATTAGGTCGGAACAGGGAACAGTGACTAATTGAGATAAACGAAACAGCCCTGGTAGTCAGACCAGTAATTATTCTATAATAAATACCTCAAAACTAGTTCCACCAGACCTATCGTGTTTTTCGTCATGAGTTGAAGTAAACAAAAATAACCCGGCTACATAAGTTTTCTAAGATGAGGTAGAACAGCCATAGCAGACTGTGCATATATAGAAGGAATGGAAGAACGAGAGGAGAATTATTAAGTTGTGCTTTTGACATTGTATATTTTGTGAGAATTACCCGCCTAGATTGAAGATTAGGCGTGAGGCAAGTTTATTTCAATGGAATGTTATTGGATGATTACTGAAATTAAACATCATCTTTGTTATTCACTACTTGGTTTTGGTGCAGTACTTTAGATGGAGATTCTCCACCCACCAACAGTGTTTTCGTATGATGTCCTATCATATAGAGTAAAATAACTTATCATCATCAGCACTGTACTGTCTACTGTTCTGGGGTAGTGAGACGAACACACTATACGAACACTAAAAAATGCAACAGCAACCACACCATCACGGCCACAATATTTTGGTTTGGTTTGGTTTTAAGGACCATCTTCACTGCACACGGACAACTCCATCAGTGCTCCGATCTCCTGCCTTAAATCACACAAGGAGGATCTCAGCACAGTGCACGAACTCCGTAGCACTGGCGAGAATCCCAATGTGTGTATATAGCAATAACACATCCTATAAATATTTTTGTGGTGGGTATGTTTCTAATTTTTTTAATTTCGCCAAGGCAGTGGCCTTACTATTTCCAACTACCGTGGGATTTTTAACGCGCCAACTTGCACACGGGACCTCCTATTTTTTTCACCCTTATCTGAGAAGGCTAGGCATCCGATCTTACTACCCAGGAGACCAGGGGGGAGTATACCATCATTAGGACCAATGGTTCTGAAGAAAAAAATTTCATAAATGATATTCCATCTACTGGGAATCGAACTCGATACCTCTAGAATTAGAGGCGATGGCCATAACTCGTTGCCACTGCTACCCCTGAATAACATTTTACCGAATGTTAACTTCTTTTCAAGAAAGGATCGCGTTCCAATTTCATGTAGTTTACAAATAAAGTTAATTTTTTCTAAGCTAGAAGCTGGGTTTTCACTGGCAACGCGGAAAAAAAATACCTTTCATCGTGAAGATACCCAAGCTTTTTAAATGCCTCAGCGACCTGGCTTTTCTGAAATGTCCCAAGCCTAATAAAAATTATGTACCTTTTTCTTTCTTCCTCCGCTATACAGAGATCTAACAAATCGTCACCTGGGAACTATCGGTAGATCAGGGTCGACCGGATGCCGAGCCCTGCCTTAGAAGGTAATCCTTATTCTTGAATCCCCATGGTAAACGAAAGTTTTTTGTTTTTTTTTCTCGAACCAGCGGCACTCGAGCTTTCCAGCTCTTTTGGCCCAATGACATGTCATTGCGAGGCTGGGGGGTCAGTGGACTTTCCTTCCAACCCGGTCAGGAGCTTCGCTCCTTCCCATCCACACGGGATTTATGTGCAGGAGCCGTTCAGGTTATTCAGTCAAATTTCCGGTCGTAAACATTCCTTCAAACGCTGACGCCCGGGTTTGAACCATGAAAACCTGGTCGCCAGTAGCCATTACACCAGCGCGGCTCCCGAAAACGAAAGTTATGGGGACGAAAAAATACATGGGGAAGAAATTCAGAGATTCTGAAACATACTTTAAAATGATGAAAGGAAATTTAAAGAATGTGTACGGATGGCACCGGACAGAAGAGAGCTTAACGTGAAATTATTGAAGGTCAATGCTTCCTCTGGAGTTGAAGGGTAGTAACTATGATATTTCGGTACAAACTGTTGACTGGCATCATATTTACCTGCATCAGAATCGTGGAACACAACCGCCTTATTTAAACCGTAATATCTTAGCATATCTTCTGTGGCCTTGGCAAAAACGTGAGGATCTGGAAACATCTGGATTAGAAAGGGCGATACCTTGTGGTCCAGCGGCATCTGAGTTGTCACAAAGTATGGAATTCTAAGATGTTCTGTTGCCACTGCGTAGGGCCAGTTGTAAGGTCCAATGACGGCGTTTGGATTAACTGCCTGCAGCACCCCGACAACTGCAACATAAAATTGCATCGTTCTTATAACACTTTTATCGTTGTGGTAACAATAACTATTGTAAAGAAAGTTCTGGTGTGTAGTATTCAATACCCGTAAGCTCCATACGGAGTATAGGCCTTCAATAAACATATGCAAAGTCCTCCTGCATGGTGCGATCAGCGCAAGATCTTTTTCATGTCTTCATCATTCCTTTTATTTCTGTTTCCTGCTCTCGTGAGTTTTTGGTTTTCCTCTACCTCTTGCACTGGGGGCTCCAGGACAAAAACTGCTTTGCAAGTTACCGGAGTCCGAAGGAGAGCAAAGAAGAGTAATAATGCAACCTACCTAGGTGTCGCGAGTATCGAAATAAGAGAATGTATGAGTTTAGACAAAATATGAATGAGTAATGTGAAAATAGAGAAAAGTAAAGTCACTAATGAAAATATGGAGAGAGGTATGATTTCTGGAAGAGAAGAGAGATATAATCAAATATCTTAGGTCTACTTCCCAGCCATACTCGGACTCTGTTTAAGTTGTCATACCCTCATTCGTCCTCCAATGCTAAATAGAATAATCTACTACATTAAGGACTACAACAGCAAACATTAAGTGACTGTTAGTACATATAAATATATTTATTAAAGAAACCAGAACACTAAACCAAAAAAAAAAAAAAAGTAATGCCTTCACTGGCTCTGGAGGGCTAGTGAACGTATCAATATCACAACCACAGAAAAATAACACTAGATTTCACTCAATCTCTCGGGCAAAACGTCTCACTCCAAACCACCAACACCCGTACATTTTCTCACTCCCAAGAAAATCTAACGAAAGGGGTTAGGCCGCAAATTTCGCGAGGAAACGGCCACTCCTTATAGTAATAATCATGGTAAGTAAGTTACTTTCTCTCCTAGAAGAAAAACCACTACACTGATTCACCTAGATTGAAATTTCCAGGCTATGGAGATAAGCTCTCTCTGTAACAGTGTCGTCATAAATCCTATGCATTCACAATTTCCTGTGGCTGGAGGCCATACAAGCAGGTGAAGAAGATTATAAGAGTGCAGAAATACTTGCTCCCACTGATCCAAATCTATTTAAACGACGATGGCTTTTTCTGGCGAGCGAGTATCCAGTAGGCGCGCTGGGGCTCTTATACTGGATAATGAAGACGTGAACTATAGAACAGGTGACGAGTACTGGCAACTGAATACTCGTTATGTCAGTATACTCAGAGGTAAACGGCTATCAATGGGTCGGACTGTGTTGTCGAAACTGATTGGATGGCAAAGGCGACCGACCTATGTGTTGAGATGATGGTTAACTGCTACTGGCGGCAATATGTGCTGTAGGTAAATAATCCAGGACACGAGGCTACTGCTTACATGTAGGTAACAGAAATCGATGTATAGTGGTATACTCAAAACGGCACGAGTAATGTGTGCTTCACAAGTACTGGCTATGGACGAATCCTTTCTGTTGGCCGGCCCGTATACTCCAAGTTAACTGGCTGGTAATGGGTCAGACAGTGTTGCCGAAATGAATGGATGGCAAAAGCCACAGCCCGTACGTGCTGGAGCGATAGACACTTTCAACAATAGGCTGTGGTTAAGTAATCCACATGGCGGCCTTATAACTGAAACCTGGCGTTATGACGTAGACTGCCTGGTAATATTTATTATGTGGAAATTGTAATCCCCTGACAGCAGCAAATCACATCAGGAAGCACAAAACAAATGCTGACCAAGGCTCTGAATATATACAGCAATTCAAAATCTCGTTAACCGCTGTTACAACCATCCTCCTGTCGCTTACAAACAACTTCCAACTCTCATTCTCTCTCTCTCTCTCTCTCTCTCTCTCTCTCTCTCTCTCACCCACCAAATCAAAACAAACCCTTCTCTCGCTCGCTCTCGTCGCTTTAGTTAGCCTAAAAGTGTACACAGGTAAATCCAGCCACTGGTTCGTTTGGCCAGCGTGTCTGCTCGCGCAAGGCTCAATGCGACCCGCAGCGAAAACATGTGCACACACAAACGCCTGGTCTCACACACTCTAGCAAAAAGTGTCAAGGTTGTTTATTTACCACACTGACTGAGTTATCCAAATAGTGTTGAGCGAATACTCAATATGTATCAAATAGCAAAAACAAAACTCTTTGCAGCAATATTCTACACACAAACAAGTGGGGGAAAAACTTGGTAAAAATTAACTTTATAACGGCTCATTCTTCCTGACTTAAGAAAACCCCCGCCTAGCTAACACTTAGTGGTTATGGATAGTGGCTCACTTAATAAAATTCAGAGCATCCCGGTCACGAAAAAAATTTACGTTAAGGAAAGAAACATATATATATATATATATATATATATATATATATATATATATATATATATATATATATATATATATATATATATATATATATATATATATATATATATATATATATATATATATATATATATATATATATATATATATATATATATATATATATATATATATATATATATATATATATATATATATATATATATATATATATATATATATATGTATATGTGTATACGTGTATATGTGTATACATATATACATACATATATACATATATATATACATATATATATATATATATATATATATATATATATATATATATATATTGTCACAGAGAGTTTTATGATCTATAAATTTTCTATATTCTCTCCTTTTTTTTCCTACCCGTATCCTGTATTTTATTATCACTCTTTATCCTTTTCCTGTGTTTTTCGCATTCGTACGTTTGCGACTATAAACATTACTATTTTCCCATTCAAACTTTGCCGTTTTCGTTTTCTCATTTAGAAACGCAGTAGATTACCTAACGTGTCAGTCCCTTGCTCGAGATAATTTTAGGTGGGATTTCAGTCTATCAGACATGATGAGCAGACAAATTGTCTACATTTGCAGCTGTCACGAGAGTTTTTCGTCAGGCTAGCTCCCGGCGAAGTGTGAAAATTGCCCTCTGCAATGGAGACGGGTCGTCTGGCATTCGCATCCGACATGAGCGCTCACTGTCCGATAGTTAGACGGAGGTTTGAAGACGCACGTTTGGCAGTTATGAGCAGCGTCTAAGCAGACGTATGTGTTAAGACGGAAAGGGGAGATTATTTCGTTTTGCGAAATAAGTTGGGACCACTTTGTCTGGTTTAAGATATTAACCAGAGTTTGAAACTTGATCTCACTCATTCTCCATTTGCAGTAGACGTGGTCACTTCGTTCTAGATACTTAAACTTATAAGTGAAAACTCATAGTTTCGTTGTGATACCGTAGTTCTGTGTTGAGGTAAATATTATATTTAATATATCTAGATTTTGCGAGTGATTAAGTGTTAAACCGCCTATTTTATCCCACTAGTTTCTTTTGTGCAGATTGATTAATTTATAAGTCTGTTATATTCTCTAGTCGACGAGTTACAGTGGTAAAACAGAATAAATTATAATTTCTAGCTTAAAATCATGTAGCTATAATGAATTAAATTTAACTGCTAAATAATCAAACGAGACTAATTTTTCTAAACTAACTTATAAATGCTAGATGCCTCATGAGTGTTGACGGAATACGTATGTATTCCTAATTCATGATGATTGATTTTTATATATAACTTATTTCACGGGAAAGTTTAAACGTCAAGTCAAGCTCTAAGCTTGCAGTTCAAAATGTAAGTTATATTGAGTACATAATATGTAAAATATTTCATATGTGGTTTTTTTCTTTATTCAGTGAATACTGGGGTAACCCAACTTTGCCGGCGTTTAGTACAGAGACATACCTGTGAGAAACATAAACATTTTATATCTTTAACCACGTGGGTTTTCAAGTAACACCTGTCTGACAGGGCGTGTGCCTTCAGAGATAGACAGAATACCAATCCCACTAACGGGTTTTTTTAAAGAATAAATGCTTGTACTGGGCCTTTGATGCAGATCATATTTCTTCACAAACTCTAATGTACATGCTGCCTTGTGGCGAGAAATAATTACAGAAAAAACATTAACTTTTCCGACATTATTTGACCAAGTGTGTGGTGAACCAAGATTATCTGTTGAGAGAAGTTGTCCACCGGTCATCTTCCTATTTAAGGGAAACCTCATGCTCTGACACTGTGTGTCCGCTGAAACCCTAACTCTTACCTCGTGAATGAGTGACATTAACTTAAATCTGTAAAGAAAGAACGATCGCCTGAAGAGGACGCTCCCCGGACACGTTGAATGAAACCAATATCTGCAGAGCTGGGTATCCGCTTCATCCACAGATAGACAGATTAAACGAAGTGTACACTAAGGCTTGCGCCAGACGGCGAACAACAGCACGATTGTGGGTAAGGTTGTGTGAATCAGGGCCCTGATGAAAGAACTGAGTGAAAGTAGACTGAAGGATGTTCTTCGTTTGATTCACTCACTTTGTAACTTTCCTTATGCAAGATTTTGTTGCTAAACTACATTTTTCCTTAGAATAGATACTGCTATCAAAGTCAGTTCATACCTTCAAAATGGGAAAATATTAGACCCAAATCATATGTATCTGTGACTCTTTGGGCTATCATCGTTCTCCTAACGGGATTGTGGGCTAAACATTGAGGGAAGATCATAACTGTGGGTCTATCATTTCTTGTAGAAATTCCTTGATTTTTATGACTATTTGTATATGCTTTGATGTAATTTTATGTGTTGTGATGGGATTTTAGATGATAATTAAAACTGCCCTTAAACTTAATCAGCGTGTTGGTCAGCTCGTTCTAGAATATCTATATAATCATTTGTTATAGTTTTCCCACGTCTGTACGTCTAACTGTCGTCTTGTATGTGCGTGCACGTGAGTGGATAGAATATACTGTATATATATGTAATGTGTGTGTGTGTGAGTGTGAGTGTGTGTGTGTGTGTGAGTGTGTGTGTGAGTGTGTGTGTGAGTGTGAGTGTGAGTGTGACTGTGAGTGTGACTGTGACTGTGAGTGTGTGCGTGTGTGTGTGTGTTTGTGTGTGTGTATGTGTGTGTGTGTGTGTTTGTGTGTGTGTGTGTGTTTAGACTGTCTGACTCCTCTAAATCTGTCGTAGACGATAGGTGAAAGAGAGAAGATTTCTCGATTTTAGAGACAGCCTCTATCACAGTCTATCATCCCACTCGTGGAAATCTATTTCTACTATTATCTCTCACTGTGGCTATCACCCATTCTAATCTATTCAGAAGGGACCAACCCAAGTCTTAATTCCCCTATCAAAAATCTACGACAAATGTGGTCTCGTCCGAAGGATTTTTGAACTTAGGATAGGAAGACGAGACGGCAAATATCAGCTCGTCTGTCAGATTCTTTATTCTGAAATAGAGTAGGAGTGTGATTGTCTCGTGGTTTTGTGTATCTTTAAAAATAATATCCCCTAGACGAAACGATCTGTTTATGGGCATGCTGACCACACAATTAATAATTGTTTTTCCACAGCATTTTGAGCATTATACATTTGAGTTACAGGTTGATTTTGTCGGAATATATGATAATTACTGATTTTGTAATACAAAACGCTGGTAAAGTTTGTGAGTGTATAACATTCACAGGTTTTTGAAGAAGTAGGTGTTTGAGCTAAGCTAAGGAGTGCGTTCAGACAATTACGTCCTGTAAATTGCCTCCCTTACCCTAACTGTCTTCAGGGGTGAACTTATAGTGGATTTTAAAATTTTGGGGATTTTTTTTTTCTTTTTAAATTTTTTGCAATAATTATTTTGTTTCCACTGTAGTAACTAATTTTTCAGTAGTAATCTTAACTACCATTTAGTTGGCGTAGTCGTCTGCATTAGGTGCTTTATTGCCGATTAATAGCAGCGATAGTTAGATTCTATATTTTTGGAGGAGGTATCCCAGGTTAAAGTATATCATTTTTTCTTTTGGTATTTTCTCGTAAGTGGTAGGAACTAGTGTATCCTTTTCTTATTTTCTTTCTCCACTAGTCTCAGTCACTGACTTATTATGGCAGAAAGGGCAAAGCTAAGACAACTCCTCAGAGACGAAGCGAGAGAAAAGGGGCTGGAAGGAGAGGAAGCGAAAGCGTTTGTCAGAGACGAACTTGAGAGATATGATGCGGAGAGGAAAACAGCTGAAGCTAAAGGGGGAAAAGAAGAACTAAGGAGGAAAGAAGCAGAAGCTAGGGAGAAGGAAAGGGAAGACCGTCTATTAGAGCAGAAGAAGATGGATGAGGAAATGGAAATTCGCAGGATGCAGCATGAGGAAAGAGAGAAGGAGAGACAACAGGAGGAACGAGAGAAGGAGAGACAGCATGAGCTGGCTCTTAAAGCTATAGAAGTCCAAAGTCGTGGTGCTGCCTCTACCTCCAGCAATGGAGAGTCTTCTCCTCATTCTTCTTCAGCTGATCCTTCTAACACTGAAGCTACTCATCTCACTGCTATGTCTTTTCCGCTTGCATCTTTCCCTTGTCCAAATGAGAAGATTGACACGTATCTAGAAAAATTTGAGAAAATTGCAACTCTGTACGGTTTAGAGAGGTCGCGTTGGAATATGAAGCTATCTCGGGCGTTGAAAAGCAGTGCGTATGATGTTTACGCCAAACTGGAAAGCAGCCAACAAGACAATTACGACATGTTGAAGAAAGCTTTGCTTGAGCGTTTTGAAATGAATGCTCGCAAATTTTTGCAACTGTTTCGCAACAGCAGGAAGGAGAGCTCTGAAACTTTCCAGCAGTTCTCATTTTGTTTGAAGGGATACTTGACAAAGTTCCTTGAGCTTTCACAGCTCCCCTCTACCTATGAAGGTCTGGAGGAATTTGTTTTAACAGAACAAATAAAGAACACTTTGTCTGCTGATACCCGGAGATTTTTAGCTGAGCAGGGTGCAGAAAAGCTTGAAGACATCTTAGAAAAGTCTGAGCGATATCACAATGCGCTGGCTGAACTACCGGCCACAAAACGGAAACCGACAAAAGAGCATTTTCGAAAGAATAATCTAGACCAATCTTCTCATGCTTCTAATCAGAATAACCACAGAGAAACTGGACCTCAAAACCCCCCTCCTGAAAAATCTAAGTTCTACAAAAACAAGTACCCCAACCACAGTAAATTATTGGTGGCCAGGAATAAATACTGATATTATCAGGTATGTCAAATCCTGTGCCCAGTGCCAACGTGTACCACCCAAGCAACGGACACCCCCAGTCTCTTTGGGTGACATGCCAATAGTGGGAACACCATTCGAACGGGTTGTGATCGACATTTTAGGACCCTTAGAAAGGACTAAAAGAAGGAACATGTTTATCCTGACCTTAGTCGATACATGCACTTTATGGGGAGAAGCTATCCCGCTAACATGCGCAGACGCCAAGCATGTCGCAGAAGCCCTAGTGCAGATTTTCACTCGGTTGGGATTCCGTCAGCAAGTGTTGACGGATAACGGATCTCCATACCGAAACCTGTTGATGGATGAGATCGTTAAGATCTTGAGGACCCAACACATCTAAACAAAGCCATATACTCCGGTCGGAAATGGGCTAAATGAGCTTGCTGCGACAATAGATCTGGCAAGAATGAAGGCGAATAGCAAAGTCCGGCCAGACACCGCAAACACATACTTTCTGAGGGCAGGAAAGTCAGCACACCCCAAACCGAATAAACCTGGTAGCAGTTTACCATCTCTTCTTGATTGTGCAAATGATTGGGAGATGGCGGTAGACCTACCTGGACGAGGGGCATATCCAGAGAGTATCAGAAAATCGCGGAGACGGCCGGATATAGTGCTTCATTCTGCAGCAACGCTTCAGGTCATACTGATTGAACTGACAGTGCCATTTGAATCCAGATTAGATGAGCAACATTCGTTCAAAGCGGCCAAGTATAGTGATCTGGCCGCGGATCTGAGACACGATGGGTTCACTGCAAGGGTCATGGCTGTTGAAGTGGGCGCAAGAGGGCTTGTGGCTGCATCAGTGTATGATCTATTGAAACTGTTGGGGCTGAGGGGACAGTCGAGAACAAGGGCCCTGAAGAGGCTTAGTGAAACTGCCGAAAAGGCATCAGGCTGGCTGTGGAACAACCGCAATGGGGAATGGAGATCGTAACAATAAACGCTGCGGTACAGAAAACACCAGGAATTTTTCTAAGTCCACAATACGCTGAGGTTTGTGGTGGACTAGTTAACGGGCTGCGACTCAGGGGCGACAAGCGGTGTATACTATAAGGGGTGTCAGTATCAAAAGTCCAGTGGGGAACGCGCAGTGGCGACTCGTTGACGTCGCGCTGGTGTCTCAGTGTGTGCGACGGAACGAACGGAATAATTTGTCTTCTCCTTGTTACTTTCACAATTGCCTCCACGGCTGGCGGAGTTGTGGAATTTAAAGTTGCTACCATAAGTGAAATGGGTTCATTTTCGATGCAAGACAACAGGAAGCTGAGACGCTTGGGAGTCATGACCCAAGTGGGCCCGCCCCCCTTAGAGTGTAAAGGAGTATATAGGGCCGAAACACTTGTCGGACGGGGGGACTTCTTCTGATGATCAGATTGCTTCCTGTTGTATCGCTCTGTAAAGAGTTTCCTATCATAGTTACATGGTCAAACCAGTGACAATCGGGAAAAGACCGATTGACTTCTGGAAAGACAGATGACACTGGGAAAGACTAGAAACCGGCTGACCGGGTTAGCACCCCGTAAGCTGTATTCAATTGCTATAGAACCCCAAAACGATAGATGCCCCCAGGATTCACCGAAAGGGGGGGGGGGGGAAGAATGATGAATCCACAGGCGCCTCATTGGAATCGACCAGACCCGTTACACGGACTTCGAGCTAAAGGTTGTGCAGGAAGAAAAGGAAGACTCGAATGGATAGGGAAAGATTCTTCAGGGAGCCCTTCAAGTTTGCCAAAGAACTGTTTGAGCAGCCACGGTCGGGTACGCTAAACATCAGGAAAGAAGACCTGGAAGAACACCTTGGAATGACATATTCAGATGGTCGCAAAGATGAGCCGCTCAGCAGCATGGCAGGCCTTAAATGGCCGAGTAAGCCAGGAGCTGAATTTAACACCAAGCCCCCAACGGTGCAAGAGGTAGAAAGCATTGTCCAGAAAGCTCGATGCAAGTCAGCTCCAGGTCCTAATGGTGTTCCATATGTGGTGTATAAGAGATGCCCTGAGGTGCTCAAACGACTGCTTCGTTTACTGAAGAGTGCGTGGAAAACCCAGCTTGTAAGCAAGGAATGGAGAAAGGCGAACGGAGTCTACATCCCGAAGGAGCAAAATTCCACAGACATCAGTCAGTTCAGGCCAATCTCACTACTCAATGTGGAAGGGAAGATATTCTTCTCAGTGATGGCGAAAAGACTAACTACATACCTCCTGGCAAATGGGTACATTGACACTACCATTCAGAAAGGAGGTATCCCAGGTACACCAGGATGTCTAGAGCATGCCACAATGATATGGGAAGCAATCCAAAAGGCAAAGTCTGACAGAACAAACCTCCATGTAATCTGGTTGGATTTAGCGAATGCTTATGGATCCGTTCCACACCAGATGTTGTGGCAGGCCCTAGAAATGTATCATATTCCACAAGAGATTGCAGCAATGCTGAAGCTGTATTTCGCAGGGTTTGCTGTCAGATTTTCAACCAGAGAGTACACAACGAAGTGGATTGGCCTTGAAGTTGGAATTGCGATGGGATGTACCATCTCTCCGATACTATTCGTGATGGCTATGCAGGTAATCCTCAATGCGGCTGAAGGAATGGCTATAGGTCCAAAGCTCGGTGGAATGTGTCTCATGCCACCGCTCAAAGCATTCATGGATGACACAACAATTCTGACATCAGATGAACATCAGGCCCGGAGGATGTTAGCACGCCTGGATGAACTGGTCAGCTGGTGCAGAATGAGCTTCAAACCCAAGAAGTCGAGAAGCCTATCAGTCAGGAAAGGGAAGATGGCAGAGGTCATATTCACGGTTTCCAACCAAAGAATCCCTACTGTCATTGAGGAACCTGTTAAAAGTCTTGGCAGGGTGTACGATGCCTCATTAAAAGACTCAAAGGCAGTGCAACAGACAATAGAAATGGCAGACAGAGGGCTACAGATCATAGACCAAAGCAGACTCCTGGGGAAGTTCAAGCTGTGGTGCCTCCAGTTCATGTTGATACCAAAGTTGCTGTGGCCACTGCTTATATATGAAATAAGCACAAGTACAGTGGAAGCCATAGAGAAGAAGGTCAACAAGTTCATGAGGAAATGGCTGGGAGTACCACCAGGTCTGTCAGATGTAGCACTGTACTGCAAAAAGTCAAAACTTCTGCTTCCTTTCAAGTCAGTTGTTGAAGAGTACAAAGTTGGAAAGGCAAGGCTTGCAATGATGCTACGCGAGTCAGCTGATGACGTGGTTAAGTCCATTCAGCCCACACTGAAAACGGGAAGGAAGTGGAAAGTGGAAGAAGCTGTTGATGCTGCCCAAGAGTCACTCAAACTGAGGGAGGTAATCGGATACACACAAACGAATAGACGGGGATTTGGTCATGGAGACATCCGCTGGTGGTCCAAGGCATCAAGCAGGGAGCGCAGAGACATGGTAGTTCAGGAGATACGAGAAGCTGAGAATGATAAGAGGTTGCAAAAAGCAGTGCAGCAGGTCCAACAAGGCCAATGGACTACATGGGAAGGAGCCCTGCAGAGGTCCTTGACATGGAATGATATATGGCATATGGCACCTCTTAGGCTCAGCTTCGTTGTCAGATCACTGTATGACCTGCTGCCGTCGGCCACCAACCTTGTGAAATGGGGAAAGTCGGATGATGAGCAGTGCCCCCTGTGCCAGGGGAGGCAGACACTTGAACACGTGCTCTCAGCGTGTAAGGTGTCATTAGGGCAAGGGCGATACACTTGGCGCCATAACAAAGTGCTAAATGAGCTTGCTGCGACAATAGATCTGGCAAGAATGAAGGCGAATAGCAAAGTCCGGCCAGACACCGCAAACACATACTTTCTGAGGGCAGGAAAGTCAGCACACCCCAAACCGAATAAACCTGGTAGCAGTTTACCATCTCTTCTTGATTGTGCAAATGATTGGGAGATGGCGGTAGACCTACCTGGACGAGGGGCATATCCAGAGAGTATCAGAAAATCGCGGAGACGGCCGGATATAGTGCTTCATTCTGCAGCAACGCTTCAGGTCATACTGATTGAACTGACAGTGCCATTTGAATCCAGATTAGATGAGCAACATTCGTTCAAAGCGGCCAAGTATAGTGATCTGGCCGCGGATCTGAGACACGATGGGTTCACTGCAAGGGTCATGGCTGTTGAAGTGGGCGCAAGAGGGCTTGTGGCTGCATCAGTGTATGATCTATTGAAACTGTTGGGGCTGAGGGGACAGTCGAGAACAAGGGCCCTGAAGAGGCTTAGTGAAACTGCCGAAAAGGCATCAGGCTGGCTGTGGAACAACCGCAATGGGGAATGGAGATCGTAACAATAAACGCTGCGGTACAGAAAACACCAGGAATTTTTCTAAGTCCACAATACGCTGAGGTTTGTGGTGGACTAGTGAACGGGCTGCGACTCAGGGGCGACAAGCGGTGTATACTATAAGGGGTGTCAGTATCAAAAGTCCAGTGGGGAACGCGCAGTGGCGACTCGTTGACGTCGCGCTGGTGTCTCAGTGTGTGCGACGGAACGAACGGAATAATTTGTCTTCTCCTTGTTACTTTCACAATTGCCTCCACGGCTGGCGGAGTTGTGGAATTTAAAGTTGCTACCATAAGTGAAATGGGTTCATTTTCGATGCAAGACAACAGGAAGCTGAGACGCTTGGGAGTCATGACCCAAGTGGGCCCGCCCCCCTTAGAGTGTAAAGGAGTATATAGGGCCAAAACACTTGTCGGACGGGGGGACTTCTTCTGATGATCAGATTGCTTCCTGTTGTATCGCTCTGTAAAGAGTTTCCTATCACGGCTCGTGGAACGTGTTAATGGAAACCTCAACATGATGTTAAGTAAACTGGCACAAGTGAAACCTGAAGATTGGGATCTTTGTATTCCTGCAGCTTTATTTGGCTACAGAGAATCTCCTCATACTTCCACAGGATTTCCGCCAGCTACGCTTTTATTCGGCAGACCAATTAAGGGCCCGCTCGAAGCCTTACTTTGGTCGCTGACAGACCAGAAGGCAGATGAGACAGTTGTCTCAACCAGTAAATACGTCTCGGATTTAAAGGAAAGGTTGAAACTAGGATGGGACCTAGCAACGACTAACTTTAAGTGAGCACGCACAAAGCACGCTAACCGATACAGGAAAGTCGCGAAAGAGAGAGAACTGGAAGCAGGAGAGAAAGTTTTGGTGTTAATCCCTACCGGGAACAACCAACTGAGGATCGGATGGCAAGGGCCGTTTACCGTCCTGAAAAAGATTTCTAAGGCTAACTACCAGATCTCTATTCAAAGAAAGGAAAAGGTTTTCCATTTAAATCTGTTAAAGAGATACTTGGAAAGACCGGTGCCGACCTCCGAACATCTCCTGACGATCGCCAAAATTGACGAAGATGACGATAGTGGCAGGGAAATTCCACAGCAGACACCCAAAATCTTTCAAAAATGTCAGAAGCGGCGACGCTCTTTCAAGCGCGCATGGGAGACATTCCAGAGAAAAGAAACTTTGGGAGTAGACTTGAGTAGGAATTGGACAGAGATGGAGGGGGAGATGAGAGTGAAGAAGACAGACACCCTGAAGCTACGGATATAGGAAATTTATTTCCATAACGTAGACATGGAGTGCTTCCATATCTTAAAGGGGGGACGCTCTGTCACAGAGAGTTTTATGATCTATAAATTTTCTATATTCTCTTCTTTTTTTTACGCGTGTCCTCTATTTTATTATCACTCTTTATCCTTTTCCTGGGTTTTTTTTGCATTCGTACGTTTGCGACTATAAACATTACTATTTTCCCATTCAAACTTTGCCGTTTTCGTTTTCTCATTTAGAAACGCAGTAGATTACCTAACGTGTCAGTCCCTTGCACGAGATAATTTTAGGTGGGATTTCAGTCTATCAGACATGATGAGCAGACAAATTGTCTACATTTGCAGCTGTCACGAGAGTTTTTCGTCAGGCTAGCTCCCGGCGAAGTGTGAAAATTGCCCTCTACAGTGGAGACGGGTCGTCTGGCATTCGCATCTGACATGAGCGCTCACTGTCCGATAGTTAGACGGAGGTGTGAATCGCGCCAGACATGCTCGCTCAGAGCAGACAGAATGTCTGGCATTTCGCCTCTGACACGCGCGCTCACGGTCAGATAGTTAGACGGAGGTGTGAAGACGCACGTTTGGCAGTTATGAGCAGCGTCTAAGCAGACGTAGGTGTTAAGACGGAAAGGGGAGATTATTTCGTTTTGCGAAATAAGTTGGGACCCCTTTGTCTGGTTTAAGATATTAACCAGAGTTTGAAACTTGATTTCACTCATTCTCCATTTGCAGTAGACGTGGTCACTGCGTTCTAGATACTTAAACTTATAAGTGAAAACTCAGAGTCTCGTTGTGATACCGTAGTTCTGTGTTGAGGTAAAATATTTATATTTAATATATCTAGATTTTGCGAGTGATTAAGTGTTAAAAAACCGCCTATTTTTATCCCACTAGTTTCTTTTGTGCAGATTGATTAATTTATAAGTCTGTTATATTCTCTAGTTCGACGAGTTACAGTGCTAGTAAAACAGAATACATTATAATTTCTAGCTTAAAATCATGTAAGCTATAATGAATTAATTTAACTGCTAACTACTCGGTGGAGAATAATTTTTCTAAGCTAACTTATAAATGCTAGATGCCTCATAAGTGTGGACGGCATACGTATGTATTTTCCTAATTCATTTGGATGATTGATTTTTATATATAACTTATTTCACGGGAAAGTTTAAACGTCAAGTCAAGCTCTAAGCTTGCAGTTCAAAATGTAAGTTATATTGAGTACATAATATGAAAAATATTTCATATGTGGTTTTTTTCTTTATTCAGTGAATACTGGGGTAACCCAACTTTGCCGGCGTTTAGTACAGAGACATACCTGTGAGAAACATAAACATTTTATATCTTTAACCACGTGGGTTTTCAAGTAACACCTGTCTGACAGGGCGTGTGCCTTCAGAGATAGACAGAATACCAATCCCACTAACGGGTTTTTTTAAAGAATAAATGCTTATACTGGGCCTTTGAGCCAGATCATATTTCTTCACAAACTCTAATGTGCCTTCTGGCGAGAAATAATTACAGAAAAAACATTAACTTTTCCGACATTATTTGACCAAGTGTGTGGTGAACCAAGATTATCTGTTGAGAGAAGTTGTCCACCGGACATCTAACTATCGCTAATAAGCGAATACAAAGGGCAGGAGACAACATAGCAGCATGGGCAGAGGAATGGATGGTGCAGATCAACGCTGAAAAATCCTCAACAACACTTTTCACGCTCTCCAACAAAGACAAAGCAGGAGAGATACGACTTGGAAATATACATGTCCGAACATACGAGGAACAGGTGTACTTAGGCATTACATTAGATAAGAGAATGACATGGAGGCACCACATCGAGAGAACAGAGGCCAAAGCGAGAAGAAAACTTTCCATACTGAGGAAAATAGCTGGATCAAGTTTCGGAGCTAACGAAACAACACGAAAGAAAGTGTATACAGGTGCAATAAGACCTATATTAGAGTACGGATCAGCAGCATGGTCTACAGCAGCCAAATCACACCTACAAGCCTTAGATAAGGTACAAAATCAAGCGCTTCGGTTGATCACGGGTGCCATGAAGACCACGCCAATAAATGAATGTCATTGGAAAAAATCACAGGCATTCCACCTTTATTATACAGACGAGACACTAAGACCCTGATCCAAGCAGAAAAGTACAAGAACATGCCCGCACATCCAATGAAAACTACATTTGGAGATTTAGCCAGTGGGAGGTTGAAGAGAAGCAGTTTTGTGCATAGGTCCAAAAAACTAATTAGAACATACAAGGATGAACTACCAGACATCACTAAGAAAATAACTCCCACACTCCTCCCATCCCCATGGGAACAACATCAAAATTTCAGCATTAAGACCTCCATAACTACCACCTGCCCCATGGGAGAGCTAAATACTCTCCAAAGGAAAATAGCAACATGTGACATGATTGAAGAACTATACCCCAGAGAAGCATGGATCCAGGTATATACTAATGGATCTGCAACCAGAGCAGTGAAGAACGGAGGCGCAGGAGTTTATGTGGTCTACCCAGACAAAGAAAACGAATCCACCTGTTCACCTACTGGAATATTCTGTTCAAACTACGCTGCTGAAGTACAGGCCTTAAGCATTGCTGCAGGAATAATAAATAACACAATAAGTTCCCCAATGTCAGCAGGTGTTGTATTCCTTACCGATGCAATGTCAAGTTCTGCAAGCCCTCAACAGTGATAAACTGCCAGAATTAAACAAAGGTCCCTATACGAAGTAAATATCAAAAAAAGGGTAGTGCTACAAGTAGGATACCACACATGTGGCATACCAGGAAATGAGAGAGCAGATACGTTAGCAAAAGAGGGAGCAACACAGGAACAAAAAGAACAAACAATCACATTCCAGGAAAAGAAGACCCTTATCAAGGCCATCAGGAAAATTGACCAACAAAGAGACAAACTATTCACTATCTTGATCGAGCAAAAACAGGTGATCCTGTTCCGTATTAGAACAGGACATAACAGACTGAACAGTCACTTATACAGACTGAGATTGGTCCCAATCACCCCTATGTATGTAGTGTGGACAGGCAGCTGGGCAGACAGCCGAACACATCCTGCAAGGACTGGCCACATGCTTAGTCAATTGCGAACTGAACATTGGCTTACAGAGACGCACATCCACACAAAGCTGTTTGGGAGTCTTGAAGAACTTTCAACCACAGCAACATACATCCAGAGAACCGGACTTCTTGTGTAGACATTTCTAAACAACAGCGAACGAGAAGAAGAAGATCTTCCTATTTAAGGGAAACCTCGTGCTATGACACTGTGTGCCCGCTGAAACCCTAACTCTTACCTCGTGAATAAGTGACATTAACTTAAATCTGTAAAGAAAGAACGATCGCCTGAAGTGGACGCTCCCCGGACACGTTGAGGGGGGGGAAACCAATATCTGCAGAGCTGGGTATCCGCTTCATCCACAGATAGACAGATTAAACGAAGTGTACACTAAGGCTTGCGCCAGACGGCGAACAACAGCACGATTGTAGGTAAGGTTGTGTGAATCAGGGCCCTTATGAAAGAACCGAGTGAAAGTAGACTGAAGGATGTTCTTCGTTTGATTCACTCACTTTGTAACTTTCCTTATGCAAGATTTTGTTGCTAAACTATATTTTTCCTTAGAATAGATACTGCTATCAAAGTCAGTTCATACCTTCAAAAGGGGAAAATATTAGACCCAAATCATATGTATCTGTGACTCGTTCTCCTAACGGGACTGTGGGCTTAACATCGAGGGAAGATCATAACTGTGGGTCTGTCATTTCTTGTAGAAATTCCTTGATTTTTATGACTATTTGTATAGGCTTTGATGTAATTTTATGTGTTGTGATGGGATTTTAGATGATAATTAAAACTGCCCTTAAACTTAATCACGGCCGGCGTGATGCCGACCACATCACCCCTCGTGTGCCGACGGTCAAGATAATATGGGCCTAACACCATATTCCCAATATGCCTCAATGGGCGTGTAACTGGTTCCTTTACCTTTTTTTTTTTTTTAAACTTAATCAGCGTGTTGGTCAGCTCGTTCTAGAATATCTATATAATCATTTGTTATAGTTTTCCCACGTCTGTACGTCTAACTGTCGTCTTGTGTGTGCGTGCACGTGAGTGGATAGAATATATATATATATATATATATATATATATATATATTACATATATATATATATATATATATATATATATATATATATATATATATATATATATATATATATTTATATATATATATATATATATATATATATATATATATATATATATATATATATATATATATATATATATATACTGAAGCACATTAAAAACGCACCACCTGTATAATCCAGGAACAGAGTGTGAAATGTAAATATAAGTGTGTACAAGTTTACATATTTGGAATCTTTATTCATTTTCCTATGAATCCATGCTGGTCATTAATTTGTACATTTGATTGTTATGAAATTCATTGCATTCTGTGCAGGCAAGGGAGAAAACCAAAAATACAAAAAAAATGCACGTGCGTTATCCTGCTGGAGAAGCTGCAAGTCTGGATAAATTGTGAACGCAGGAGCAACCAGTGCATCCAGAACCTCATCTCGATATGTCACAGCATTAACATTTCCACGGAAGACGTGAAGAGGCAAGCGATGGTGAAAACTGAATCCTCCCCAAATGTGAATACTGCCACCTCGAAATCGGTTGACACAGCAATCTGCAAAGCGCTCTTCACACCGTCGCTAAATCCGCATACGTCCATCTGCAAAGGATATGTTGAATCTGTTCTCGTCTGTGAATAGGACAGCATTCCACTGCAGTCTAGTCCATCTGATATGTTGCTCTGCAAATTGCAGGCGCTGCTAACGATGTCTGTGAGTCACGTTTGGCCCAACATAAGGTCGTCTTGCAGTAAGGCCTGTATCTCTGAGTCGTCGTATGACTGTCATTCGAGAGACTTGCCCATGTCTACCCACTATTGCTCTTGCTGTTTGACTTGCCGGGAGAGTCAATTCCTTAGGTGACTCAGCACAATATGACGATCTTGCGCAGGGGTAGTAACTCGTGGTTGGCCACTCCGAAGTCTATCCCGGGCACTGCCAGTGGTTCCGTAACGTTCATTGAGACGTACAATAGTGCTGTGGTGGCAATTCATCCTTCTGGCAATGGCCCGCGAGCTCATTCCAGTCTCCAACATACCAATGGCTCGTTAGCGGTCGTTTTCAGATAGTCGTGGCATTTCAAGCACATGTACTGGGTGTTTTGTCTCAACGGCCTTTTTATACCGAGTATACTGCCACAACGCGTACACATTTTCAGGGTCATAGCTGTTGAGAATCGTGTTGCACGTGTAACTTTCATCGTTTTCATGTAGTCTGTACACACACCCATGGGTTGAATCTTGCACTTTCCATTCCAGCAGCCATTCGCTCTCTACCTCATGGCAAACACGGGGAAAATCCATTCCCACACTTTTTTTTGCCACCTTCTCGGCATCAGTATATATATAATAGTGGTGCGTTTTTAATGTGCTTCATTATATATATATATATATATATATATATATATATATATATATATATATATATATATATATATATATATATATATATATATATATACATATATATATATATATGTTTAGACTGTCTGACTCCTCTAAATCTGTCGTAGAAGATAGGTGAAAGAGAGAAGATTTCTCGATTTCAGAGACAGCCTCTATCACAGTCTACCATCCCACTCGTGGAAATCTATTTCTACTATTATCTCTCACTGTGGCAATCACCCATTCTAATCTATTCAGAAGGGACCAACCCAAGTCTTAATTCCCCTATCAAAAATCTACGACATATATAAATATATATATATATATATATATATATATATATATATATATATATATATATATATATATATATATATATATATATATATATATATATATATATATATATAACATGAATTACAGTACCTATTAGATTAAGCTAACACTCCACTGTATTAAATAAGTAAATGTGTGCTTACCGAATACAGAATAATTCTTGCACTACAACTGCTGTTAAGCTCTGGCGCAGAATATCACTTTGTCCAGTGACATAATTTTCTTGAGACAGTGGTACTGAATGCTAGAGACCTCTTGCTTAAATAGCAAGATAGAGTCTGCAGGTAGCTTTTGCATGTGCACTAGATAAAACAAATTCAGACGTAAGACCTAGGGGAGAGATTCCCCGGGCGACTCAAGATACAGGAAAAGGGCGTAATCTACCACAACGCTGGCGGGTCTACAAGCGACCGGTGTTCGCGGGACGAGACGAGGGCGGCACAAATAAAAGGGTTCCCGCGTGTCCACGATTCTCTGTAAATCAAAGAATACGGGGAACTAGCCGTCATCTACTAGAAAGGCAGAATAAAATGATCTTTAGCTAGATGCCGATGTCCACGTGTAAAGAGGTGGAATTAGCCTGTCCAACATAAGATTGACATGACCAATGCCAGGAACAGCGCTATTATGAGCTATAAGTCAGAAAAGTAGGCGTAGACAAAAATTAGAGAATAAGACAGGGCAGACCACTCGGCTAAACGTGACAGAAATTTCTTCGAATCACGACACTATGATGTCATAAAAGGATTGGACATGGTGTAGTTACCCCATTCTGTAAAAACTTAAAGCCAAAAAAAAAAAAAAAATATTCAGCAAACAGTCAAACAAAATAGATACGTCTTCAGATATTGGATGATGATAAAATGACATTAGGTGGTGTTTAGATATTAGACAATGTTAAACTGATATTTAAGCCTATTTTTAGATTTTGGATGATGATAAACTGACATTATATCTGCTTTTGGACATTGGATGATCATAAACTGTCATTGGGTGGTTTTTAGATTTTAAATTATGGGAAACATCTCCTTCTTCTTCATACACTCTCACACGTCTATGTGAATATTTTGAAAGAAAGCAGTGGTCAGCCTGAGACTATTTGTATCTCCACAGAGCTTTTCCAGGAATGGTACAGGTGACCGTCATGTGCGCTTTCTCTACTCTTCACATGTGGGCATCGTTGAAGCAGATATTCAGCAGTCATTTAATCGCTGCCTTTTATATTTAGCGTGTTGAATAGATGGTATCCCAATCTGCCATGGCCCGCGCGGAGTCTGAAGATTACCAAGTGTACACTTCTGTTGAGCTGGTAATAAGGATTTTTTTTAAATTGTGGGTAGTCTAGATGCTCTGTATCCCATTTGTTCTTGTATATGCTTCTGATAAAACACTTTGTCTCTTCGAAAGTTACGCTTGTATGAGGCTGAGGTATCTTTTCACCATCCTTTGCCAATCTGTCAGCCGATGGTAAACTGACACTAGGTCTGTTCGTAGATGTTAGATGTTGATAAACTGACATTAGACCTGTTCTTAGATGTTGGGTGATAAAATGATATTAGGTGTTTTTTAGGTATTAGAAGAGGGTAAACTAAAATTAGGCCTCTGTTTAGACATTGAACTATGATAAACTGACTTAGGTACGTGGGTGTGTGTTTTTTTTTAGGGTTTTAATAATGGAATATTGACACTGAGCATCCGATTAACAGAGTGCATAGAGCTCTGGCCTTTCGCAGCAAAGGTGCCGAGTTCGATTCACGGTATCGACACGCTTCAGTCTACCCAGCTGTAAATGAGTACCTGACTTTGCATCTGAGTTAGGGAAGGCAACGGCAGCGAGGAAGGGAACTGGTCACCCCACCTCTCGATGCTGGACCTAGTATAGTTAAGTCTCTAACCCTTCACTCCCCTACGGCAGTATCTGCTATAGGACTACCTTGACCTGTTATATTGACACTCGGTCTTTTTTTTTCTTTTTTTTAGATACTGGATGATGATATTAGGTCCTTTTTTTTTAGATATAGGTGAGGACGAGAAAAATGACTTGTTAATTGTGGTTCAGGGCGTTCGTTCCCTCTCACCCATTCCCGCCCCATTCTTTTTTTTTAAATAAAGTTTTGCCTCTTTTTGGCGAGGCTCGTCCCGTTCAACCTAGTCGGTTATATTAGGGCGCATATCCAAACACAAAAGACCCTTAGGTCTGAGATTTTTATTTCTTTAGTTAACCGCCCCATTCCGTTTTCTCCTCACGATATACTTTATACATGCGTCTCCAAGAGTGTCTGGAATTTTGCTTTCCGTTTCGTGCACGCAATATGGCAGCGTGTGAAAGGTGAAATGTCTAGGTAGCTCTGCCCTGTTTATTGTCATACGGTGGGAGTTCGATATGACAGGTTCTACCAGCGCGTCATAATAAACAAGCGTTTCAAACACCACAGACAGAGGTTTGTTGAAACGCTGAAGATACCTTCATAGCTGGGTGTGGAGTTTGCCTACAAAATGTCTGACTCCGGAAATTTTAGAAGTCCGACTTCACTAAAAAAATGACCGACTCCACGAATCCGTCTCTGACTCCACAGCCCTACATCATCACAGCGAGAAATCGTTTGCCATGTGGAGACACAGAAAGAATAGGACTAACGTTACCTCGAGCATGTCGTAGGAGACAATTTTATTTTGTTTTTCTTAACCAGCTGCACTTGGGCTTTCAGCGTTTCGGCCCAATAACATGTCATTGCAATGCTGGGGAGTCTGTGGACTTTCTTTCCAACCCGGTCAGGAGATTCGCTTCTTCCCATCCACAGAGGGTTTATCTCAGGAGCCGTTCAGGTTATTCAGTCAAGATCCCGGTCGTTGACATTTCTTCAAATGCTCACGCCTGGTCTTGAACCTTGAACACCTGATTGCCAGCGCAATGTGGTAACCATTACACCAGCGCGGCTCCGAGGAGGCACTTTAAACTGAGGTTCTGCATGGGGTTGGCACGCCTCATTGTGAAAAAATCTATGAAGAAAACACCGCTGCAACAGGATATCAATTTTTGGCTGCAGGATTTCTGCATGATAACCAGCTGTAGTGGTGGTCCGATGTTTTATAATTAGTGAAAAAGAATAATTAAACGAACTATCATCATTATCACCTCAAAGAACATAGGGCCATAGGCGTTCACCAAACGAATGCCTAGTCTTCCTGTTCCGTGTTACTGTTGCTTTTTTAATCTCCTTGTTTTTGGACAGACTTGACATTTTACTGAGTTCAAGTTTCTGATTTTTGTAAATGAACTATTCTTTTCCTCTTTCTATTTCCTGCTGCACATATTCTTAGTCGGGGTCCAGTCCTCCACTTCTGTTGATCTTCTTTGCTCTTGCTCACATAACCACACATATTTCTTTCATAAAGTTGGCGGCATGTCTCAGGCTTATCACATGGTCATACACTTTCTCCTTCACAGGGGTTGATGTCCACCTGCTACTCTCATAGGGCAGACATTCTTGAAGGACACGTTTAACAGTATGCTTCTCTTCCTACTACATAGACACAGGTCTATCCATCAGATTTGTAAATGATCGAATTTGAGCCAGCAGTGTCCGGTTCTCGGCCTGAAACCTGTTACTTCATCTCTTGTCGGCAAAGCGTGGTATACCTCCGTTATATCTGAGTATGGATGTTCAATACGCCACTTTCCTTTGAAACTATTTCTTTCTGTACTGATTTAATCACTTCATCTGTTATTCCGTTTTCAGTTTCACTTTTACTTTGGGGGTGGAAGTGGCTCAGATGTATGGCATCCGTCTCGAATTCTAAAGGTACCAGGTTCGATTCCCAGTCGAGGGAATTTAATTTATGGAAATTTTTTTCAGAACCATTGCTCCAAATGATGTCATACTCCCCCCTGATCTACTGGATAGTGAGATCGAATACCTAGCCTTCTCGGATAAGGACGAAACAAATAGGAGGTCCTGTGTGCAAGTTGCGCACGTTAAAAATCCCTCGGCAGTTGGAAATCGTATAGAGCAGGCCCAAAGGCCGCTGCCGTGGCAATGTTTAAAAATTAGAAACCTACTCACCACAAAAATATTTATAGAATGTGTGATTCCTATATACACACAATTTGGATTCTCGCCGGTGCTACGGAGTTCGTGCACTGTGCAGAGATTAGCCTTGTGTGATCTAATGGAGGACATCAGAGCACTGATGGAGTTGTCCTTGTGCAATGAAGATGGTCATTAGAACCAAACCAAACCAAACTTTTACTTCTTCCTTCTTTGGCGAGTCTCTCTGTCTCTCCAATTCCAAATATCTTGCAGTGGGCAGGGTTCCCATCTTCGTTTACTTTTTTAACAAATTTAACGTACGGTCTTCACCAGTACAATTCCTGGAAAAACTCTGGAGATACAATAGCCTCAAGATGGCCACTGCTTTCTTTGAAAATATTCAAGTAGACGTCTGAGAGTGTATGAAGAAGTTTTAAATTTACAGCAGATTTTAATTTGAGTTTCTGGAATGATGGCTAAATCGTTGTTTGTATGATTCCTTAGGGAAGTTATGACTGACATGGAATCTGTGAAATACGCTATCTTAGATTTAGCATCATTCCTCTTTGACTCGATGGTTTGATCGCCTCTTTGATGACCACTGGATCGCCTCTTTGATGACCACTGGATCGCCTCTTTGATGACCACTGGATCGCCTCTTTGATGACCACTGGATCGCCTCTTTGATGACCACTGGATCGCCTCTTTGATGACCACTGGATCGCCTCTTTGATGACCACTGGATCGCCTCTTTGATGACCACTGGATCGCCTCTTTAATGACCACTGGATCGCCTCTTTGATGACCACTGGATCGCCTCTTTGATGACCACTGGATCGCCTCTTTGATGACTACTGGATCGCTTCTTTGATGACCACTAGATCGCCTCTTTGATGACCACTGGATCGCCTCTTTAATGACCACTGGATCGCCTCTTTGATGACCACTGGATCGGCTCTTTCTGTCCAGTATTTTTTGTGATTGTTTTTCTAATAATTACTTCGTATCTTTGTTTTGTTATTGTAAAAGGTAAAGGATCCCGTTACACGCCCATTGAGGCATATTAGGAATATGGTGTTAGGCCCATATTTTCTCGACCGTCGGCACACTAGGGGTGACGTGGTCAGCATCACGCCGGCCGCCTTAACCTTCCAATAGTTGCTCTGGTACCCATTTGGGGCTGGGTCGACCCAGGAGCCGTTTGCGGCCTAAAAAAACCCACCTCATCTGGGGATCGAACCATAAACCACTGAGCTAGGAAGCCAGTGCACTAACCACTATGCTACCATGGCTCCCATTTGTTATTGTACTTCTGATGATTACTATGCCTTCTTGTTTTGTAATTGCACTTCTGATGATTACTATGCCTTCTTGTTTTGTAATTGTACTTCTGATGATTACTATGCCTTCTTGTTTTGTAATTGTACTTCTGATGATTACTATGCCTTCTTGTTTTGTAATTGTACTTCTGATGATTACTATGCCTTCTTGTTTTGTAATTGTACGTCTGATGATTACTATGCCTTCTTGTTTTGTACGAGTAATTGTACTTCTGATGATTACTATGCCTTCTTGTTTTGTAATTGTACTTCTGATGATTACTATGTCTTCTTGTTGTTCTTGTCTTTAAAAGTTGTCTCAAAATTTAGCTGGAATACTTCTTTTTCTTCTTCTTCATTCACTTTCAGACGTCAACTTGAATATATTCAAAGAAAGCAGTGGTCAGCTTGAGGTTGTTGGTATCTCAGTAGGGTTGTCCACGAATGGTACTGTTGACGGCCATACGCGCTTTCTCTGTTCCTCAGATGTTGGGCACCTTTCAAGCAGATATTATACAGTCAATTTTATTGGTGCCACAGTTACACTAATCAGTAGTTCCTATCTTTAACTTGTTAAATAGATGGAATCCCAGTCTATTGTCGCCTGTGCAAAATCTGAAGATTACCACTTGTTCACTTCTGCTAAGCTAGTAATATGCATCACTTTTGTGTGTGTGTGTGTGGCCTGGATGCTCTGCTTCCCACTTGCTCCTGTACTTGCCCTTGATATAACTCTTGGCTTCTTCATAAGTTATGCCTGTGTCAAGTTGGGGTAGCTTTCCACCTTCCATTGCCAATATGGCAGCCTCTTCATTTCCGGGAATGTTGCTGTGAGATGGGATCCACTGTATCACAACTGTTTTCAACTGCGGATATAGTATGTATACATTTATAACATATAAGGAAGGGAAACCCGAGGCCTGTAAACAGTAAATAAATATTAGACAAACATAAAGGTATGTTTTCAGGCACTCGTAAGAAATAAAGAAGTAGAACACTAGACAACAGAAAAACAACAGACGTGAGCATCCTGGGTAAACCACTCGCGTCTGTTGTTTTTCTGTTGTCTAGTGTTCTACTTCTTTATTTCTTACGAGTGCCTGGAAACATACCTTTATGTTTGTCTAATATAGTATGTGAAGTGCTACTCTCAGGTCATCCAGCAACAAATGCAACAGAAGAAGAAGGTGGATGAGTCTTTCTGAGCTTTAGCAATGGTACACCACACACACACACACACACAAATAACTAAAGCTGTGAATCGCAAACGGAAAATTCTCAAGGAACTTCACAGCAGAGGCAGAGCCTTAAAAGGTACAGCAGAAGTCCTAATGACAGAAGATAGCTATGAGAGACAAGTAGCTCACTTTACAGATGCTCTGTCAGTAATTGCAGCGCTGAAAAATCAGAATAATGCTGAAAGATTGAATCCCACTAACTGGTTTTCCATGAACTCTGTGTCAAATTGTTTCATTCCTTCATTATTCTTCAGCTTCTTAAAAAATCGTAAACTCTAACCTACCAGACATGTCGTACTCGGCGACTAATGAGGGCTGGGCATGAGGCCAGGCCGGTTATTACAACGGAAAGAAATTTTAAAGTCCCGTTCAGAAATTTGAAGTTAAAAAAAAACAAAACTTCAACAAATTCATACCAAGTCTTCTTGGCCTGTAATGATACGAATGATCGTTCAAGATCTATCTATTGTCGTTTTCATTCTTCGTATGATTGTCTCCACTTTTGTTCTTGTATTTGTCTGTCTTTTTCTACCTCTCTTTCCCAGGTGATTTATGCATGGTGTCATATCTGGAGTCATTGACCACCAGCTATGCACAATTCTACAATATACATACATGGATAACTCCTAGATATGCCTTCATGCATATCAACATTGATAAAAACCTTGTTTTGCAGAGTTAGGTGGAAAATCAGTTTCAATTTTAAAATGAACAGTTTTAAAATGTCTCCCGGTAATCCCGTACTAGGTAAAAGTGATGGCTGCCTTGAACCTTTAATCCTGGAGACAGCGGGTCTCGACAAGTATACGGCGAGAGGGTTAGTCATAACATTTCCCTAGGTTAAACATTGTTTTAGAAAGATCTACCAAATCATTCTCTTAGATCTACCGGTAGTTTGCTAATAACCGCTGTTGACCCCCAACCTTTAACAGAAGCACAGGCCAGAAAGCGAGCGTTTATTCAAGACCTGAGCTCCACGGGGGGAGGGGGGCGGGGGTGGGGGGGCTGGGAGGTACTTTATGAATGAATCATCGCAAGTTGCGGATTGCGCTGCACGTAATGATGTTAATAAATTCGGTTGCAAGCCACTGAGAAAAAAGCGTCTAGAGCTCTAATCAATCAAAGATTACTTAATTACATCAAGCACCACAAACAAAGACAAGCCAGCCTTACCAACTGAAGGTTGTTAAATGCTGAAATCGATTCACTCCTTTTTTAAAAGATGACACATCGACTACGAGTATATGCTAATGAATACAGGGGAGTTTCTATATCTAGTTTCGCGCGTTTTTATTTCGGTAATCGGACTGATGCTCTGGTCCAGTGTTTCTCAACCTTTTTGTGTTCACGGCACACTTTTCAATTTTCTAAAAATTTGCGGCACACCTATCTGACCCCGCGCCTGAATAAAAAATTACAGTGATATATACTAAATTAAATACACTAATTTGTGGGTACTTTAGAATAAAGAAAACTCTCAGTTCGATTTTCTTTCAATTGTTTAAAATAATTAGAACATATATGTGACAAACAAACAAACAAAGAAATTAGTAATTTAATTCGATCCAAGTGGAAGTACAATCCTGCGTTCGTGGATTTTGAACGTTGTTTATGCGCCTCTTGCGTTTTAGTAATATGAAATTTTGAAGTATATCTATTTTTGTTCAGGGCAGTTAATAGCTCCAATTATTATTGAATGAATTCAAGCTGTAAGATCAGTTTTTATTTTTATATCAGTTTGGTTGAACATGGTTAAGATCAAATGTGCCCGTGTGCATATAAAATATAATATAATGATGTTTGTTCTTGTAAAATATTTTGCTACAATATTAATTTTCAGTGATATTTAGAATTATAATATTACAACATGACAAATAATCGTTTACTTCTGGGTTGCCGCAACTTTACAATAAGTGATATTTTTTGTCATAGCGTCGCGCATCCCCAAGAGGAGCTTCTCGCACTCCTAGGGGATGCATGCACCCCCGGTTAAGAACCACTGCTCCAAAGTCATCCAGGTCTGCATTATTTTGGCTCTTCGGCGTTTCAAGAACCGACAGAGCGTCTGTGAAGAAAGCAACTTGTTTCTCGTGGTTTCCCTCTGTCATTAGAACCTCTGCCGTATTTAAAGAAGCATATGTTGTTTACATTTCAGTATGACTATATGTGATCTGAACTATTTCTTCTTTTTAATACAATTATTATTATGCTACATTTATGTATGCATGTATGTACACTTTCCCTAAGAAGGGGTCTGTAGCCTTCACCGGACAATCAAATCGGTTCATAGCCCTCAACGGACAATCAAAGGAGTCCATGGTACAAGAGAGTTTAAGAACCCCTGTTTTAAACCGTTACCGACATATCTTGCACAATGCCTTCAGTTCCGTAAAGAAAAATTAAAGATACCATCAAACAAAAAACTGTGGCGACTCCGTCTCGGTGCAGCATACTTTATGATAGAAGAACCACACTGCCAAGAATGTCAGGAAGAGAATGACATAGACCACTACCTGATCCACTGTAAAAAGTATGAACAACAAAGGCTTGAATTAAAAACTTACTATAGAAATCACAATATAGACTTGACAGGTGATAAGGTTTTAAGTATAGATGCCCCAAGAGATGCCCAATCAATACTTAAAAGATATTTACATAAAACAAAGGAAAACATATACGGTTAGTAACACACACACACACAAACACAAATTAAAGAAAAAATATAAAAAACTCACAAACTACTCATAGACAAGGAATGACAACAAGGTATTAAATAAAATAAAAAACTCAAAAAGAACAAATACTAATACAAAGTAAAACCAAGTGTAAAGGACAATAGTTATCAAGAAACAATACAAAAGAGAAAATAAAATGGACAAATACTAATATAAATTAAAATCAGCAACTGCTAAGGACAACAGGTATTTAAATTGAATACGAAAATAAAAAATAAAATGACACTAAATACCCCAATTATAACCAAATTTCAGGTTGAACAGGGTAGACCAAGATGGAACGAGAGGAGGCAATAATGGTCAGCTGTTAAGTGCCCGTTCTCCACCCATCCCCTCAGCAAAACAACAACAACAACGTTCCGTTTCTCTGCGACTTAAAAAAAAAAAATAAAGGATAGCTTTGTATTCTGTAATTTCGTTTTTCTCATCCTCTGGTTAGATAAAAATGTTTCCGACAGACCGAATTAAAGGTAAATGTTCACGTCTGGTGTAGCAAGTGTTTATGTTGCTAACAATTATGAAATTCATTCATCTTTTGTTGCAACAAGACAAAGATGTTGTGTCTGCGCATGTTTCCTTCGTTTCAATACAATATCAGTCAAGTCAACTTATGACTCCTGTTCTTTCTTCTTCTTTCTTCTTTTTTTGTAGCTCTGTCTGTCTGCCTGTCTTTTCATTGCTGTGGGTGTATGTTTCTGTCTGTCTGTTTAGCCTGCCTCTGTCTGTCTGCCTGTTTAGCCTGCCTCTGTCTATCTGTTTAGCCTGCCTCTATCTATTTAGCATATCTATGTCTATCTGTTTAGCCTACCTCTGTCTGTTTAGCCTGCCTATATCGGTCTGTTTAGCCTGCCTCTGTCTGTCTGTTTAGCCTGCCTCTGTCTGTCTGTTTGGCCTCCTCAATCTGTCTGTTTGGCCTGCCTCTTTCTGTCTGTTTGTTTGGCATCCTCAGTCTGTCTGTTTGGCCTGCTTATGTTTGTTTGTCTGCCTCTGCTGTCTGTTTGGCCTGCCTCTATCTGTCTGACTGGCTTGCCTCTGTCTGTCTGTTTGGCCTGCCTGCCTCTGTCTGTGTGTTTGGCCTGCCTGTCTATCTGTCTGTTTGGCCTCCTCAGTCTGTTTGTTTGGCCTGCCTCTGTCTGTCAGTTTGGCCTCCTCAGTCTGTCTGTTTGGCCTGCCTCTGTCTGTCTGTCTCTAACTGTCTGTCTGAAACATCAAGGAGACATAACATCATCTCGTCCCCCTTGCATGAAGTCTAACTAAAGCAATTATATCCTCTTAAAGCGCTGGTTTCTGTAACAATTCGCTTTGACAGCCCCTTGCACAACCTCATAACAGTTGCCTCTTACGACATACTTGATAGAGCAGTATGCCTTTTCTTCTCAGTCTTCTTCTCAGTCTTCTCAGGCTTCTCAGTCTTCTCTGTCTTCTTGGTCTTCTTCTCAGCCTTCTCAGTATTCTCAGTCTTCTCAGTCTTCACTGTCTTCTCAATGTCGTACGGTAGGTTAATTGGTTTATTGGGCCCAGTCTAGGTAAAGAGTAAAGGTTGACTGATACACGAGAATGTATAGAAAATAGGTTTTCACATGTGGTAGGTTGAGGGAGAGATATGTCTCTGGAGTGAGTAGGTTTCTCTCATCCAACCTATCCGTACAACTATGCTTTGTTACAAGACAGTCTTTGCCTCCCTATCTAAAATAAGAACAGGTTACTCTACACACACACAACAATATGTGACAACAAGACACACAAACGTGAAAAAACTAAGGATAAATGGGTATGGGTCTGACCAACACACAAAGTTAAGTTTTCTTGTTGTTTATTATCACTAAACAGTTTACAACATCAAGTTACCTAAAGATATCAAGAAAATCATTTACATATAGAGGAAATAAAGAAGAATGGTGCGCCTTCACCGTGTGAAGGAAAATAACCCAAAGAAAATATTAACCCAAAGGTTGAAGGTTAGCACTAGATTTACAGAATAACAATATTGGTACAATATATGACCAAGTAAAGTAAACAAAATCAAACCATCAAAAATTAATAGATACTTTCCAGCAATAATAAAATCAACACACGCTCTCTCATTCATGTGGCCACCTCTCACACTCTTACCTATTTTGTATTCTTCCCTTGGGTCTGTGGTATCCCTTGGTAAATTTATTCCACGAATCTAATCCCTATTTTACTGTTGATTAGTGTATCGCCCCTAGCCGTCGAGGACACAAATAGGCCCCAGTTCATCCCAAAAAAAACTAATGAGGTGGACGCCGAATAAGTTAAGGTCCACCATGAATCCTGGAAATAACATAAATCATAAAGGGTTGTCTTCACTGTTCTAAACAAAAAACTAGCACTGTTCCTCCGATGTGTGCACAGGGGAATGTGATTCTAGATACAGGAACTACAACTGAATAATTTCGTAACGATAACTCTTGCAGTGTTGAGGGCTGTGACGTGTAAGGGAAAAAGAGTCTACAGTAATCTGACAGCTTATTGCAACCTATTAGCTGCCCTCTGATTTGCTAGCTAAACATGCATCTATACCAACTGTCCATTTCTGCAACGTACCATTTTGTCCCGCCTTCTTTTCTTTTAACACGAGCTAACGAAATGTTTACAAACTGCGTGACCTGTCAGTCATAACAGGAAAGCAAATCAGGCTGTGTTTACCTCATCCTCTCACGCGAGCGTCATCTGCCAATCATACTACTTCTCAGACTGACAGCAGCTTGAGAAAGACGAAACAAAGACCCCTTTGAAGTTTGACTCAAGGAAAGCTAGAACCCCCTGGGCTCTTTGATCTTCAGAAGCAGGCATTCTACAAGGTAACTCGTTAGCCGAACGGAAGCTGTGATGCCGGTCGAAGAACTCCGGTCGAAAAACTCCAGACGAGAAACTTTGATCGACCGACACGAAGGCTTTTATCTTGATACGCCTTGTTTCTAAATTCTCCGTTCCACACCGGGACTCGAAATTAACAACATTAGATATCAGAGGAATCCAACGATATATGCTGTTGTTTTCTTAAACCCCCTTTCAGTTGTCAGTCAGAATTTGGAAATAGTCTAACGCAGTCCTAGAACCAGTTTTTCTTGTTGGAAGAGTGTTTTGTAGTGATTTGTTCGTGGAGATTTTCATTTCTGAATTTTCTGGTAAAGGGATAATAGTGCTAATGATTTAAGAAGTGATAGCTTTTAACATTGATTCTTCACTTATGTTTTTCTCGCTAGTAAAATGAGTGAAATAAAGTAACGCGTAGCGATTTCATACCAGATATTTTATTAAAATGTTAAATCACGCCACCCGCATTCCTTAGACTGTAATTATGTTAACAGTGTAGGCAGACGCGACACTTAATCTCTACAGGAGAGAGATAAACACGACGGTTTAGCTGACTGGACTTCTAGGCACTAAAGCGACTGATAGTGGAGTCTAGATTACAAGTTATATTTCATTTGTGCATATTTGTCATTATAGTGTCTATTATTTTAATAACATATGACAAAACTAACAGATGCCGACAATTTAATAGCTATTTAATGACAGGCGATCATTGTTTAGGTAGCGCGTATGGAGAGATTAAATAATAACTAACATTTTACGCTGACGCCGGCGCTAGCAAGGGCGGGCGAATTAACATATTCAGTCCGACCGAACTCAGCGCCAGCGGCGTTTGTTAACGTGTAGGCGTAAGGAAACACCGTGTGCCTTTTAAATTTAATCAGGACTGACGGAGTGGAGAAGAGATCGTCTTGTCCCGTTTGTGTATAGATATAGTAGTAGCATTTTTTAATAAATCTTTCTCGTATTCTTCGCAGACCTGATCACAAGGGCGGCCATCGGTCCTTTTTTCTGATTTTGTTATTTTTCTCCTGTTCTTGGCTTGTGTGTCACCAATTTCATTTGTAAACGGGCACTCGCCAGAGAGTATTGGCTGACAATATATTTTTTAACACTGGACTTACCAAACCCAGATTTATATTTTTACCAGCCACAGTAGTGAACATTATTTTTATCTCGACTCCTGATAGTCGTAATTCAAGGGGAGTATACCTCTCTGAACACCTACACTGCAGAATCGGCGCTTTTTAACACAGAGTTGGCTGATAGAAGAACCATCATCATCATATGAACATATATTTTTAGCAACCAGATGTTTCCCAATACTGGATGTATTTTTCCCGTTAAAGAGTGAACCTCAAGAACTCTCACAGTTTTAACTATTTGTAATAACAAATCTAGGAGAAGCACCATATTAGGCGTTCACCTCATTAACTAATTTCTGGGGATGGACTGGGGCCAATTTGGATCTGAAACAACTGGGGTGACAGAATATTAAGTGAATTAGACAATGTATTCATGGACTAATTCTATTACCAAGGGATATTACAGACTTACCATACCAGGCAATTAGGTAAGAGTGTGAGAGTGGCCACTGCTTGAAAGAGTGTGCGAGTATTTTTCTTGTTTGCGGGAAAACTATCCATATATCTGATTTGTCTAAATTTTGTTTAATTTACTGGGTCTCATAGAGTACCAATACTGTTCATTCTGCAACATAGTGCTAACCTTCAACCTTTGAGTTAATAATTTTTTGGGTTTTTTTTCTCCATTCGGGGGAGGGTGCACTTTTTCTGCTTTATTTCATATGCATGTAAATGACACTTTGATCTTTTCTTTTCATATTTTGATGTTGTCGAGTTTAATGAAAAAAAACTACAAAGAAACTTACCTTTGTATGTTGGTCAGACCCATACCCATTTATCCTTAGTTTTTTTCCACGTTTGTGTGTCTTGTTGTCACATAGCTGTGTGTGTAGAGAGAAACTTATCTATTCTTGATATGGGAGGTAAAACCTGTCTTGCAATAAAGTACAGTCGTACGGGTAGGCTGGAGTAGATAACCAAATCACTCCAGAGACAGATCTTTTCCTCAATTCTATCACCTGTGGAAAATCTATTTCTATACCTTCTCGCGTATCTGTCGACATCCATTTTACTTAGACGCGGCAAAAATAAAACAATTAACCTTCCGTACGACAAGGGCGGGCGGGGAAAAAAGTCTTGTTTCCTGCTCGGGCTGGAACATCTATTTGGATATAGGGTTTACTACAAATATTAAATATGTGAGGGTCCTTGGTGGTTTACCATTTAAGAGGGATGGGATTACTTCAGGTGTTCTGGAATAATCCGGTGCTACAAATGTTACAAATGATGATGATGGATTTTCTATCGGCCGACTCTTTGCCAGAGGGCCACTCCTGCACAGATTTGTACTCCACTGGGATTACAACTGTCATGTGTTGGGGAAAATAATAATAATGTTTCCAGGTATACACCACTTGTGGGCTGTTAAAATAATATTTCTGGATTTAGTAAGTCCAGTAGTTAAATTACAGTCACACCGTATAATCGGCTAGTATACACTTCTAGCATGAAATGGAATAAGGAAACGAAAAAAAGACCGCTGGTTGTCTACTTGAAGATCAGGTCTGCGAAAAAATACAAGAAACATTTGTGGGAAATGTTACCACTCTATGTAAATATAAATATGTATAGACGGGGACACGACAGTCTCTCCTCCGCTCTGTCAAATCCTGACGAATTTAAAAGATACACGGTGTTCGTTCTACGCCTACGCACACAAATATCGCTGGCTGCGGATGTGGATCTGACTGAGCCGATGAAGACTCTCCCGCTCCTTCTCGCGGCTGGCAGTCACAAGCACAGTGTGTTATTTATTAGTTTTCTCACAATGCGCCACGTACACCTATATAACCTATCATTTAGTAGCTAGAAAAATGTCGGTGTCTGTTAATGTGTCGTATGGCATTTAAAAAAATAATAGACGCTATAATAACAATAACTATAAAAGATCTAAGTGAAGTATTTAACTGAATGTTTAAAGTATTTAAGTGTTTAACTTTAAATGCTATCACTGTAAAAATATTTCTAACACTTAGCACTATTTACCAGAAAATCCAGAATAGAAGTCTCCACGAATCACTTTTTAACCAATAATCCAAAAGAAATGGTTATATATATATATATATATATATATATATATATATATATATATATATATATATATATATATATATATATATATATATATATATATATATATATATATATATATATATATACAAACATTCAGAAGCAGAGATGCAAGATAAAGCTTACGTTTCGGTCTTCCACAAGTTCTCCTCGGGAGTGGTGACGGACATCAAAAGACTTTCTTCTCTCCCAGCGGTTTTACCTGTAGAATGCTCGTGTTCCGAGATCAAAGGATATTAGGGATTTTTATATTTCCCCTGAGCAAACTTCAAAGGGTCAGTTCCGCCTTTCTCACGTGCTGTCTGTCTGTCAAGTATTATATGACTGACAGATGAGCTCGCGTGAGTGGAAAGGAGTAAAACAAAGCGTGATTTGTTTCCTGTTATGACTGACGAAGAATGTAAACACTGCGTTAGCAGGTGTTACAGTAAAGAGGGCGGGGACAAAAGGGTAAGCTGTTTAAATAGACAGTTGGTATAATGCATGTTTAGCTAGCAAATCAGAGACCAGCTATAAGGTTACAATAAGCTGTCAGATTACTGTAGGCTCTTTTTCCATTACACATCACACTCAGTCTTCTCAGTCTTCTCGGTCTTCTCTTGTCTTTTTTGGTCTTTTTTGGTATTTTCGGTCTTCTCGGTCTTCTCGGTCTTCTCGGTCTTCTCAGTCTTCTCAGTCTTCTCTGTCTTCTCAGTCTTCTCAGTCTTCTCGGTCTTCTCTGTCTTCTTCTCAGTCTACTCAGTCTTCTCAGTCTGCTTAGTCTGCTCAGTCTGCTCTGTCTGCTCTGTCTGCTCGGTCTTCTCAGTCTTCTCAGTCTTCTCGGTCTTTTCAGTCTTCTCGGTCTTCTCAGTCTTCTCGGTCTTCTCAGTCTTCTCAGTTTGGTCGGTCTTCTCAGTCTTCTTCTCAGTCTTCTCGGTTTTTTCAGTCTTCTCAGTCTTCTCGGTCTTCTCAGTCTTCTCAGTTTCCTCGGTCCTCTCAGTCTTCTCAGTCTTCTCGGTCTTCTCAGTCTTCTCGGTCTTCTTCTCAGTCTTCTTCTCAGTCTTCTCAGTCTTCTCAGTCTTCTCGGTTTTCTCAGTCTTCTTGGTCTTCTTCTATGTCTTCTTAGTCTTCTCAGAGACCCCAGAAACTGCTCGAGGCTAATAAAAAAAATTGTTTTAAAAAGCTTTACCTTTCTTAAAGCTGTAAGAATCTTCAGAGCCGTAGTCAGTTAGATTCACGCCTGAGAAGGAGATGTTGGAACTCTGTGGCATGTTCATAATGGTCCTGGTGTCTTCCGGGAATGAATAGTCGTCGCTTTGAATAATTCCTAGGCATTAAAAAAAAAAGAACAGAATAAACATTATATTACATACATTTGTATTTTATGTATAACAATCGTCTACGAGTATAAAATGACAGTTTTATTATTCTTCTTGGATCCGTGGCCGTTGATTAGCAAAGTAATCTGTGACCATCACGTGGATCCGAGGCCGTTGATTAGCAAAGTAATCTATGACCATCACGTGGATCCGTGGCCGTTGATTAGCAAAGTAATCTGTGACCATCACGACCAGTGACGTCTTTCTCGTAGGGCAGAAACAAACTGTCTCAACTTTATTCGGCCTGTGGTCATCCTTCGTGCTGTGCACAGAATGAGCAGTGTCTTCAATCTCTTCTTCCCTTTCCGTGTGGTCAGCTAGCCGAGCGCTTGTTCTCTCTCTGTCTTCCTGTCCTTCTATCTGACTTGGATTTTCCAGGTGTTACGTGACACTTTTTCTCTTTTCATGATGTATCTCAAGAACTCTTGATCGTTGTCGTGGATGAATTATCAGATAGGTATAGATGTTTATAGCCCTGTCTGAGCAGTGGTGATAGTAATGACAATGTGAAAGTAAGGGGTAAGATATAGTTTTTATCACGAGGGTGATCATGTAAGAGAAAGGACAGTCTCTGGATAGAATAATTTATCTAATACAGCCTATCTGGACGACGATATTTAAATCAGACGCACTTTCTCTCCCTGTACGAAAATACAAGTTACACTGCACTCACATGCACACAATTCTGTGACAAATACGCACGAACGTGAAAACAAACTATGGATAACATAATGGATATGGGTTGACCGACACGATAACTAAAGGTTTAATAAAGTTTATTATCAATAGAAAATCACAACATAAATCATATGCATCAAGATATCATGATGTACAGACAAAAATGAAAATTAGTCAAATAGGTTCTCCCCTCTGGTAAAGGAAAAGAAAGGACGATCCCAACCGAGGTTAATTAACCCAAAAGATCCAAAGGTAACAATAAGTTATGAAAATAGTCAGTATGGGAAAATAATAGGTTCCTAATGTAATCTATCTCGTGACTAATCAGATTATGGAGATACAAAAAAAAGAAAGAATAAACCATATAAGTATATGATGTTAACAAAAGACATAAGTTTCTTTCTCTGTTCCTTCAATTCACATACACGCAGTGGCCACTTTCAGACTATGCTTACCCCAAAGCGCTATATGACAATGCAAGATGTTGTGTTAGAACAAATAAAGGGAATACAGAATGGTTTACAGTAGAAACAGGGGTGAAACAAGGCTGTATTATGTCACCACTACTTTTTGGAATAGCTATTGATTGGGTTATGAGAAACTATACCCACAATGAACAATTGGGTATAAAATGGACAAATGGAAAATTCCTGGGGGACCTGGATTTCGCAGATGATGTAGCATTCTTAAGTTCAACACCAAGACAATCCCAAGAAGCAATAAATAATTTGTGTCATCTCTCGGTTAAAATTGGTCTCCAAATAAATGCCTCTAAAACTAAAGCTATGAACTTTTCTAACGAGACCTTTGATATCATCTTGAACGGGGAAAAACTACAGAAAGTTGAAAGTTTCAATTATTTAGGCAGTAAAATGACTCAGGATGGTGACACAACAAGAGAAATCCATACTAGAATTGCTTTGGCAGCTAGCGCCTTCAATAGATTATCTAACATTTGGAAATTACGATCATTGAATATACATACCAAGCTTCGTCTGTTTAATTCAAATGTTATCTCAGTGTTAACATACGGCTGTGAGAGTTGGAAAATAACAAAATCATTGGAGAACAAGCTGAATACATTCGAGAACAAATGTCTTAGAAAACTCATGAACATCAGTTGGAAAGAATTCAAGACTAATCGACAAATAAGAGAAGACTCTAGGCAGAAATATGTCTCCGACTATATAAGGAAAAGACGATGGTCATATATCGGTCATGTCCTACGAATGCAAAACAACAGAATACCACTACAGGCGCTCACTTGGGTTCCTGAGGGTAAGCGGATAAAAAGGAAGACCAAAAGAAACACTCAGAAGAACAATAATAAGAGAAGGAAGAACGTTGGGCCTAAATAATGTGCAAGAGCTAAGAGGAGTGGCGTCACAACGAACAACCTGGAGAGCACTGGTTTCTGCCTTATGCGCCGTGTTTGGCGCTTAAAGAATTTATTATTATTATTATTATTACCCCAGTAGTTGTCACAGGCATTCCAAGGAAATACACTAATAAGTAATATTACTATTAAGTGTCAAATTTAGTTTTGCCAAATCCAGCCCCAGACTCTCCGTAGTTGCTGACTGCAAATTTCACAGGAGTCGCTAGAGTCGGTGTTTTAATTTGTCCTGGATACAATAAGTTATCTATGCCTTCAGTTGGTTGGAGTAGGGTTCATGCGTGGTGATCGCCGATGTAGGATAAATAGAACATATACAGTTCCTAGGTTGGTTAGCGTCAGGTGGCTGAAACGCTAGGTTAAGTTACACAAATGTTGCTCACAATATCTTTCACCACAGCTGGCTAATGAGATTGATATAAGTAAATCTGGTAATAGTTCTGGTCCAGTTAATATTATAATTTAATGTTTCTATTCTGCTTTCTCTCATGGAAATAAGGAAAACTGGACCACACAGGTCACAGCAAGAAGCTCATCAATATTAAATATTCTTGGATGCTTATAATATTATAAGTTCGTATGATCATAAGTTCATATGGCCATAAGAAAAGCCGCTAGTACTCAGGTTTGATCAGCCTATATTTTAGGAAAAGAACATATAAACATTTAACCAAATTATCAATATCATATCTAACACGTGTTAAAATAGGACCTCTTCACCACTCTGTTATAAATTAGATTTAAAACACACGTGTCTAGCTTATCCTATCATTCTTTTAGCGCGTGATATGAACACTAGTCATTTATAAAACTACATAAAATGGATAGAAGTAAATAATATATGACGTCAGTAGACAATTATTTAATGTATGTACTAGTCAATTTAAAACATCTCTTACTGGGAAATAGCGAGTAATTAAATTTACTTTACGGCTGGAAAATTTAGCTATAAGTTATTTAATTAGCACAGAAATCTCAGTGAAATATAATGAAAACTTTAAACACACTAAATCACTTTAAAGCTAGTATATAAATTACCGCAATCAGAATAATGAAACATTCCACGAAAATCTAATAATTTTCACTCTGTACGAGAAATCTTAAGATAACGAGCTAGTGAATTCAGATAGATTTCTGGCAACTGATCATGGCTATCGGAGAGACATGGTATATATTGATAAATTTCGTTCTATCGTTCATAAATGCGAAAGTCACACCTACTGCCAGACCCGAGCCAATTTTCAGTTCGATTCTTGAATCAAAGGTAATTTTACCACCTCTTCCGCCTCTGCCTCTCTGGCTTGACTTTCATCATCTCCGCCTTGCCGAATATCAGCTACGCAATTACTTCCCTTGAAAGTTTTACAATCCACGGTCCGTCTCAGACTGAATATCGTGTGTTCCCCTGATCAAAGAATCTATTACGCCATGCTCCGCGCTTCGCTCTCTGTTTCAGATAGGACTTAATTGCCAGATGGCTCACGTGTTAATTGCACTGATGAATCCTTCGTTCATGTAGCAAAACATATAAACTAGATGGGGAGGGGCAAAAGTGGATGATTGCTGCACTATTTCCATCTGTGACAATCGTTTGCACCTTATTGTCGTTGATTATCTGACAAATTTCATCTCTTTGTCTGAGGACTCCCTCATTTGATTTTCCGACAGTCCATGGTATCCTTTGCATCATTCTCAGGAAAACATATCTGCTGTGTCCAATTTCTTTTCCTTCCATATATTCTTTTTCATTACTGACAATAGAACAAAGACCCGCTAAACTGCAGACATGAAGAAACAAACTATTACATAATTTAGATATTTTATTATATCAAAACAAAAACAAAAACAAAAAAAGACGTAAATCCTGAAATCCGACAACACAAGACTCACATCAGCTAATACGACACACTTAGCTAAAGAACGAAAACTACGGCTCTCCACGCAGCTTCACGACAAAAGTGGATTATATAAAAATAATGTAAATACGTATCAAAATTAATGGCAGCCCTACATAGTCCCTTGGGCAAAACGTCAGGATACCATAGATGTCCGCTAGCCACAGCTTAAGAAATGCTGATACAACGCTCTCAATCAGACATTAAGTACTCTTTGCTATACATTACAAGCTGCGTTTGCTATGATAAATCTCCCTCGCGTAGTTTCCTCAACAGTAGAATTATAACGAATAAATAATACAATGAAAGATGAAGAGCATTTGTGACTTCGATTAGCAGATGAAACTCTGAACAGCTTGCCCAGTTTGTTACAGCAGTGACAGTCTTAGTGTGGTGAACTTAAGCCGTCATTCATAAAATAAATGCGAAATTGTTACACACCAACAAGCTGTACCAAGAGCTGTGGCACGGGCGACAGTCGGGAAAGACAAGCATTGTACGTGCTTCTTGACTTGGCCGATGTGTTCATCAACATAAACCATCTAGCTTCCTACAGCTGAAATCAAAGTTTCTTAGCCTGTGGTATATGTGCCCTTTGGGGTCCGTGAATGGATTGTCGGGGGGGGGGGGGGGTTTGGGGGGGTGGGGGGGGTGGTGTGGTGGGGGGTGCGGGGTCCGTGTACACAACCTAAAATGTAAAATATTTATTTTTTATCATGCTTTTTGTGTATTCTTTCCAAGAAGGGGCCCATAGTCTTCATCGGACAATCAAAGGAGTCCATAGTCTTCATCGGACAATCAAAGGAGTCCGTGGTCTTCATCGTACAATCAAAGGAGTCCTAGGCACACACAAAAAGATTAACAAACCCTAGCTTAGATGGTCGCTGATTAGCCCGAGATAGTTACTGAATTCGATCAATATTTTCCTCATTATATCAGGAGTTCAGAAATCTGGACGAAGATATTCCCACGAATGGTTCAGTATTTTCCCAAGTGGACAGTTTTTTCCGGACAAACGTTACGGTGCTGTCCCCAGCTAGATCAGAATGCATTTTACGTAGGGCTAGAACTAAGGTACTTCGTGGAACAGGTTCGATGTGTATTCTGAGCTTGTTCTATGTGGTATTGACCACCAACTAAATTGGGTACGCTTTTTAACACCAATAATTTCAATAAATTAATTCTGGTACTTCAGCAGAAATTACCCAGATTTAGCGCAGCTGCAGGAATTCGAGATCACGATATACTATCTAACCAAAAATACTAATATGACCGCAGGGACAATAGGAATAGATATAAACATACAAGAGGCATAAATGATCGGTGTTGACATCAACATGAAGACCAAATACGACAGCCAAGAAGTTACAGACTTTCATAAATGTGTGCTTGGACATATACAACGATTTAAATGATATGACAAGATCACCAATGTGGAATTGATGGGGAAAAAACCAAATAACAGTGAAACAATAGATGATTAAAAAACATTGGCTTTAGATAGGATTCATAATGAGGAAATCCAATGATAGCATTATAAGGTAAAGGTAGTCTGTTAAGTCTTTTTCGCGTGGGAGTTAAGTGTTTGAGATCCTCACATGCGGGTCTAGTCTTTTATAGACACACATGTGAGCACATCTAAAGTAATTATATGTTTAATTATTTGCGTGCCTTCGTGCACTAGATTTGAACAGAATAGCGCGGCTTGCTGCGGTCGATCTGTTGTCATCGAGCTATGATGCTTGAGGCATACCGACATATTTTCCGTCCAAGTTAGACGTGAGTTTTGTGTACTTGCCCTAAGTGAAGGGAAGACACACGCATATTAATATATATTTATGAATTGAAACATAATGAAGCTATTTCTTGAAGAACCTTGCCAAGAATCCTTCCCGTATTATAATTAGCCAGAAAACGGCTTGTTTTTATGTCTCACGCCTCAGAGACTTGCAACCCTGCATGATACGGCAGAGCTTCCGCTGAACTCAATATGTCCAGCGGCGAGTGCGACCCTCTGACATCAGGAGCAGATTAAGATGTCAGAATAATATATATAAGATGAACTGTATTCGTTCAAGCCGTCGACCTTGACGCTATAATGGCCAGTGCTGTCAATCAACGGCCATATCAATACTTACTCGATGATGATGTTATTCCTGCCATGAAACGTACTTTTATGAAATGCTACTGCCATTATTACGATTGATGATTACCGCCTATGATGTCTACGTCTACGTCTTCGTATAATAAACCGTTTTGACATTGATGTTCAACTATGGGTCCAGTGTACGTTGCTTACCCGTTGGTCAATCTTTATGACCCAGTCGTTGCTGTTGTGTTGACATTGCCTTCATCATCTTTAACGAAGTAACGACCCACTATTATTCGCGTTGGCAAATTATAAGTCGGCCATACAGTAAGCCCGACATTTCTGGTATCACCCTTGTCAGCATTACCAGACTACACAGTACCATCACACCACCCACACACGCGTATAGTAACATAGTCCTATAGCAGATACTGCACGTAGGGGAGTGAAGTGTTAGAGACTTCACCATACAAGGTCCAGCATCGATAGGTGGGGTGACAAGTTCCTTTCCTCGTTGCCTTTTCCTTCCCTAGCTCAAAGTCAGATACTCATTTACAGCTGGGTAGACTGAAGCGTATCGGTACCGTGATTCGAACCCTGCACCTTTGCCGCGAGAGGCCAGCGCTCTAACCACTCTTTCAATCGGACGCCATGATAGCATTACAAATAAATAATACACAAAGGTATGTATCTCTTCTGCGTTAGCCTGTATTCTTTCATCATTGTGATGTTGTATCTTTTCTGTGTTAGCCTGTATTCTTTCATCATTGTGATATATCTTTTCTGTGTTAGCCTGTATTCTTTTAGCATTGTGATGTTGTATCTTTTCTGTGTTAGCCTGTATTCTTTTAGCATTGTGATGCTGTATCTTTTCTGTGTTAGCCTGTATTTTTTCATCATTGTGATGTTGTATCTCTTCTATGTTAGCCTGTATTCTTTCATCATTGTGATGTTGTATCTCTTCTACGTTAGCCTGTATTCTTTTAGCATTGTAATGTTGTATCTTTTCTGTGTTAGCCTGTATTCTTTTAGCATTGTGATGTATCTTTTCTGTGTTAGCCTGTATTCTTTTAGCATTGTGATGCTGTATCTTTTCTGTGTTAGCCTGTATTTTTTCATCATTGTGATGTTGTATCTTTTCTGAGTTAGCCTGTATTCTATCATCATTGTGATGTTATATCATTTCTGTGCTAACTTTCATTCTTTCATCATTGTGATGTTGCATCTTTTCTGTGTTAGCCTGTATTCTTTCATCATTGTGATGTTGTATCTTTTCTGTGTTAGCCTGTATTCTTTCAGCATTGTGATGTTGTATCATGTCTGTGCTAACTTTCATTCTTTCAGCATTGTGATGTTGTATCTTTTCTGTGTTAACCTTCATTCTGTCAGCATTGTAATGATGTATCATTTCTGTGTTAGCTTGTATTCTGTTAGCATTGTGATGCATCTTTTCAGTGTCATCCTGTATTCTTTCAGCACTGTGCTGTTGTATATTTCCTGTGTTAGCCTGTATTCTTTCAGCACTGTGATGTTGTATCATTTCTGTGTTAGCATGTATTCTATCAGTGCCATGAAAAGTATTAAACAGGATTATCCTTGAGAGATTAAAAGAGTCCATAGACAAGAAACTGAGAGATGAACAAGCAGGTTTTCGACAAAACAAATCCTGTACAGACCAGATATTCACTTTGAGAATAATAGTTGAACAAAGTCTGGAATGGAATTCACCACTAAACATCGGATTTGTGAACTACGAAAAGGCATTTGACAGTGTAGACAGAGAATCACTTTGGAAATTAATGAGGCATTATGGAGTTCCCCTGAAGATCATTAATTTAATAAATAAAACATATGAAGACATGACATGCAGAGTTCTTCATGAAGGACAGCTTACAGAACCGTTTGGGATAAGAACAAAAGTGCGACAGGGATGCCTCTTGTCTCCATTTCTTTTCTTACTAGCAATAGACTGGGTTATGAGAACATCGACAACACACAACAGAAATGGAATCCAGTGGACTCTGACTAAGCAGTTAGATGATCTGGATTTTGCTGATGACTTGGCCCTTCTGTCCCATAACCGTAATCAGATGCAGAACAAATTGAAAACACTCGATGAGAGGTCACAGCAATTGGGTCTGAAAATACACAGGGAAAAGACAAAAATAATGTGAACAAATGCAGGTAATGATAACAGGGTTGGACTTGAAGAAACACCAATACAAGATGTAGAATCGCACACATATCTTGGCAGCAATATAGACAAAGTTGGAGGGACAGACAGTGATATCAAAATAATAATACAAAAAGCAAGAGGAGCTTTCATTGCATTGGGAAATATATGGAGATCAAGAGAAATCGGATCCAACACGGACAAAAGAATCTTCAACTCAAATGTGAAGTCAGTCCTATTGTATGGCTCTCAGACATGGAGAACAACAAAGGCAACAACCAAAAAGCTACAAACTTTCATAAACGGGTGCGTGCGTAGACTAGAGGGATTAAAATGGTATGACAAGGTTACCAACGTGGAACTGATGACAAGAATCAGAAAAGTGCCAGTGGAACAAGAGATGAGAAGAAGACGATGGCGATGGATAGGACACACACTGAGGAAACCTGTTTATAGCATTACAAGGCAGTCCTTGTTCTGGAACCCCTAGGGCAAGAGAGGCAGAGGTAGACCAAGAAGCACATGGAGAAGAGAGCTGGAAACACAGGTGAAAATGATGAGGAGAACGTGGAAAGAACTTGAGATGATGGCACGTGACAGGAGGACTTGGCATGTGTTTGTTGAAGGCCTATGCCCCTTTGGGAGTGGAGGGTTATGAATGAATGAATGTATTCTTTCAGCATTGTAATGTTGAATCTTTTCTGTGTTATCATGTATTCTTTCAGCACTCTGGTGTTGTATTTTTTCTGTGTTAACCTTTATTCTTTCAGCACTGTAATGTTGTATCTTTTCTGTGTTAGCATGTATTTTTTCAGCATTGTGATGTTGTATCTTTTCTGTGCTAACCTTCATTCTGTCAGCATTGTAATGTTGTATCTTTTCTGTGTTAGCATGTATTCTTTCAGCACTGTGATGTTGTATCTTTTCGGTGTTAACCTTCATTCTTTCAACATTGTTATGATGTCAGTACACTCAATGAATGGGGAACAAGCAGAAGTAAGGCTAATAGTAAGTTCTGGTGAAACTAGTGGTAAAAGACGAGCAGACGTCCAATCAAAAAAGAACATGAGAACAGCATAGAAAACGATCCCAATACACTATGACTTTAATTCAAGACTGGCCATTAATGATAAAAATATTTGAAAATGATCTTGTACTCCGCAAATAATCTCAAAGCTAAAATAATAATATAAAAAAACACAGTTATAGCCTTAACCTCCTCACTCATTTGTGTACTTCACTTTACTGGGGAGCCACGCTAGCGTAGTGGTTACCACACTGCGCTAGCCACCGGGTGACTCAGGATCAAACCCGGGAGAGGACATTTGAAGATTTTTCGTCAACCAGGATTTGGACTGGATTAACTCGAGCCCTGGCGAGAACATTTGAAGGAGTGTCGTCGACCAGGGACTGGCGGCTCCTGAGCCGACCCAGCTCTAATAGGTACCTCCGAAATCGGCGAGTATCTGCCTGAATGGCGAGGGACACCTCTCTCTCTGCAAGAAAAAAGGGATACTCACGTAAAATCAGTCTCAGGTTAGAAACAATAACCTGAGTTTCGCCTCGAGTAGTAGCGGGCGTACGAAAAAAAAAACTGCTATGACGATAACTAATGAACCCTCTCATAACGGATCGAAGGCTTGTTTGGTTAGAAAAAAACGCACTCTATTCTTTGACTAATTGGCTTCAGGTTCTTGTGTCAGCTTTCTGTGTTTATTTAATCGAGGTTAAGGAACCTTAATTAAGCTTGCCATGTTTATAAAGACCACTTATTAGACCACAATTATGATGTCAGCAATGGTAATTGTATTATGTGGTTTCTTTTAGCTTTCTTTCTTTTTGTTTTCCTTCAAATTTGATGACTATCAAGCTGGCGTGATTGATAACAGCCGGGGGCTGGGGAAAGAGAAGTGACGATTTCAGGGCTTGTGCTGTGATTTCAAATAACTCTCATTTTTAATAAGCAGCTTAGAATAAATCATTCTTTCATTACTCTTCAGTTCCCCAACGAGCATAGGCGTTCAACAAACGTATGCCAAGTCCTCCTGTCACGTGCTATCGGTCTTTCCATGCCATCCTCATCATTTTTATTTCTCCAGTTCTCTTCAAGGACAATCCCATGATATAAATCTTGTAGTCCCGCATTTCTGCTGATTCCTCTGCAGTTTTCCCATGTTCACTCACTGTGCGAAAATTCCAGTTGCCGAATCTGGAAATTTTAGTCACCAGCCCAGACTCCTTTCGGTTTTCACTCGATTTTGTTGATACGCCGCTCCACAAGAGAACCTTTTTTCTATCTTGGATGGCTGAGTTTTTCTTTCCTGAGTGGACTTATCCATGCTGTTTGTTGACGTTTGTGTGGCTTAAATTTTCAACAGGATGGGATCCTATCTCCAACCTTATTTAGCCGCTTACGCTTTTTATGACATGCATGTAAGTTACCGTGTTACAATTCTTTTCTCAACTTTCGGGCTCCGGTAACACACGGATCAGAATAAACAATTGCTCCTAGTATTTTAACAACTGTCCTAGGGTCTCTATGGAAATTAAAAACAAGGACTACTGTTCCTTCAAACTATTCATTGTGCTTGAGGCTATCTGGCAGACTCATCGTGAAAAACTAATTGCTATAGAAACCACCCCTGCAATATCATTACACAGAAGATTACAAGCAAGGAAGAAAAGGAGTGAGAAGTAAGAATGAAGGTACCAAAAGAGAAAACACAAACAAAAGAAAGGCAAAAAAAGGAGAAAGGGACCAAAAACGATACACAGATATAAAAGGAAGGAAGGCAAGCAAGCAGGAGGGCAGACAAACAGACAGGCAAACAGACAAAAAGTAAGAAAGAAATAAAGAAATAAAGACGGGAAGGAAGGAAGGAAGGAAGGAAGGAAGGAAGGAAGGAAGGAAGGAAGGAAGGAAGGAAGGAAGGAAGGAAGGAAGGAAGGAAGGAAGGAAGGAAGGAAGGAAGGACGAATGAACGAACGAACGAACGAACGAACGATCATATTCACATAAAACACTCGCACATATAAAAACAGACAATAAGATACTTGTGCATCAACCAATATGGTACTACACTGCTCACAGGCGCACACACGTACCCACACATTCGAGTGCGAGTTGCTCCTTGTGACACTGTTTGACGTGCGCATTGCTTTGATCATTCCGGCACTATCGTTTGTCAACACTGTTCACGCCACACACAAAAATCGATTAAACATTATAACCAACACGTGACCACTAATATAATCCCACAAATTATATCAGTTCTTTCCAACAAACCCCCCACCCCCAGGATATCAGCTAGCAACGACCTTTGGAGTCACGGATAATCTGAAGCAATGATTCTTAGCCTGTGGTTTTGGGGGTCCGTAACAGAAACCACCACTCCATGTGAATTATTTTGCAGACTTCATGCTAGGGAACATAGGGAGAAGTGAAGGAGTGATGATGATAATTAATGCATAACCGTAAAAAACATTTGAATGTTACTTTCACTGACATTTTTATTCCATGAATTATCATAGATATTATGTATTCAAGAGATATATTCTTTTTTTGTATAGATTGTTTTTGTATTTCAGTGTGACTTTATGTGGTGGTGGTGATGGTGATGATGTATGATGGTGATGGAGGGATGATCGATGATGCATGATAGTGGTGGTGATGATGATTCATGATGGATGGATAATGATAATGATGGATTAGGGATGATGGATCCTGATGATGATCATTCAAGATGAATGGATAATTATAGATTATGGTGCTAAATGATAGCTGATGGATCGTGGATCATGGATAATGATTATGATGGTGCATGGTGATAGGTGATGCATGATACGTGGATTATGCACGATAATGGATGATGTATTGATAGATCATTGATGATGATAGTGCTTGATGATAGGTGATGGACGATGGATCATGATGATTACGGTGCAAGATGAAAGGTGATGCATGATGGATGATACGCGGATTATGCACGATGATGGATAATGTATGATGATGAATAATGATGATTGATTGATTATGATGATGGATAATTGTCGTAAATTGAATGTGAATTGCTGTCACTTTTAGCTGAGTGGTCTGACTCTGTCTTATTCTCTATTTTTTCGCGTCCTATTTTTTTCTTTGCAATAGCTCCTGCAGTTCTATTTCTAGACTTCATCATGTCACTCTTACGTTGGACAGCCTAAATTCTATTCCTTCGCACGGGTGCATCGGCACCCAGCTAAAGATCTTTTTAGTCACCTTTCTTGTGGATGACTGCGGAGTTCCCTGATTCTTTGGTTCAGAGAGAAACTGGACACACAGGAAAGCGTACGTGGCCTTTCATGTTCCGAGCGCGTCTAAAATCGCGAATTCTGACCGTTCGAATGACCGCCATAGTGTCACAACTTTCTTTTATCAAGAGACGCCAAGGACACAACTCCCCAGGTCCTTATGCCATGTTTGCGCTGCCATCAAGGTGTGACGGTATTTCCTCCGCTGCTTTGCAGTAGTGGTCCAACAGTGGCCAAAACTCAAAGAGTATCTATTATAGGCTTCAATGGAGTCTATCTTTACACAAGATTACTCTTGGCAGAAATGTCGATAGGAGAGTTGTAACGCTTCTATCACATGGGAGTCTTCATAAGATATTCAGATAAGCGAAAACAATGCTGGCTGTCGCTAAGCACGTTAATTCTATAATCTGCCGACACTTTTATGAAGAATGTAGCAATGGTTTATTCTAGCTCATTAAGCCCCCACCGCTGAATTCATCAGTTGAATTTATTTTTATAAAGTATATATATATATAGCTATGTTTAGAGTGTGTGTTTAGTAACTTTGACTGAGACAAATATGTAGTACATTTAAAAGATTAAATCGAAGTTAAATTTGTAACATTACAAATAACAAAATTTAATAATCACTTTAGGTTTAACAGTTTGAAAATAATTTGAATAGTTATGGCTAAAGAAAAGCTATCATCCTCGTATTTGGGGATTGCGAAAAGGGTTAAGAAGTTCAAGTGGAAGCATTTGTTTGAACTTAGCTGCCAATGACGGTTTTGTCTTTTCACACTGATCACTCGTCTGGTCAAGGTTGTCGGGTGTAGCTCTCCCAGAAACTTCAAGGGAAGTCTGCACAGTGCGTCCTTTATCTTAAAGCGTAGGCCACTGATCCTGTCTTGTTCCAGAAATAGTACGTTCTGCTGGTACCACCAATAACTGTGACAGAAGAATAGAAAAGAACGCTCTTCTGAGTATGGCGTTCTCCGACACATAGTTATGTGTCCCCCCCCCCTCCTCTTCTATTTCACCATCCCACTTAACTAAGAGTTTACCCTCGATGAGAATTAAATTTAATCCCTCGGGATAAAACTTGATTTACATTTAAATTGAATAGCTTTAGCTTTACATTTCATTTATATGAAAAGGCTAAACGTACAGATATAATATGTTTTACATTTACATCTCCACTGTTTGAAAAGTGTTCACAATATAAATTCATTCATGTTTCATTTACATTTACACTTGTGGAAAAGTTTGAAACTTCTATTAATTAAAATGAATATTTTCACACGTACCTTTACGCTGCTTTAAAGCGTGAAACCTTACATTAATTTTAAAGTGAATATGTTTATAGGGACATTTACACTGTGTTGGGCGTTAGAAAATGCAGTAGTTTGAATACCAGAATGGCACTTTGCTATCCCAGCGGAATAGCAACTCTATGTCACGTGATGAGACTGACAGGAAAAGGACTGCTAACGAGGCGAGTGACAAAGAGAGAGAGAGTTTAGCAGCGAAAGGCGGCATTGAGTGACCAGCCGTTTGGCTGTTGAGATGTGTATATGGGTGTGTATGTATAGCCCATAAGATATATTCATGTGTATAATATCATGTTGATGAAAGTATACAACTTTATTTCATATTTCACGATTGAAAGGATTGTTTCATACAAATGAGTGACTTTTATTATTATTAATCTTGGTTGTGTACAAATTGCCTGACCACATCAATGGGTCTATTGTGAAGTTCTTCATGTGTATTAAAGTTATAAACCGTCACTCAGCAGTTATTACTTTCGTTGGAGAAAGAGATGTGTGCACAAAAGTAAATTAATGTTTGTCTGCAAGGCACGTAAAGAAAGAACCCTGGACATTAACTTCATATGAATAGTGGATACTGATAAACAATCGTGCAAAAGCTACAAGCAAAAATAAGCACGAAATATAACCTCTCAACACACTGCTTTGAAAATGTGCGTCTTATGCTTAGAATGTACATCATTTCTTTTCATCTTTCCCTCCCTGCTTCATAGGGAACCTGGAACTACATTATGCTTTTAGTTCTCTTTACGAAACTATCAATAAAGCAATCACCAGCCCGTGCAATGGTAGTTCATGAATCATCATTCTATACGCTGAGGTTGCCAGCCTCAAATGACTTTGACATCCAATAGCGAGGTTCACACAATAAAATTCACATGGTAATATATACATATATATGTTAGTTCACATGTTAGTAATAAAATATGAAATGTAAATCACAACTTACGTCAATCCTGGCTACAGACTTGTCGCACAGATGAATAAAAGAGACGAATCGATCTCTTACAACACGTGTCTGAGATTTCTTTTAATTTTACAATAGATTGCTCCTTCTGACTCCGTGTTTCTTCAATTTCCTAGTTCCAGTGTTCCTTATTAAAATTTGAAAGATTTCCTGTGCTTTATAAGTCTTATCTGGTTCTCCAATAAAAGGTCCGGATAACAATTAGGAATTAGGAATCTATTTTTTACTGTGGCGAGGTCTGATGTTGTCTTGGCGAGCGTGCAAATCACAGAGAAATAAAATTGTGAAATTGTCAGCCTATATTCCCTCCAGTGATGTTATGAATCTAATCAGAAAGATCCAATCATTTCAAATCATGCAGCTAAGGTGTGATATTTCAAAATAGTCCCACGTGAAATAAGGTGCGTGCCTGCAAAGGTCACGTATTACCATATATGGACATCTTATGTCTTGCATACACTCTCACCAACACATTTGTAGACTCATATTGTCTAAAATGTAATAAATCCATGATTACTTTTTAACCAAGGACCGGAAGCGATTATATCATAAGTTCCGCCTCGTGCACGGGTTATCGTGTTCGCCAGACAAACAAATCTGGTTTTATTTAACACTCTTTCCCAACGTAGCTTGAATAAACAAAACACCTTCGCTAGAAAAGATGGTCAGACAGATTATGCGATAAAATATTATCGCCGGCCGGGTCGCCAAACCTGGCGAAGCGTAAATACGTCTTCGTGAAGCGTGAATGCGACACAATAAGATAAGAATTACTCCCGTGGCAAATACTGTCATATGGGAGTGGTGTGTTAGAGACTTCACCATGTCCAGCAAAGAGCAAAATAGTGAAAATACAAATGAAAAGGCATGATTTATGCCAAATAACAGCGATGAGTGAGAAAAATGAAGAGAAAGAAAGGATACTGCCGGAGGGCTGAAGGTGTGAGAGATCATACATAAGAGCATGTTCAGACGTTTTGTCACACAGGGCACGTGCAAGCCCACGCCTGAACACCTGCAGACTGTATCTATCTATATAAGCTAGGCGTCTCTAACACTACTTGCCATTGTCTCCAGAGAATTCTGCTACCTTACAACGTGATATTCTGCGCCAGAGCAAATAACAGTAGTATTGTGTTTAGTAATATTCTTTATTCGGTAAGCACACTTACTTAATTAATGCAGTAGTATAGGCCGCCAGGTGTTTTAACTTAATTATACAGAACAGAGATTTCTTGTCACTTTGTTTCATCTTAAATTTATATACATTTTTTTCTTAAGATAAATTTTTCCGTGACAGGCAGTTTTATTATGTGCTTCACCATTCAAAATCACTAAGGTGTTAATGTAAGAGTGTTTTTCTTAAGACAGAAGGGGTGAGTCTGTGTATAATATTACTTTAGTGACTGCCGAGGCGGCAAATATTACTACTATTTTTCACTTGGTCTGTGCACAGTAATTACTTTAAAGAGTGTTGTTATATTGTAAATGCTAAGGGAAAGAGCATTACTATTTTTGTAATTAATGTGGTTTTATTACTTACTTGGGTAATTATCAATCGGGCAACTCTTAATTACCTTGGGATGGGTGTATAACCTTAAATTTGTTCCAAACATTTGTATCTTGTGCGCTAACTGTGTGTATGTAGAATAATTAGGCTCTAGGCCTTGACCTCAAATGTAAACAGTGCTACCCATATAAGCCAGCTTAAGTCGCATGCAGCAAGCGAGCGAGCGGCGAAAGACTTTTAATCGATAAGAGGGCGGGACTTTATTGGTGAGCCGGATGCCTTCGGGCACATAATGCAAGAAGAGAAGGGAGAGTGTAGAGTGTTAGGGATTGTTTTATTTCGTATGTGAGAGAGTGAAATAAATAGATGTCTGATACGTGTTATTAATAGGATATTGATTACTTGTTTGTTTACAGGGGCATTTGGACCATCCCCTGTACCTGCTTCCTGCGTAACCCAGTACCACGGCATAGACTGCTTGCTTCCTTTACCATCACTTTTACCTCGACACATACGAAAGCCGAATACTACTCCTACACATCAGTGCAGAAAGTCAGAGAGTAGGGGTTAATCTGTTGAACCACTGCGAAGTCGTCTCAGTACATCTCTACTTTGTACGGGTAGTGCGTCATTTGACCCCTCCCGTGGGTATTCGTTTCCTTGTACAAGTCAGAGTTAGTTCGATTAGCTGGAGTCTCTCAATTGAGACTTACTCTAGTAACGCCTCATCTGTTATTACAAACACACGCCTAGGTCACTAGTAATACACCATTTGGACTGAGTGCTTTACACTGAGAGCCTTATTTTGCAGCAATGCCACTCGCTCCTGTGGGATAGTTTGTTTGTTTGTTTGTTTGTTTTGTTCTTTTCACAACTCACAGATATTCGCTACAGTGTCGGAGTATAACTTTCCCTTACGTTTGTGGAGTACTAAAGCGGAACTGTGGAATATTATTTTAGTAGTGACTGGAAAACTGTTAGATAGTGGATTCTCCAGCATAGGAGATACAACTTTCTGGATTAGTTTAACAAGGCAGTAGCAGCCGTCTTCATACAGGAAGACTGGGGGCCGCCCGTGTTAGTTAGATTTTCTTGGTTTTGTATTTTTACATATAGTGGTGGTTTGGAATCAATACGATTCGCTGGTGTTCTTAATTGTATTTTGTTGTGATAGAAAATCACTAGCCCATCAGAGCTAGTGGGGTTATTATTTTATTTTATATTTTATTTTATTTTATTAATAAATACATGTATATGTTCTAAGCGGTCAGAATTCACTTTCTACCTGTCACTTGATGTTAACTTGGAGGAAGTGTATGATATTCTAAACATCGTCTCGAGTGTGGCTTGAAGCAGACAATAGATACTTAACTATATATCTCTACTCTCCAGAAGTCATACCTCCCTCCTTATTTTAAATTAGTGACTCTATCCAAATCTATTTTCGCACTATTCATTCATACTCTTGTCTAAACTCAGACATAATCTACTTCCATATTCGTGACAATAATGTATGATGATGAATGATGGCTGATGGATCATGATGCAAGATGATGGATGATGTATGATGATGATGGATGATACTGATGGATCATGATGCACGATGATGGATGATGATAGGTGGTGCATGATGGATGATATGTGGATTATGCACAATGATGGATGATGATAGGTGGTGCATGATGGATGATATGTGGATTATGCACAACGATGGATGATGTATGATGATGAATGATGATGGAAAATGATGGCTGATTGATCATGATGCTGATGATGATGAATGATGATGATGATGATGATGATTATGGTGATGATTATTTTGATGTTGATGAAATTTGCACTTAACGATTTTTCTTTGTTATAAAATGTGTGTGTGTGTTTTTTTAAGATTTTAGTTATGCGTTAATGTACATTTTTTTCTAAGAAAGGGTCCACAGCTTCCGCCTGGCAATCCCAACGATCCGTGTGACAATAAGAAGTTAAGAATCCCTGATTTGGATGGTGTTTATCAGTGGTGTAACGTGAGTAGTCAGAGGTGACGCGGGGACATTATATACAGTAATGCGAGCATGCGTGTAAAGAACAGTGAGTGTGGATTCGTAGTTGTGTGTATGTGTGCATGTGTGTAAGTGTCCATGTTTGTATATGTGTATGTGTGTGCATGTTTGTATATATGTGCATGTGTGTGTGACGTACGTCTAGTTTGTCAAGTGAATTTTCCCTGATTTGATGGATGATTAAAGGGACTTTAGCTTCTCATAACATTAGAATCCCTGAACATCAGTATTGTTGTAACTTTTCATCAACGAAGAGTAGCGGCTATGATCAAAGCAGTCAAAGAAGATCCCCAGAACAGAGAAGCAGAAGCTTAGCATCTCCGTACGAACACTGAACCGTTCGCAAGACGGACACGAGCGGTCAGAAGAAAGCTTCTTGCAGACTTCGCACTTCTGTGGCCACCGGCAGACTTGCCCGAAAGACGGAACGCTCAGCGTAGCGGATACGATCTGAGGAATCAGGAAACTCACCGCGAACGAAGCTAGTCTCGCCGGAATTTCACATCCTCGTGCGAGCAGCCTGAGACGAACGTAGATCGGAAGCCAGTCGGGCCATCGTGGTTAGCATGGCGGCTAAATAACTTCGACTTCCCCTGGGAACTGAAGAGGCGCGAAATTTTCACACGTACCATTTATCTTGCCTTTCTAATAGATAAATACAGAATCTGAAAAGGGCAGCATTATCATTCGTTCTGACAGAATTCTAAGATTCACTAGCATATAGCTAAATTCCTGTTAGATTTCATCTAAATTGTTGGCTATTGGAGTGAAATTCTTTTTCTGTGCAGACGGTAATTAATACTTTAGCTTCGAGTGATCAGTGGTCTAGTTATTTCATATTTAGTTCACGGGATTGTGGTGTAAATTTAACCTTATTAAATAAGCCCATCTTCTCAGTTCTAGTGCCAACTAAATGTTACATCTATAAGTTTATTTCCTAATACAATAGCCGCTTAAGGGAATTATAACTTTAATACAGTTTAGTTCTGTATAAATAGATGTGCTTTCAACTATTAACCTCACGGGGAGTTTTTTTCTTGCTTTATTAATTGAAGACGCGAGTGCAGAAAATAGTTAAACTGTAAATGTATCGCGCGATAGATTTTAATATGATTTTATTGTATTTCAACTCCGCCTATGCCGGTCCCAAGCCCGGATGAAAAAGGAGGAGGGCGGCCTGCATGGAGGTCGTAAGGAGGCAGCCCCTCCACCATGCAAAGGCACAACAGGCCAATCACCTGTTTGCTTTAAATCATGATTACACGAACTACAAGAGAGAAAACCGGACTGATTCTAAAGGCGACGAACTGGAACGGACTACGGACTACGACTTATGGAACTTGGAACACAATAAGTATAAATGGGAAGGAAGAGGAGCTGGTGGAAGGATTTTAATGCCAGAGTTGAAAATGACCATGCTAGATGGGGTGGAGTTATCGGAAGATATGGAGAAGATACTCTCAATGACAATGGAAAGCGACTCCTTAGATTCTGCAGTGAGCAGAATCTGATCATTACAAACACAAAGTTCCCCCATAAGCGCATACATGCATATACTAGATGTGAACCAACCAAGAATGAGAAGTCAGTGATCGACTATGCCATTGTTCGGAGAAGCTCATTCAGATATGTCCGAGATGCAAGAGTCTGGAGGGGGCCAGAGATTGGAAGTGATCACTACCTGCTAACAATCAAACGAACAACTGAAAGAGTTGCTCAGCCTAGGAACTGCCCAACATCACGCAAGAAACCAAGTAAACGAGCAGGAGAAATGAGCATTAGGACCTACAAGCTGAGAGAGCCAGAAATTAAGACCAGATATCAGGGGCTTATTGCTACAGCAGTGAGCAACACAGAAGAACGACCTGATGATTTGGAAACCCTCTGGAATAAATTCAAGGATATCATAAAGACAGCTGCTGCAGAAGCATGCGGTGAAGTCCGACTTGGGAACCAGAGAAAGAGGACACCTTGGTGGACAGAGGAAGTCAAAGAGAAAATAAGAGAGAAGAAAATGGCATGGAAACAATACTTAGGAGCTAAAAACACAACAGGACAAATGGAAAAATATAGAGAATATGTGACACTCAGAACAGAAGCAAAGAACAAAGTGCTAGCAGCAAAACAAAAGCCCTGGGAAGAATTTGGAGAAAAGCTAGAAAAAGATGCACAAGAAAACCAGAAATTGTTCTATAAGACCCTAAAGAACATGAGGAAAGAAAAACAATGCCCTCTCAAATTTATAAAGGACAAGCAAGGCAAATTGCTTACTGCCCCGAAGGAAGTAATGGAAAGATGGAAAGAATATTTCTCAGAACTCCTGGATGGTGAGCATGGTGAAGCATCAGAAATGATAACCACTAGCACAGAAGAGAAAACCAATGATGGTGAAGATGACATAAAGATGGAAGAACTGAGGGCAGCACTAGAGAAAATCAAGATGGGCAAAGCAGCAGGGCATGATGGTATAACACCAGAAATGGTTAAGTACATGGGAGCATCAGAAGACCTATTACTCTTAAAGGTCCTACAGGCAGCATGGTGCAACAAGACCATACCAAAGGATTGGGAGATTGCCATCATAACACCAATTTTCAAAAAGGGTGACAATCGACAATGTGGAAACTATAGAGGCATATCCCTTCTCAGTGTCCCTGGTAAAATCTACTCTAGAATCCTAGAGCAGAGACTCCGACGCCTAGCTGAGCCACAATTGGATGAGGTCCAGTGCGGATTCCGAGCAAACCGAAGTACTCAAGACCTAATCTTCACACTCAGACAGCTGAGTGAAAAGGCCCTTGAGTATAAGAGTGAGATCCATCTTTGTTTCATAGATCTGGAAAAGGCGTTTGACAGGGTCCCCTGGAGCAAACTTGGGACTGTTTGGCAAGGAAGAATATTCCAGCACCTCTGATTTATGCTATACAGAGCTTCTACAAGTCTTGCAGAAATTATGTGAGGTCAGCAAACCATAAGTCAGAAGAGTTCAGGACCACCACTGGTGTAAGACAAGGTGATATCCTATCACCTTACCTCTTCATACTCCTTATGGACGATGTCATCAAGGCATGTAAGGAGAGAACAAGAAAGTATTCAGTGGGGTACTGGAAGATGAGACAGGTCTATATTTCGGAGCTGGCATTTGCTGATGATGTTGCCCTGATTGCTAAATCAGAGGCACATCTCCAATCCAACCTGCAAGTCTGGAAGGAAGAGCTGGAGAAGAGAGGGATGGTCATAAGCAGCTCTAAAACAAAATCCATGGTGATATCACGAGAAGAAAGAAAACATCAGATTAAGTTGGGAGAACAGGTCCTGGAGCAGGTCGACCACTTTAAATATCTCGGAGCTATTATAGACCGAAAGGGAGGCATCAAAGAAGAGTTGGCCACTCGAAAAGCAGCGGCTGGGAGACTTTTTCAGGCCATAAATCGTGGATTCCTCAGCAAGAAAGAGGTTGGTAAGAAAACGAAGATGGCTGTATACCGCTCCACCTATGTCCCAGTCTTGACATATGGATGCGAGTCGTGGGCAATGACTACAACCCACAAAAGCCAGATCCAAACCTCAGAAATGAGGTATCTGAGGAAAGTGGTTGAAGTAACAAGAAGAGACATGGTCCGCAACCAGACGATCCGTCAAGGCCTAAAATCCCATCCGCTGCAGACTCAAATAGAACAGTCCCAACTAAGATGGTTTGGCCATGTCTGCAGAATGGGAGAAGATCGGCTACCACGACAAGCATGGGAAACAAAGAGCAAGGGATCCAGACCTCCAGGACGACCCAGAGTCCGCTGGGAGGACAACATTACACAATCTTTGAAGGACCGAGGACTAGAATGGAACCAGGCCAGGAAGAAGACAGCTGATAGAATGGTCTGGCGCTCTCTCTTCCAAACCTCTACACCTCACGGTAGAAGGGGAACGACTAAGTAAGTAAGTTATTGTATTTCATGTTTTTTCTATTGCATCCAGAATGATCTTTTGAACCTCGCATCCCAGCAATTTAGCAGCAATGAAACATCACTTAAGCAGCCATTACGCAGCAATAATATATATCTAGAGTCATGCCGACTCAGTTCGATTACTCCAGTGACTTATGAACATATTTGAAATTTAATCTTTGTGGCGATCCTGTTGGGATTCAGCTATCTGAAGTATACAGAAACAAAGCAAACCCAAAGACTATTTTAAAATCCCAATTCATAAAGTCGTTTTATAGTTATCAAACTGGAAGAAGAACAGTCAACAGTAGCAATATTTTACTCACTGCTCTATTTGTGAAAAAGAACATAGATTTCCCTGACACTGTCTGTCAAGCATAATCATTGGATTTTACCACCCCCTGAAGAACTTACCTCAGTGTTTTGTAGTTTGTGACATTACTGCAAAAGAAAGTTATCTCCACCAGCTGTGCCAATCTTAGACACCACACCATTCCTCACACCTAGCCAAGTGCCTGTGCCATTCTTTAGGAACTTTATCTAATAAAAAAACAGTACCGTTAAACTTCAACGTCCAGCGATTTCGGGACACTTTATTAACTTCAACAACCCGCTAATCTGGGGCTGTACACGGAAGAAAATATTTTTACCTAAGCCAAGGTTTAGTGCTGTTTTTTTTATGTATTTCCTATGAAGTGCCAGAATTCACCATTTGGTAAGTCTGTGTGTGTGTGACTGTCTGCTGGCCAGCCAAGCGTGTTTTTTATGAAAAAGGAGATTTAATCTTTTAACCCTTATAATTAGTCCAACCTAGTATTAAGGTGTACTGTATTAAATGTACGGGATTTCTCCTAGCGGGATTATTTAACTGTGAGCATTCCCCCCTCCCGGGAAAATTGGTTGATTAAAGGAAAACATTTGATGACCCCTAGCTTTTCCTTTACCCCTTATTACTGTAACCCCCTTGACTCAGAGTAATAAATTTACCATTGGGTTAAATTGCCTATCTCTGATCATCACCCCCCCCCTTTCTCGTCCTTGGGACCGGGTCTTTTCTGTTAGTAAATACAAGCGGGAAAAGGTGCATTGGATACTTCTCCTCAACCCCCCCCCCCCCCCCTCCCTGTCATTTTGTATTTTGTAACCCATGATTTCTGACTGTAAATTGATATTACTTGTGACTTGATTTTATGATAATAAAAGTATTTAAAACTTTATTAGCATTTGGTGTCGGCTGGCCCAAAACCCAAACATTTCCCATATTTTGTTATCGTAGTGTGTATTCATGTACGTTGTGCGTCAGAATCACCAAATCGGTGTGTGCGCATGAGCGACTGGAACTGACAAACAACTTTTTGTTCAGAAGAGTGGTAGGAATAGTTTTGAGAGACAAATATTGTCGTAATAAGAGACTGTCCTTACTCTTCCCCAGCCCTTGTGAATCTACTACCTCACTTTCCTAAATCCTTATTCTCACAGAGCCTTCACTATCATTCTACACTCTAAAAGAACCAATATCCATCAGAACTCTCTCAGATAAAAAAATTACGACAATAAATGGTTAGCTCGTCCCGGATTCTGAGCCTAGTTTAAATAGAGTGTGGTTGATTGTCTTTGTGAAGTAGGGTATAATCTTAAAAAAAGTAATTACTTCCCCTAGACAAAGCCTTTTAGTATTTTGGGCCGACCACACAATAAGTATTACAGGTTTGTTCTTTCCACAGGAGCAGGAAGTTAGTGATAATAAAATATTTGTCACCTTTGTATTCTCTGGCAGAGAAAATTGAAATTTTGTTATATAATTGCTGGGATTGCGTGATTGGTTTTACAGTCACTAAACGTTTTTTTTTTTAAGTTAAAAGGGGTTGAGCTTCGCTAAAGACGGATTGTTCTGATTTTTTAAATTAAGTTAACAACGTCTCATCTCAATAATTGACTTCAGGGACGGAGTTTGTTGTCAGAGAATTAAAATTTTAGGGGAAATTTTTTTTTTCCTTTTAAATTGTTTTTCATAAATTTTTCTCTACTTTTAGAAAAAGGAAATTTTTCCAGTGTAACTTACCATTTTAGTGGCATTAGTCGCTTGCGTTTAGAGCCTTAATTGCCAGAAAACAGCAGCGATAAGTTAGCACTACATAGTAGGAGGTAACACAAGTAAATTTATACTTTGTGTTTTTTTCTCGTAGCGGCTTTGAGATTTTTCCCTCCTTGGTTTTTCTTCCTATTCTCTAGTCTTAGAAGCCTCCAGTTTTTGGCATGGCAGAGAGAATTAGGATAAGATCCATTTTGAGACAGGAGGCGAAGGACTCTGGATTAGAAGGAGAAGCCGCGAACCTGTTTGTCAACAGGGAACTTGAAAGGTATGATGCGGAGCAAGAGAGAGCAGAGAGGAAAGAAGCACAGGATAGAGCAAAGAAGAAAGAAGCGGAAGAGATGGCAGAAGCTAGAAAGAAAGAAGCGGACGATCGTCAAATGGAGCAGAAGAAAATTGAGGCAGAGATCGAAGTTCGCAGGGAAAGAGAGAGAGGGGAAAGACAGCATGAACTGGCGCTTAAGGCTTTAGAGAGTCGGGGCGCCTCTACTTCGAATAACGGAGAGCCGTCTTCGCCCCAGTCTCAGTCAATGGATCTCTCTAGCACTCAATCTGCCCAACTAACGGCGATGTCCTTTGCTTTAGAGTCTTTTCCTAGCCCCAATGAAAAAATTGACAGCTATCTAGAAAAATTCGAGAGGCTCGCAAATCTGTATGGGTTAGAGAGTTCCCGTTGGGCACTTAAACTCTCAACGTCACTGAAAAGTACTGCTTATGACGTACATACAAAGCTGGGAACCAACCAACATGATTACGACATGCCGAAAAAGGCCTTGCTAGAACGGTTTGAGATGACCGCCCGAAAATTTCTGCAAATGTTCAGAAACAGCCGGAAAGAGAGCACGGAAACTTTTCCGCAGTTCTCTTCACGTCTCACGTGCTATTTGACAAAGTGCATAGAATTATCTGAATTACCTCTTTCATATGAGGGACTTCTAGAAATTGTTCTTGTTGAACAGATAAAATCCACTTTGTCCAATGACACCCGTAGATTTTTGGCTGAACAGGGGGCAGTCAGGCTTGAGGACATCCTCAATAAGGCCGAACGCTATAGCAATGCAATGGCCGAATTTCCCAGCACTAAACGTAAACCCGCAGATGAGCCATCTCGAAAACAAAATCTCATCCTATTCTTCCAATCCTTCTCAACATTATAACCAACGAGATAATAATAACCAGAGACCTCCCCAGGAAAAATCGAAATTCTACAAAACCCGATACCCCCCAAATAATACTTCTGATCAACCCACCAAGCCTACGTGGCAGCGCGGCCACCAAGGTCAAGGAAAAGGGAAGACCCCTACAACAGGAACGTCTGATCAGGGCAAACAAACCGGTCCGAACCGCATCGGATGTTTGCATACAGCCTCAAAAGGTAGAGTCAATGTCAGTGATTCTCAACCTGAGGGGGACCAACCCTCAACGCGAGGAACTGTACTTTTGAACGGTACCTCTACTACTTGTCTTTTTGACACGGGATTAAGCTTTAGTTGTATTGTCGCTAGGCACCTAGTCAAACCCGGACAGGAGACAGAGGAAACCGTCAAACTTAGTGGAGTTTTCAGGAGTGATGCACCCAGGACGCTTCCTATCGCACTGGTAGAAATACACTCTGACTTTGTCAGAGGAGTTATTAAAGCGGCCATTATGGATGATCCTATCTACCCAGTTATCATGGGATGTAGATATGTGTTTATTGGGAGACCAAAGGAGCCGATTGTGGCAGCGGTAACCACAAGAGGGCAAGCCAAGAAGGAGAGGGAGCCTGCGCCAAATTTGTTGCCGAATGAACTGAAGGAGGCGCAACAAAAGGACCCTACTCTGGAGCTCTGCTTTAGAAAACTGCCCATGGCTAAGGACCCCAAACACAACGGAGACATCTTTTCTAAGGATGGCGTATTGTATCGTAGAACGGGCAACCCGGAAACGGGGAATAACCAGCTCCTAGTACCGACGCAGTACAGAAGCCAGATCTTAGAAATGGGGCACTCTCTTCCCTTTAGCGGACATATGGGACAAAACGCCACTATTCAGCGAATAAAAACCCACTATTGGTGGCCAGGAATGAACTCTGACATTATCAGGTATGTGAAATCCTGCGCCCAGTGCCAACGGGTAGCACCCAAGCACTTGACACCCCCAGTACCATGGGGCAAATGCCAATAGTAGGGACTCCATTTGAACGGGTTGCTGTCGACATCATTGGACCCCTGGAAAGGACCAAAAGAAAGAACAGGTTCATCCTGACATTAGTCGACACTTGCACAATGTGGGCCGAAGCTGTACCGCTAACATGCACAGATTCCAAGCATGTCGCAGAAGCCCTCGTGAAAATCTTTACACGGTTGGGATTCCCTCAACAAGTTTTGACGGACAATGGATCCCAATTCCGTAGCCTGTTAATGGAAGAGATCTTTAAGATCTTGAGGGCCAAACATATCCACACAAGTCCCTACCATCCGGCCGGAAATGGCCTCGTGGAACGTTTTAATGGCAGCCTCACCACCATGTTACGTAAGCTGGGTCAGGAGAAACCGGAAGACTGGGACCTATATATATCGGCTGCCTTATTCGCCTACCGAGAGGTACCCCAAGCGTCTACGGGATTCGCACCAGCTACACTTTTACTTGGCAGACCTATTAAGGGGCCACTAGAAGCCTTACTTCGGTCCCTGACAGACCAAAAGGCTGACGAGACAGTCGTCTCTGCAAGCAAGTATGTATCTGAGCTCAAGGAAAGGTTAAAGCTAGGATGGGATCTAGCTACCACCAACCTTAAGAAAGCCCGCGCTAAACATGCTAAAAGATACAACAAAGCTGCAAAAGAGAGAGAGAACTACAACCAGGGGAGAAAGTTTTGTTGCTACTTCCAACCGGAAGCAATAAACGTCGCATCGGATGGCAAGGGCCGTTTACCGTCCTTAAAAAGATCTCACGTACCAATTACAAGATCTCCATCAAAGGAAAGGAGAAGGTCTTCCACATAAATCTGCTTAAGAAATATTTGGAAAGACCGGTGCCATCCTCCGAGCACCTCCTGGCTGTCGCCATAGCAACGGAAGACGAGGAAGATGATGATGGTTGCATGGAGTATCCATTGCAACCCACAGAATCCTTTAAAGATGTCAAGTTCGGCGACAATCTCTCACCAGAACAACAAACAGAAACCAGGGCTCTACTAAAACAGTACAGTGCAGTCTTAACGGATGTACCTGGTCGAACAAATCTCATCGAATTTGATATGAGATTAACAAACGAGACCCCTGTTCGAACCAGAGTTTACCCCATCCCGTACGCTAAAGCTGATGCACTTCGCGGAGAAATAGACAAGCTGCGTCAGGCAGGAATTATCAGTGAGTCTACATCTCCTTACAGTTCGAGCGTAGTGCTGTTGCAGAAGCCCAATAAGGAAGTTCGGCTGTGTATAGATTACCGGCTGCTAAACGCTGTAACGGAATTCCAGCCCGAACCTCTCCAAACTGTTTCTGAGTTGTTCACCAAGCTTAGCAAGGCAAAGATTTTCTCCAAGATTGACCTCAGTAAAGGTTATTATCAAATACCAGTCAAGGAGGAAATTAAACCTTTGTTAGCTTTCAGCACTAGTGAAGGACATTACACATTTAATGTGATGCCATTCGGTTTGCATAACGCACCTGGAGTGTTCACCATGATGATGAGGAAGCTTCTAGAACCTTTGCAAAGTCCCCATATCCATAATTTCATGGATGACATTAATTGCATCGGAAACCTACGAAGAACATATTGCTACGGTTGCTATGCTCCTCTGGAGACTACAGGAAACTGGTCTCACAGCCAGACCTAGCAAATGTCTCATCGGGTTTGAACAGTTAGACTTCCTGGGGCATACTATTTCCCACGGCTGTAGTTGGCCTGTTCAGAAGAACGTGGAGAAAATAGTGGCAGCAAAAAGACTCTGAACGAAGAAAGACGTACGTTCCTTCATATCACTATGTGCATATTATCAGAAATACATCGAGAACTTCAACGGACTTACGGCACCTCTTACTGACCTCTCCAAGAAAGGTTGTCCTGATAAGGTCATGTGGGATCAAAAGTGCGAACATGCATACAGCACTTTGAAAGGACAGTTGTCGGCATACCCCATCCTAAGGTTACCTGACCTTAAGAAGCCTTTCGTACTGAGAGTTGACGCGTCAGGTCAGGGCATCGGGTCAACATTGTTGCAAGCCGAGGACAGTGACCCGAATATGCTATTCCCAGTAGCTTACGGCAGTCGGAAACTGAACAAGGCTGAACGCAACTAGTGTCGTTGAAAGAGAATGTCTCGCTCTGATTCATGGCATCAGACGCCATCATGAGTTTTTGTATGGTACTTCTTTCACAGTACAAACTGACCACGCTCCATTAGCTTTCCTTGGTGCCAATAAGGAATTCAACGCAAGGATTATGCGCTGGACATTTTTATTGAGCGTTTATTCCTTTAAAGTGGAATATATTCCAGGAAAACAGAATGTCGGAGCTGACTTCTTGAGTAGAAACTGGTCTACAGAGGAAGAAGAGCAAACTGAAGATACCACTCACCCTAAAGTCACCAATCAGGTCACCTCCACTGTCAAGAAGGAAACATGAAAAATGGTTTCATGTCTAAAAGTGGGGACGATTGTGACGTACGTCTAGTTTGTCAAGTGAATTTTCCCTGATTTGATGGATGATTAAAGGGACTTTAGCTTCTCATAACATTAGAATCCCTGAACATCAGTATTGTTGTAACTTTTCATCAACGAAGAGTAGCGGCTATGATCAAAGCAGTCAAAGAAGATCCCCAGAACAGAGAAGCAGAAGCTTAGCATCTCCGTACGAACACTGAACCGTTCGCAAGACGGACATGAGCGGTCAGAAGAAAGCTTCTTGCAGACTTCGCACTTCTGTGGCCACCGGCAGACTTGCCCGAAAGACGGAACGCTCAGCGTAGCGGATACGATCTGAGGAATCAGGAAACTCACCGCGAACGAGGCTAGTCTCGCCGTAATTTCACATCCTCGTGCGAGCAGCCTGAGACGAACGTAGATCGGAAGCCAGTTGGGCCATCGTGGTTAGCATGGCGGCTAAATAACTTCGACTTCCCCTGGGAACTGAAGAGGAGCGAAATTTTCACACGTACCATTTATCTTGCCTTTCTAATAGATAAATACAGAATCTGAAAAGGGCAGCGTTATCATTCGTTCTGACAGAATTCTAAGATTCACTAGCATATAGCTAAATTCCTGTTAGATTTCATCTAAATTGTTGGCTATTGGAGTGAAATTCTTTTTCTGTGCAGACGGTAATTAATACTTTAGCTTCGAGTGATCAGTGGTCTAGTTATTTCATATTTAGTTCACGGGATTGTGGTGTAAATTTAACCTTATTAAATAAGCCCATCTTCTCAGTTCTAGTGCCAACTAAATGTTACATCTATAAGTTTATTTCCTAATACAATAGCCGCTTAAGGGAATTATAACTTTAATACAGTTTAGTTCTGTATAAATAGATGTGCTTTCAACTATTAACCTCACGGGGAGCTTTTTTCTTGCTTTATTAATTGAAGACGCGAGTGCAGAAAATAGTTAAACTGTAAATGTATCGCGCGTTAGATTTTAATATGATTTTATTGTATTTCATGTTTTTTCTATTGCATCCAGAATGATCTTTTGAACCTCGCATCCCAGCAATTTAGCAGCAATGAAACCTCATTTAAGCAGCCATTACGCAGCAATAATATATATCTAGAGTCTTGCCGACTCAGTTCGATTACTCCAGTGACTTATGAACATATTTGAAATTTAATCTTTGTGGCGATCCTGTTGGGATTCAGCTATCTGAAGTATACAGAAACAAAGCAAACCCAAAGACTATTTTAAAATCCCAATTCATAAAGTCGTTTTATAGTTATCAAACTGGAAGAAGAACAGTCAACAGTAGCAATATTTTACTCACTGCTCTATTTGTGAAGAAGAACATAGATTTCCCTGACACTATCTGTCAAGCATAATCATTGGATTTTACCACCCCCTGAAGAACTTACCTCAGTGTTTTGTAGTTTGTGACATTACTGCAAAAGAAAGTTATCTCCACCAGCTGTGCCAATCTTAGACACCACACCATTCCTCACACCTAGCCAAGTGCCTGTGCCATTCTTTAGGAACTTTATCTAATAAAAAAACAGTACCGTTAAACTTCAACGTCCAGCGATTTCGGGACACTTTGTTAACTTCAACAACCCGCTAATCTGGGGCTGTACACGGAAGAAAATACTTTTTACCTAAGCCAAGGTTTAGTGCTGTTTTTTTTATGTATTTCCTATGAAGTGCCATTTGGTAAGTCTGTGTGTGTGTGACGGCCAGCCAAGCGTGTTTTTTTTTATGAAAAAGGAGATTTAATCTTTTTACCCTTATAATTAGTCCAACCTAGTATTAAGGTGTACTGTATTAAATGTACGGGATTTCTCCTAGCGGGATTATTTAACTGTGAGCATTCCCCCCTCCCGGGAAAATTGGTTGATTAAAGGAAAACATTTGATGACCCCTAGCTTTTCCTTTACCCCTTATTACTGTAACCCCCTTGACTCAGAGTAATAAATTTACCATTGGGTTAAATTGCCTATCTCTGATCATCACACCCCCCCACCCCCTTCTCGTCCTTGGGACCGGGTCTTTTCTGTTAGTAAATACAAGCGGGAAAAGGTGCATTGGATACTTCTCCTCCCCCCCCCCCCCCCCCCCCCCCCCCCCCCCCCCCCCCCCCCCCCCCCCGTCATTTTGTATTTTGTAACCCATGATTTCTGACTGTAAATTGATATTACTTGTGACTTGATTTTATGATAATAAAAGTATTTAAAACTTTATTAGCATTTGGTGTCGGCTGGCCCAAAACCCAAACATTTCCCATATTTTGTTATCGTAGTGTGTATTCATGTACGTTGTGCGTCAGAATCACCAAATCGGTGTGTGCGCATGAGCGACTGGAACTGACAAACAACTGTTTGTTCAGAAGAGTGGTAGGAATAGTTTTGAGAGACAAATATTGTCGTAATAAGAGACTGTCCTTACTCTTCCCCAGCCCTTGTGAATCTACTACCTCACTTTCCTAAATCCTTATTCTCACAGAGCCTTCACTATCATTCTACACTCTAAAAGGACTCTCTCAGATAAAAAAATTACAACAGTGTGTAAGTGTGCATGTTTGTATATATGTGTATATGTATGCGTGTTTGTGTGCGTGCATGTGTTTGCGTGCGTATGTACGAGTATTTTAGTGCATGTGTGTTTGCAAGCGTGTGTATTTGCGCGCGTGTGTTTTTGCGAGTGTGTGCATTTGAGTGCGTGTGTGTGCGCACCTGCGTGCATTCTGTACATGTACGTGTGTCTGTGCGCCTGTCTGTATGTGTATGTATGTGTGTATATGTGTATGTGTGTTTTATGTGTGTATGTGGGTATATGTATGTTTGTATACGTATGTAAATATGTATGTGTGTATATACGTGTGTGAGTGTGTGTGCGTAAATATATTTGTGCCTGCGTACGTGTTTTTTTAATACTTTATCATTTAATAAATTGTTCATAATATGTGATGGGAGGCTCAAACGTTTTTATTTCTAGTTTAGCCTTACTTTTGCAAAATGCACCCGGTTCAACCTTGACACAAGGTCTATCGGTTATATTAGGGCGCGGTTTTTTTTTTGGCGCTTGTAAATGTTACATCGTACTAAAACATGTCTGTTCAATAAGCTAAAGATAACAACTACCGATGAGTGTAGCTGTGGCATCGATAAATTGATTGCTAAATATCTGCTTCAAAGGTGCTCAACATATGAGGAACAAAGACTTGAATAGACGGCTACTTGAATATTTTCAAAGATAGAAGTGGTCAGCTTCAGACTATATACATTTCCATAGAATTGTTTTCTTTCTGAAAATGGGCTACCCTTAGAATTACGGAGAAAGGAGTTAAAACTAAATTACATGAACAGAGTTATGTTAGATAAGTCTCACCCAGCACATACAGCTTTTACCAGATGCCAACTAACAACTCAGACCAATCCAATGAATACCACTAGATACCCTACAGGATGGAAGTGTATGGAGGAAATTGTCCATCTGGGTACATTAATTACATCAATTAATAACAGTTGTGAATACAAGCCAGTGATTCCCCCCTGGGAGATCAAGAAACCAGACACGGACTACCACCTAGCAGAAATACTTAAGAAAACTAATAATATAGAAAATATTAAAAACACAGCCAATAAATATATACAACTAATATCAAAAGACAGCATTACTGTGTACACAGATGGATCCAAGGGAGAGGATGGCAAATTGGGGATAGGAATATATATTCCAATATGGAAAATGGCAAAAGAATATAGCATTACGGAAAATGCATCCATTTTCACTGCAGAGATGGTGGCAATACTAAAAGCACTAGAAATATTCTCTAATAACCCTCCCAAAAAACTAACAATTTTAACTCTCTTTCAACAATTAAAGCACTTAGAAACTTACGAGAATGTAGTAGATCTGATATAGCAGAAGAGATATTTCTGGGTACTACATATTTATATTCCAGAGGATGTTCAGTCTTAATTGCTTGGATACCTTCACACGTTGGCATAGATGGAAATGAAAAGGCAGATAAAGAAGCCAAGAAAGATAGATCTGATAAAAATCTAATAAATATAGGGACGAGTAAATCAGAGATTAAGAGCTTAATTAAAGATTTAATAACAGATGAATGGAAAGCAGAGTGGGATAAAAATCTGAAAGGAAGACATGCATGTTCAAGGCTCCAACAAGAAAACGTCAGATATCTAGGGAATTGAAAATTACCAGTAATAAGAAACTTCTCAGACTACAGCTGGGAAAAGGCTATTTCAGAATAGAAGAACCTTACTGTGCAGGATGTCTTCAAGACAATAATATAGAACATTTCTTGTTAAAATGTAAAATGTATGAACAAATGAGAATACCAATATTAGATTATTTGCAAGCATCCAACTTACCTATAAATATAGAAGAGGTGTTGATAATAGACAGACCTAGGGAACTGCATAATATAGTCAACCAATATTTAACACGAACAAATGTTAATATATAGTGGCTGGGAATGTGAAGGTCTGATGCTGTTCTTACAATGCAAATGACTTTTAACAGATGAAAGTCAATTAAATATATGTTAAAGTCAGTTATATAACTGGAACCACCAGGCCTTTACACCCCTCCACTTTAATATTATTCTTGTTCAGAGTTTCTTCTGTATAAGCACAATTGTGATTGTTCCTATTTACAATGATTTGACAAATGTGATGCCACTTTCTCATATTGGCAGTTGTTCATATTATTTGGAATTGAAAACAATATATATCCTAATTATAACCTATCATAGGTTGAACGGGATATTTTTCTTCATTAATTTTTAAAAAGCAGATGTTCAGCAGTCATTTTATCAGTGTCATCGGTAGTTCCAATTTTTTGACAATGTCAATTGGTATTTGAATGTAACACAAAACTGAAAATAAAATGACACTAAATACTCTAATTATAACCGACAGTTAGGTTGAACAGGTTAGGCCAAGATGGTGGACGAGCGGAGGCAAATAATCAGCTGATGCTAGCCCGCTTTCCTCCCATTTCCTTTTAAAACTAACTAACTAGACAAGGTAATACTAATAAAAAAGCGGAAACGCTAAAGTACAGGCTTACCAACAATTACCCCAGCTTTGGTACGCATTCACCTCGATACGGGAAAAAATCGACAGGATTTTATGCCAGCTTCCAAAATAAGAAATAAAAACAAACTATCCGGTTCAATGCCTTCTCTCCTACATTTAATCTGCTAATTACCTCCTTAGTTTTCCTTACGCACCCTGTTGTAACATTTCTCACGGTAAACCGGTTGCATGCGCTTATAGTTGTATATGTATTATTCCTGTTGTTATGATAAGATTGGTGTGGGTGAGCTGTTGAGTTGGTGGTGTGCTGAAAAAGTAAGGTGCCAAGTAAATGTTGGTGTTGAGTGAGTAGTTTTCAATTAAATTGGATGGTGAATTTGCAGGGCCGGATTAAGAACTACGGAGGCCCTAGGCTATTAAGATATTTTGGGGCCCCTCTCCAATCTTCTAAAAGGTAAAAACTATGGAAAAAAAAACAACTAATGGATTTCAGATAAATGTTTTTATTAAAAAAGCACAAATGTTCGTTGCAGTCCATAGATTTCGTTAAAGATAATGGGGCCCCTGCAAAGAAAATATATATTAAAAAAATGAAAAAGGCGGGAGTGGAAGTAACTAATAAACGAACTGTTGTACAGATACTATTACCCTGCACGCACGAGCGTACTATCGTGAACGTGCCGTTGCTGTTGAGCTCTGTGCGTTATGACTCCGCTGCTTTCTTCGTGGGACCCCTGTAAGTCTGGGGTCCTGGGCCCGTGTCTAGTGGGCCTAATAAAAAATCCGGCGCTGGTAACTTGATGCTATTTTGAGTAACTGATATGTTTAATTTCCATGGTTTTGAACAGAACGGTTGATAAGTTGGTCTGATTTTAAAGAGAAGCAGTGTTAAGTTGGAGGGCTTATGAAACGATGGGTTATTGAGTGGGTGGAGTATTATGTAACACGGGAGACAGAATGAGTCAATGGGATACTAAGTAACACGGGAGATTGAATGAGTGGAAGGGATATTAAGTAACTTGGAAAACTGAATGAGTGGGTGGGGTAAGTAACACGGGAGACTGAATGAGTGGGTGGGGCATTGAGTAACACGGAATACTGAATGAGTGGGTGGGTTATTAAGTAACACGGAAGACTGAATGAGTGGGTGGGGTTTTAACTGATTCCGTACGCAAGATCTAATAATAGACGCAAAGGCCGAACGCTGTAGACGTAAGATCTTTTAAAAGACGCTGATTTATTTCATTGTTTCTTTCTATTCTGATATTTTATACTGCCCGGAATTTATCTCGAACGGAAGTAAACACAAAACTGGGCAAATTTCAACAAGCTTCAACGTCTTTTATTTGCGTTTGAACGGATTTTTTCACATTTATCTTCATCTTTAATCGTGTTTTGTCGTATCGCCATAATGGCCTAAAAACACACAGGATATGTTACTAATATGTGAACAGTGAACAAACTGTGTGATCAACCATAACTTTCTTACTTTTTCTGTGTTTCTAAATGGATTACCTGCACAAAGAGAGCAGTGAAACTGTATTATGATAACAATTTATGTTACAAGCCTTACGTAAGTCGAAAATTTTTGTTCAAAATTTCAAGTTATCTTTTTTCCGTGTACATGTTATCTGTTATAACATAAACGTAACATAAAATTAGCTAGAAAGGCATATGGATTTATATTGTTCATCCAATGTACTTTAATTTGATATATAATATGTTATACTTAACTCATGATTAGACACACATTGTCAGTAAACGTAAATTATGTATGTGTAAATTTTTGGGGCTTAAAAATAATTCCGTCCAGAGCTGAAAATAATTACGTACGGAAAGAGTTAAGTAACACGGGAGACTGAATGAGTGGGTGGGATATTAAGTAACATGGAGGACTGAATGAGTGGGTGGGTATTAAGTAACACGGGAGACTGAATGAGTGGGTGGGGTATTAAGTAACACGGGAGACTGAATGAGTGGCTGGTTTATTAAGTAACACGGGAGACTGAATGAGTCAGTGGGATATTAAGTAACACGGGAGACTGAATTAGTGGGTGGGATATTAAGTAACATGGAGGACTGAATGAGTGGGTGGGTATTAAGTAACACGGGAGACTGAATGAGTGGGTGGGGTATTAAGTAACACGGGAGACTGAATGAGTGGGTGGGGTATTAAGAAACACGGGAGACTTAATGAGTGGGTGGGGTATTTAAGTAACATGGTATATTGAATGATTGGGTGGAGTACTGAATAACATAAGATATTCAATGAGTGGGTGGGGTATTTAAGTAATATGGGATATGCAATGAGTGGGTGGGGTATTGTGTAACATGAAATATTGAATGAGTGGGTGGGGTATTGAGTAACACAGAATATTGAATGAGTGTGTGGGGTATTGAGTAACACAGAATATTGAATGAGTGGGTATGGTATTGAGTAATACAGAATATTGAATGAGTGGGTAGAGTATTGTGTAACACTGAATATTGAATGAGTGGGTAGAGTATTGTGTAACACTGAATATTGAATGAGTGGGTAGAGTATTGTGTAACACTGAATATTGAATGAGTGTGTGGGGTATTGAGTAACACAGAATATTGAATGAGTGGGTATGGTATTGAGTAATACAGAATATTGAATGAGTGGGTGAGCTATTGAGTAACACGGAATATTGAATGAGTGGGTGGGGTATTGAGTAACACGGAATATTGATTGAGTGGGTGGGGTATTGAGTAACACAGAATATTGAATGAGGGGGTGGGGTATTGAGTAACCCGCGATACTGAATGAGTCGATAGTGAATAACATAGGATATTAAATGAGTGGGTGGGGTATTGTGTAACATGAAATATTGAATGAGTGGGTAGCATATTGTGTAACATGGAATATTGAATGAGTGTGTGGGGTATTGAGCAACACTGAATATTGAATGAGTGGGTATGGTATTGAGTAATACGGAATATTGAATGAGTGGGTAGGATATTGAGTAATATGGAATCTTGAATGAGTGATTGGGGTATTGAGTAACATAGAATATTGAATGAGTGGGTGAGGTATTGAGTAACACGGAATATTGAATGAGTGGGTGGGTATTGAGTAACATGGAATATTGAATGAGTGGGTGAGGTATTGAGTAACACGGAATATTGAATGAGTGGGTGGGTATTGAGTAATATGGAATAGTGAATGAGTTTGTGGGGTATTGAGTAAAACGGAATATTGAATGAGTGGGTGGCATATTGAGTAAAACGGAATATTAAATGAGTGGGTGGGGTATTGAGTAACACGGGATATTGAAGGAGTTGGTGGGTTACTGAGTAACACGGGATATTGAATGAGTGGGTAGGGTATTGAGTAACACAGGATATTGAATGAGTGGGTGGGGTATTGAGTAACAAGGGATATTGAATGAGTGGGTGGAGCATTGAGTAGCACGAAATACTGAATGAGTGGGTAGGATATTGAGTAACATGGAATGTTGAATGAGTGGGTAGGGTATTAAGTAGCATGCGATATTCAATGAGTGGGTGGGGTATTATGTAACAATTTGTATTAAAGGAGTGAGTAGGGTATTGAGTAACATGGAATATTCAATGAGTGGGTGGCGATATTATGTAACAATTGATATTCAATGAGTGGGTGCGGTATTGAGTAACATGGGATATTGAATAAGTGAGGTGGGGTATTATGTAACAATTGATATTCAATGGGTGGGTGCAGTACTGAGTAAAATGGAATATTGAATGAGCAAGATGTGTAGTCCTTAGATGTGAAGTGATTTCTTTAGTAGAATGGGGCTCTGAATGAGCATGACGCCTGATATATGGCATGTGGTGTTAGTGGACAGGAGTTTTATTAGATAAGGGTGTTAAACGGGTCAGTGTTGAATGGTAACAGGTAAATGTAATCCATATCATATACTGTTCTAGGGGAGTGAAGTGTTAGAGACTTCACTATTTTAGGTCCAGCTTCGAGAGGTGAGGTGGTCAGTTCCCATCATCACCGCCTTTACCTTCCCTAACTCAAGAGCAGAGTCAGGTACCCGTTTACAACAGGGTAGGCCTGGAGCGTGACGCCACCAGTGCGGCAGCAACAGTGTCGTCATGGGTGGAGGGGGCACTGACATTGTTTTTGAATTGAAGAAATTATATTATGATCCAACTCAACAGTATAAGATTGACCCTTACAAGAAAACAATACAGTACGGTACGGGGTTGGGGGAGGGGGTGCTGCACCAAAACGAGACCTCGCACCACTTTGAAAAATCCCTAAATAAACAAAGAGGGAAACCCGAGGTCTGTAAACAGTAAATAAATAACACACATAAAGGTATGTTTCAGGAACTCGTGAGAAATAAAAAAATAGAAAACTAGACAACAGAAAAACAAAGGAAGTCATAGGTTTATCGGAGACTCGAACCCAGGATCATTCGAAAGGCAACATAGCCTCGCTCCGGGAGAGAATCGTTACTACCCACTCTGCCACAAAAATAGTGCTTCGCGGACAATAATCAATAGCACTACCTACCCACGTAACTCCGGATATAGACCTAGAAACGACCAAGACTAATTATAGATGCAATCTCTTTTACGGCTTCCATATTTAACACTATAGGCCAGATTACACAAGACAAACACCTTAATATTCTCTTAAGACCAACTCTACCAACAGGGGGCACCAACAATATTATTTTTTTTGTCAAGTTAATTGTTAATGGTACAAATCGAATTAATTATATAGGAGCATTTCGATCAGCGTGTATTTGTATTTGTACTTATGGCAACATTGGTATATTCCCACCTTTTTTAGCAGTTCATTAACCAGTAGATGAGTGTCAGTAACTACAGGACAACAGTGCTTGAGTGAGGTAATGTAAAATATGGGAATTTTATTAAAAATAACAATATCACTAGTGTGGAACTAATGACCAGAACTAGACAAGCGCCAGTGAAACAAGAAATGAGAAGAAGGCGATGGAGATGGAAAGGACACTCAAAGAGAAAACATGTTGATAGCATAACCAGACAATCCCTATGTTGGAATCCCCAAGGTGAGAGGGGTAGGGGAAGACCAAAGAACACATGGAGAAGAGAACTGGAAACAGACATGAAGAAGATGAAGAAAACGTGGAAAGATCTTGAGCTGATGGCACGTGACAGGAAGACTTGGCACTAGTTTGTTGAACACCTTATGCACCTTTGGGAGTTCAAAGGTGAAAGATGAAAACTAATAAAAACGCCATTTTTTTTTTGCTTGAAAAATTCTTGGGCATAATCATGGACTTGCTCCAAAAGAAGCTATTTTAAGTCATATTTTTTATACGAATGTTATTTCGATAATAAAAACATATTTTCTGTCTTAATATTTTCTTGTTTCACATTTTGCTGGAAGGGAGGCACCATAATATTTTCAGTGCTTCTTCTTTTTCTTCACCTTTCAACTTTCGACGGAGCTTAGGCCTTCAACAAACATACGCCTTCAGAAGTAACTATAGAGAAAAATGGCAAAAGGAACACCCATACATTAGGGTCATTTAAAACCTGAATCCGGCACAAATGTGGACTGAGTGTTGAAGAAGTTTATGTGTTAATTTAGTGGAATACTGAGAAATTGTGGTATTCCATTAAATAGAACGTTGAACCAGTGTGTTGTTTGAGTTCGTGAATTATTGAACTGCTGGGTGTTGAGTGTTATCGAGATGAACGTATTCATTGAATGCGGGTAATGACTGTGCAGGGCTTTGGGTAGATACGCTTGCCAGATAAAATAAAAATTAACTTGCATTAAATATATATATATATATCGTATGGTTCAAGCGTCCGCAACTCAGTTGGCATCGTCTAGATTTGTTTGTTACCCCCTCTCCTCCATTCCTTTTTTAAATGGAATGGGGGAGAGAGGCAGGGAACATGTAAAAGAAAGAAAGAAAGTGGGCCAGAAAATATAACCACGATTTGATTAAATAATTAGAAAATAAAAGCGATTTACTCGCATGTTTGAATCCAAATCAAGTTCAAGCACGAAAAAATAACATTAATTCTATAAACGTTATCACAAATGTATGCTAACTAGCAGGTAGCTTCTGGTGTGCAGAATGAACTAATGTTGTTTTTGTTTTGGGTCAAAATTCCTACATTTGGCACAATTTATTATTGTATGTTAAGAGATAACACCTGCCTAGAACCAGATAATGAACGGTAAGCGTGGCTAGCTTTAACATACAGGGAAATAACTGATGTTTGTTATACCAAGTCAAGCAACCGGCATGGGATTACTATTGTAAACGATAGAATACGTGGACACTCGTAAACTGCCTGCCTCATGTCCTCCTGACACGCAGCTTTCAACCATAGGCAAACATCCTTTAGTTTTATTATACCTTGATTGCGCTGCGAAAATTACTCTTCAGATTTGTAGGCAGTGTTTAATATAGTCCATGTTTGTACTGTGATCAATATTGTGTTACGAGCAAGTTTACCCGTCAAAACAATGAGGTGGGAAAAACCGGGGGGGGGGAGAGAATAAAGCCAAGATCTCAACCTGTCAGCATCGGCAGAAGACTGATAATTTTGCCTGGAACTCATTTTTGTTAATTTTGAATGAAGTTACTTTAAATAAATGTAAGACTTTAAAAAAGAATTTTAATGTATTGCTTACTCTTCAAGATATAACTACATTACTTGAAAAGTTGGCATAACATTTAAATTCCCTTTAAAAACTTTACAGATGCTTAGAAAATTATTTTCTAGTGTTTATTATTATTGTTGTTGTTATTATTAGCCTTATTATTACACCTGGGTTCTAACCATCGCCTACGTCTTCTTCTCATCCAGTGGTTTTTTTTTTATTATTATTATTATTTACGGTATATCTGCCTAATTGATACAGGACATGTGACGATGTCGTCTGTTGGTGTATGTCTGGAGTTTGAATGTGAGTATAATGTAAATGGCCATTATTCTGGTGATAAGTTACTTGATTAGTTTTTGGGTCCACGTGTACATGCAGTAAAATACTAAGGGGAAAAAGGCTACGTCGAGACAGAGAGAGAGAGAGAACGAACGAACGAACTTACTTTATTTTCGAAGGGTAAAGAATTGGGCACGCAGGCCCGTCTAACATTCTGCGCTTCCACTCTCATTAATCTTGCATACTATGTCCTTTCATTCCCACATGATGCTTTAAGCATTAATTTAAAGGCATGCAACATTATAAAGTTACCATAACAGCATTCATTTACAGTATGCAATCATAATTTTAAAAAATGAGTAGGGTTTTTTTTTAAACAAACAGGCTAGTAAATGGGGGAAAAAAGTAATAATAAAGTAAAATAAATAAAACAATAAATAAAAATAAACAAATTCTGTTTACCGACACTCACTCATGCGAGAGAGAGAGAGAGAGAGAGAGAGAGAGAGAGAGAGAGAGAGAGATACAGAATAGGTATAGCAGGCAGGCAGACAGACAGGTAGATAGATAGATAGACTGAGATAGATAGACAGACAGACAGGCGGACGGGTAGGTATAAGTAGGTAGGTAGGTAGGTAGGTGGGCAGGCAGACAGATAAATAAATAGATAGATAGACAGACAGAGGAAGATGGGAAAAAGCGAAAGAAAGATGAAATGCATAATAGCGTATGTTCACGAAACTCCGAAATATTTGTCAGCCAATTTACAAAACTTTTCTATTTATCGTAATCTATTTTCTCATAAATCTTGACGTTTACCGCTTCTTTTAAAATATCACACGTGGGAAAATTTTAGCATTCATTTGGCGCTGGATAAACTTTACAGACCGCCGCGGACAGAATGAGTTAAACATTCTACTGCAACCAATTTTCCAGCTCAGCCTACAGTGGGATTCGCAGTTCATCCTACCAGTTACATGTAGATGGCAGTAGGCCTAGCTGGGCTAGGGACATATTCAGAGAGTATCAGAAGATCTCAAAGACGGCCAGATATAGTGCTGCATTCCTCTTCATTGCACCAGATTATAATGATTGAGCTCACCATGCCATTTCAATCCAGATTGAGCAACACTCGTTCAAAGTGACCAAGTATAATGATCTGGCCGGGGACTTGAGACGCGATGGGTTCACTGCAAGGGTCATGGCTGCAAGAGGTCTCGCGGCTGCCTCAGTGTATGATCTACTGAAACTGTTGGGGATGAGTGGACAGTCAAGACGAAGGGCACTTAAGAGGCTCAGCGAAACTGCGGAAAAAGCATCGTGCTGGCTGTGGAACAACCGCAACGGGCTATGGAACTCGAGACAGTAATTTGTTTTCAACATAGGGGTTACTTTCACACTTGCCTCCAGCTGGCAGAAAATAGGAGTGAAAATTTAAAGCTGCAACCAAGGTGGAGTGGGTTCAATTCTCTGCACTAGACAACAGGAGGCTGACACTTGGGAGTCATGGACTAAGCCGGCCCGCCCCCCAAAGAGTGTAAAGGAGATTAAGGTGCCGAAACACTTGATCGACGGGTGGACCTTCTGGTGATCAGATTGTCTCCTGTTGTATCGCTCTGTACAGTTTCCAATCTTGTCTTATATGCAATTAACTCATTAAAAACTGAGTTTCTCATTTGTCCGGGACTCTGCAAGACTGTTTAAACTAATTCAAAATCACTGACTATACTCCCACAGGTAGCTCGTTCCGGGTGACTAATATAAAGTTATGCATGAGACTGGCAACCTCATCAATAAAACAGATAGCTGCAGTAACCACTGCTACAACAGCATGTGAAAAGTTAAATGTAGTCCCATAGCAGTCACTGTCGTAGGGGAGTGGAGTGTTAGAGACTTCCCCATACTAGGTTCAGCATCGAGAGGTGGGGGTGACTAGTTGCCTTCGTCGCTGCCGTTTCCTTCCCGACCTCAGAGAGCAGAGTCGGGTACCCTGTTACAGCTGGGTAGATTGGATTGTGACGCCACCGTATTTCTAACGCGGTACCTTTACCACGAAAGGCCGTCGCTCTGACCACTGTGTTAAGAAAATATACGGAAATCTTTATAATCTTGTCGTCCCAGTTTCTGCGCATCGTCATTCCTGTCCCTGTGTTACAGTTTTCAACAAATTGTTGTGTCTCTTTGCATGCCCAAAATGTGTTGGCCATCATCATTACCTTTCAGCTCCCCGAGGAGTATAGGCGTTCAACAAACGTACACCTAGTCCTTCTGACCCTGCCACCAACTAAAGGTCTGTCCGTGTCTTACTCGTTATTTTCATTCCTGTCCCCTTCAGCTTCTCTTATGTTTGGGATTCCAGAACAAGGGACTACATAGAAATGCTATCAGCAGTTATCCTCAGTGTGTTTCATATCTATCGCTAGCGTCTTCTTCCCGTCTCTTGTTCCACTGGCACTTGTCTGGTTCTTATCATTTCTCACCAAAACATGTTACCGCCCAATTTTTTTTTTAATTGTCTAGACTCTAGTTCTCTTTTGTTTCAACGACCTATGCATTCTTTTCTGTTTCAGCGAAATGCAACCATGGCCAACCGTAGGCCGATTTAACCAATTTAATCCATTCAGGCCCGTGCTCACAGTTAACTCCGCGCTCAGAGAAGAGTCCCGCATTCGGGTTCCTACCTTGGAAAACTAAAAAATAAGGAAAGAAGATTATTTAAAATTAGATATGAGGAATATATGCTATTACATTGTAATAAAAATAAAACAGTAAGTATATATTAAATAGCTATATTTTGACATAAACCTAGTTACAACAAAACTATAATCTCACGTCCAGGGGGGCTTAAACCAGAATGTTCCAACCCGGACCCCGTAATTACTATGGCAGATCCTGATGTAACCCATCCTTTGCTGTGCTCACATTTCAATTGTCTCACCCCTATATATATGTAATTCTAATTAACGTAGGGCACTTCAGATATCACGCGCGACACGACGTGATTGGTGTCGTATTACCACACTTCCGCCGTGTAGCCGTGTGTTATTGTCATCTTCTGTTACTCTGACATTTTGCCACCCATCTTTGATAAGTACATAATTTTTGCATTTGTCGGAGATCGCTGTAACATTGTCTTCTCTTCTTTGACTCTTGGCCGCTGAATGACGAAGCAGTCAGTGACCATCCCGCCTGGTGGCGTCTAATAGGGCAGCCTTGCTCGGTTTGTGTCCATCATTCGTGTAGTCCAACAACTCTGGTTCACGCTTTCCATTTCTGCTTCCACATTTCTCTGCCAAGTTGCCAAGTCCACCAATGTGGATCTGATGACAAGTACCAGTGGCGTACGAGATGAGCAGAAGACGCTGAAGATGGATTTGACTCGCATTGAGGAAAACTGTTTATAACTCTACAAGGCAATCCGTGTTTTGGAACCCCGACGGTAAGAGAGATAGCGAGACTGAAAAAAGACAAGAGAATCTACGACAGAAATGAAAGAATAAAAAAAGTCATGAAAAGACCTTGAGCGGATGGCACGTGACAGTAGGACTTGTCATGAACTTGTTAAGAGGCCTGCGTTCAGTTGGTAGATGAAGGGAAATTATGATGATTATGAAGTCAAATATAAATAGAACAAGAACTAAAGAAATCAACGGCACACATAGAACAAAAAGTTGAACACAGCTGAAGTTATGCATCACTTTATCTACACCAGGGTTTTCCAAGACTTCCATCATGGTAGACAGCTGAAAAAATTTTATAAAATATATAAAAGCTTCCGTTTTTTTCCCCCTTTTAATTCTTTAACTGATCTTTCGTCTTTTAAAGGTATAATATTTTTCATTCTGAAATTTGAGGACTTAGTTACGGCGATGCGGTGCAAATCATCATCAAATTAAGTCTGTTTTATTACATCTGCTAGTGTAAAAGCCGCGGTAGCATAGTGGTTAGTGCACTGGCTTCCTAGCTCAGTGGTCTATGGTTCCATCCCCAGATGGTGTGGAATTTTTTTAGGCCGCAAACGGCTCCTGGGTCGACCCAACCCCAATTGGGTACCAGAGCAACTTCTGGGAAGGTTAAGGCGGCCGGAGTGATGCTGACCTCATCACCCCTAGTGTGCCGATGGTCAAGGAAATGTGGGCCTAACACCATATTCCCAATATGCCTCAATGGGCGTGTAACGGGATCCTTTACCTTTTCCTCCTAGTGTAAACGCCTGTCATCTGAAATTTGAGGACTTAGTTACGGCGATGCGGTGCAAATCATCATCAAATTAAGTCTGTTTTATTACATCTTGTAAAGTTTCAGTCTGCTCTGTAAAGTTGCTTTCACACACACACTGGATGCTCTGTAAGGAAGAGTGGTGTGTTGTTGAGATCAGGCATGCTCCAGTCTACCCAGCTGTAAATGGGTAACTCACCCTAGTCCTGAGTTAGGGAAGGCAAAGGCTCCAGGGGAAGCAGGCCCTAAACTTGGTCACTTCAACCGACGCAGGAATGGTGTGCTGTTCGTGTGCTGACCAATATAACCACTCATACACTTGTGTCTACAAGGCACCAATGCAGACTGCTGGAATCTTTGTTTACTCAATTTATTCAGACGTACACACTGGGACATACGAGTACATCATGGTATGTTGACATATCAATTTGTAGGTATACATAGCAGATCTGAAGTCATGACACATTCAGAAATAATGGGCAGTACATCAAAAGTTCAATGTCATGATACCTTATGGCCGCATCCCCTTATCTGACTAAACGCGTCAGTGAAGGCGGATCGATAAATAACGAAAGTTACTTGACGTCCATAGTTTGTAGTATATATTATGAAACCACCAAGGGGGTTTCTAGCAAGATTGAGATCTCCCTGTCACTGTCCGATAATAGGATAAATAATCTGTTCTCTTGGCAGTGATCAAAACATATGCTGACCGAAATCCAACATGGCTGCCTCCCTGAGTTGTCGTTCACTCATTCATAGGAAGGAGAATATAAGCCAGAGTTAATTTATAATGGGTATATAAAGGATTTCATAAATGTTTCCATACAGCTCTACGGTGATCAAGTTAATTCACGTAGCCATAACCGCTGCAGGAAAATCTGTCATCTTCGTCGATACAAAAACACGACACTAGCATAGCGAAGCACAAAAGTCAAGCTAGGCCTAACCGACGAGAGATCATCAAAATAGGAGCTGGGTTTACCTGGAGTCCGAATCATCTATATACTGACATAAGGAGAGTCTCTAACACAAACTATCGTAGAGACACCATCTCCTTCAGAAGAAAAACCACTTCGTAAGACATTTTTTCTGACGAAAGGACCAGCTCTAGAAAAACGTACCCCGCCATTTGTAAGCAGTACATCGGAACTCATCACGACTTGTCAAGACAACTCATACTTCCGCTAGACCGGAATACAAGAATCTAGTCCCTCCTACCCATCCAAAATATACAATATAGGACTGATTCTACTTGTACTAATAATATGTAATACATATGAATTCAGGCCATAAACACAATAAGCAAATTAATATATTTTCTGGCCCTAAAAAATAAGTACAAACGCAAGCGCAATATCCTTGCGCTGGATCAATATCCAGAACGATTACTCCTATAATCAAAAGTGTGAATCAAACATGGATTATCTCGCTTTTACCATAAACAGCATTTTCATACACAAATAAATGAATGTCTATATTTTTCCCATATTAAATAGCCATATCGATTTTTGTAATATGTGCGTCAAAATATGCACGCAACAGATTACCACACCCCTCGGGAAAAAAAAATGGTACATTTTTTTTTTGAAATACATCTAGGAGCAACATACAATAGGCTCACAACGCACCAATAACAATGCGCAGATGATAAGCATAAGTTTTATGACCTTAGAGAAAGTACTTCTCTAAGTATAAATATTTCCAGAGAGGTGTCACCAACGCATACTACAATATTAGCAATGACACAATTTCCACATTAGTTTATACATAAATTCCATCTAAGATATCTTAACATCATGATCATCAAAGACGAAAAACATTGAAAGATCAGCGGTGAATACATATCAATGAACCGCTAAGTAGTGTTACAATCAATATATGATATATTACATATGTGTACACATTTCAACATAGAAACAACTGTATCAAAGTTGTATAACAGTTATGAATCATGTGGGCATCTAGACAAAATATCTGCCATCACATTTTCTGACCCACGGATAGCTCGCACCGAAAAATGAAATGGCTGTAGAGCAATCGCGTATCGCGTTGATCTCGCGCTCTTCAGATTTTTACTCTGAATAGCCGTAAGAGCTTTCTGGTCAGTTTCCACAATGAAATGCGCGCCCAGAAGAAATCTTTGCAGTTTAAGGATTGACCAAACCATAGCCAATAATTCACGGTCTAGGACCGAGTAATTCTTCTCTGCGGCATTTAATTTCCGAGAAATATACATCACAGGATGCAGAGTTCCAGAGTACTCTTGCATTAGTGCAGCTCCAATCCCGGTGGATGAAGCGTCACTACGAAGAATAAATGTCTTATCCTTAGAAGGTAATACTAGGATAGGTGAAGTAGAAAACATAGTTTTAACCTTATCCAAAGAGGATTGACATTCTTGAGTCCAATGGACTACATTAGGAGACCCTTTCTTTAGCAAGGAAGAAAGAGGTGACATAATGGAGGACAGATTCGGGATGAATCGTCCATAAAATTGTATTAGACCTAAGAGACTTCGTACTTGCTTTTTAGTCTTAGGAATAGAAATGTTAAGTATCTTACTTGTATTATGGTCTTCTGTTTTTAGGAACCCATGACCAACACGGTGTCCTAAAAAAGATATTTCGCTAAAACCAATACATGCTTTCGATGGTTTCGCTGTCAGGTTATGCTCGCGTAAGATAGACAATAGTTCATATATACCATTATAGTGATCGTTCCAAGTATCACTGAAAAGACAGATGTCATCAAGATACGCAATGACATCTGAGCGATGAGATAGGATTCGACGCATCATGCGTACAAATGTAGCAGGGGCGTTCATAAGACCGAAAGGCATGAAATTCCATTGGAATAGACCCCTAGGCGTCGAAAAAGCAGTAAACGGTTTGGCGTGTTCGGATAGTGGAACTTGCCAATATCCCTTAGACAAATCGAGTTTAGAAAAGAAGTGAGAATTCGATAGTCTCGTAAGTAGCTCTTCTAGTAAAGGCATAGGTTCAGCATCGAATTTAGTCACTTGATTCAATTTGCGATAATCCACGCAAAGACGTATGTTATTGTCTTTTTTCCGTACTATAACCATCGGCGAAGAATATGCTGATGTGGATGGTTCAATAATTTTTAACTCTATCATCTCATCTAACTCTTTCTCTACCTGTGCTTGAAAATGTATCGGGATAGGATACGGTCTGACTCTTATAGGACTATGGTCAGTAAGAATAATGTCATGTTGAATGACATCCGTTTGACCAGGAATGTCAGTAAGGACATCCTGAAATTGTTCTAACATAGTAGAAACTTGTTTCTGCTCTCCTGGAGATAATTCTGGAGAAATTGCAACATCTTTCCATGATTCATTAGAGTGAAGAGGAATCAGTGGAAAAGGTAAATTTACATCCGAGAAACTCGTTTCCTCATCCTGTATTACTGACAGAGATGAGTACTGTCCATGTTGGACTGGAAAATCGTCCGTTGCCTGGAAAACAGGTTGTAAATAATCAGGACGTTCATGGAATTCCGTGAGCATGTTGATGTGGAAGGTTTTACGCTTCCCGTCAATATCGACGATATAGTCAACATCGGAAACTTTTGATATTATATCGTACGGACCTTTCCAAGAAATGAGAAGTCTATTTTCCCTACAAGGTAGCAAGACAAATGCTTTGTCACCTGGACAAAGTTGTCGCAAACATCTCTTTTTATTGGCAAATTCCCTTGCCTTCTGTTTCGCAAATTCAGATGAAGCAGTTGCCAATTTGCATGCTTCAATAATCTTGTGTCTAAGTGCGATGACATATTCATAAGAGGATTTTGTGTCATCGACAATATTATCAGCAGTTATAAGATCATGAAGTAAGGACATAGGACCTCGCGGTTTCGCGCCAAAGACAAGTTCAAAGGGAGAAAATCCTGTATGTTCGTTGGCGACCTCTCTATATGCAAAGAGAGCCGCGGGTAAAACCCTATCCCAATCCTGAGGATGATCTTCTGTTATCTTACCTAGTAGGTTTTTCAGAGTTCTATTCAAACGTTCCACCATCCCATTGGACATAGGATGATAAATACTACTCAGCGATCTCTCTATCTTCAGAGTCGACATTACTTGAGACATGGTATCCGATATGAGTTGGGTACCATGGTCGGATAATATTTCTGCTGGAAAACCCAGACGAGAAAATATTAACCAAAGAGCATCTGCGACATCAGCAGTAGTTATGCTCTTTAGAGGAACAGCCTCCGGCCAACGTGTGCACATATCAACACACGTCAGAATAAATTGGTGTCCTCTAGCAGACTTTATCTTAAATGGACCAATGATGTCTATCGCCATTTTTTGAAATGGCCGAATGGGAATGTCTGCAGCCTGAATAGGTGCATCATGGCGTGGACCTCTGGATTTAATCTCTTGACATACTTTACAAGATCGACAATAGATTCGTATGTCCTTATTCACAGCAGGCCAAAAGAAAGATTGAAGAACTCTAGCTTTAGTACGGGAAAAACCCATATGTCCAGCACACTGCGAATCATGAGCGTGCTGTAAGATTTTAACTCTCATATTTTTAGGCACAAGGATTTGAGAATGAATGGACTTAGCGGAGTCTTGTACCATACGTACAAGTACGCCATTCTTCATCGTAATCCAAGATTTACGATTTGTATCCTTATTCGGATCACCTTTTGTTGCCAGAGTAAAGAATTTCTTTAGAGTAGGATCATCTTCCTGCTGTTTGATAAAGGAATCGTGGGAAATCTCCAAGGGATCATCTTGGATCTGCGCATCATTATCTTCAGAATGTGAAGATTGTGGCATATTAAGAGCTTGAGCCCTAGTGATTACTGCATTAGCAGATTGCATATTAACATTTTCCCAATTAGAAATTTGCTGTGGAGTGCATTCTTTCACTCCATGAATGCGACCGATGATAAGATCAGCGATCGGATTCGGCAAGAGACATGCTTGCACCTCTCCTGTAAAGAAAGGCGTAGCAATATTGATAATGGCAGTGGAGTACTTCTCCAATGTGCCACCAAATGTTACACATTTGACTATATTGCCTGTAGCTCGAGAAGGATTTACGAGTGATTGCCTCACTCCAATGGTAGTGCACCCCGAGTCGAAAAGAATTGATACCGGAGTACCATCTATTAGGCCCCTATTAAAGACAAGAGCACCCCTTCCATTATGCGCAATTGACGCATGAAGAGCGGGAAGTGGGTGACCGCAGCTTAAAGTAGACACTGTGGTTGGATCGAATAATGTTTTGCATTGCGAACACTCAGATGCTCTAGCAAAATCGAAAGCGGAATTTGCTACACTATTGGAGTCTTTTTTATCATTATTCTGATTATCGGTGTCGTGAAACTCCTGTTGTGCAGAGTTAGCCTGGTAATAAGATTTACCATGTCTTTTGTGTTGTGATCTACCTCGGTTATAATTGTCTCTATAATTATTATTGCCTCTGTTATAACCCCTATTTGGGTTTGAATCATAATATTCATGATCATAATCATCATGCTCATTATATTGAGTATCCCTGTAATATTGTTTCTTTTGTCTCCATGAAGCACTTGGGTAGTTCCTATAGCTACTCCCTTTCCGAGAATTTCTAACATTATGGGAACCCCTCGCGTGTCGAGGACTATCAGACCGATTCCAGTTCTTCGAAGAAGAACTCTGATTTGAGCGGTTATCTTGGTTTTGATACTTATCCCAATTAACCTTTTTATCAAATTTATTTTTAGCTCCTTGGAATTTGTGTGAGTAATTCTGATTATATTCTGTTGCCGAAGCAACTGGCATACTCTCTTTAATGTTAGAGTTACCAAGAATCATGTCAGGGTGTGCCGTGGCATACTGGTCACAATATTCTTCCATTTGCTTTATTGTACCAGGTTTACGCTCATGTAAGAACTCTAGGAATGATTTATTTACAGAAGACATGACCTTGTCTCTTAGCAATAAATCCGTAAGACCATCAAATGTTTTCTCTGTTTTGGATAATTCAATCCATCGTGAAAGTGTAATTCGTGCTTTTGAGATGAAATCTGAGAATTCTACACCTACCTCAGGTCTCATTGTTTTAAACAAAAGACGGTAACCTTCCTCAGACAGCTGATATCTCTTTATCAAAGCTGCCCTAACAGCATCATAATTATCTTTGTCGGCCTCTTCAACAAAATATAACTTACTCAGAGACTCCCCTTTTAGATTTTCAGACAACTGATTCACATACTGTGATTTGTCAACATTATGAGATCGACAAGCCCGTTCAAATCTAGAAAGCCAAAATGTTATGTCATCACTGGTAGGGTTAAACGCTGGTACCTTGACCTTGTATACAAAGGGTTTACCATTACCACCAGATGCCTGATTAACATTACTCATACATGTCAATTTTAATTTCTCTAATTCAAACTCATGTTCTCTTATTGCTTTTCTCTCTTCAGCTTCTCTATCTAATTTTTTTTGTTCTGCAGCAGCAGCAGCTTCTAATTTTTTCTGTTCTGCAGCAGCAGCAACTTCTAATTTTTTCTGTTCTGCAGCAGCAGCAACTTCTAGTTTTTTCTGTTCTGCAGCAGCTTCTAATTTCTTCTGTTCTGCAGCAACTTCTAATTTTTTCTGCTCTGCATCAGCTTCTAATTTCTTCTGTTCTGCCTCAAATCTCCTTTCCTCCACTTGCATCTGCAATTTCTTAAGTTCAGCAGCAGTATCAGCTTCTTTTTCTAATCTTTTTTCTTCAGCTAAGGCTTTCCTTTCTTCTGCAGCAGCTTTTTTTTCTTCTATTTGAAGTTTTCTCTCCTCAGCCGCAGCTTTTTTTTCCTCAGCAGCAGCTTTTTTTTCTTCTACAGCTAATGCTTTGTCATATTGAGCAACAGCCCATTGTTCTAAGTCTTTTCCAGTCTTATCAAGAGATTTTCCTTGTGTAATGAAATAATCTAATGTAGACATATTGTCTTCTTAAATCAGAAACCTGAAAAAGTAAATAAATTACCCTCTTTCAAGTTAATGGGAGACAAGTCTATACCATAGACTTAGTCTTAGTCCAAACTTGTATGGTTTATAATAACCAATGATAACTTGAGTACCTGTGGACAACAATAACTGTATCTCAAATACTGTGGGGGACAAGCCTTACAAAGGTCTTGTATACTTCAATGTAATCAAAGATCACTTGAGTACCTGTGGAAAAAATATTTCCCTATACCAATCACTTTGGGAGACAAGCCTTACAAAGGTCTTGTATACCTCAATGTAATCAAAGATCACTTGAGTACCTGTGGAAAAAATATTTCCCTTTACCAATCACTTTGGGAGACAAGCCTTACAAAGGTCTTGTATACCTCAATGTAATCAAAGATCACTTGAGTACCTGTGGAAAAAAATATTTCCCTTTACCAATCACTTTGGGAGACAAGCCTTACAAAGGTCTTGTACATTTTGTTTTATAACAATAACAATCATAAAGTACTGATCTGTACTATACTATCAGTGTATACCACTATACGTCATATGTCAACTAAAGACATTACAAAGGACAAACAAGAAAAGACAATATGAACACATTTGCAGAGATCAAATTAAATTAACTAGGAGAAATGAAAAAAATGATCACAGAAACCGTGATGATAACTGCCATAAGATAACAAGACAAATAACGCCACAGTGTATAAACATAAGGGTGTAAAAAACTGAAATGAAAGGAAAGATGAGACCTACAATTATACAAACAAATCAAACAAAACTAAGGAACACAAAATTATTAACAAAAACAACGAAGAAAAGAACACCTCATCACAACTAACAGAAATAGCAGCAAATTGTTGCTAACAAATTTCCAATTAAGAAAATGTGTACCTATCGAATACTAGTACCAGACCAATGTAACTCGGCATACCTTGTATTAGTCACACAGAACATAAATTAATTTAATACATAACAAATAACATGTAAGCATAAATAGCATATAGCATACAATATAATTTATGTCATGAATGGAATGTGTTGCAGGTATGGTGTTGTAAAGCAGGCACAGTTTATTTTAATTCTAATAACTTGCCACTTTATTGAGTAATAGATTTAATTCTAAACTATTACACTGTCAATTTTTTCTCTTTTGAGCATATGAAGATCCAACGATGAACTATGCACTTTATGTTCAACAACACTGTGATTCTTCTGTACGTTGAGAAATGTCAACAATACTGCTCCAGATATTTTCTACACTTGATACCACTGTCCTGTGTAATACTGTCTGTACAGCGAAAAACTGTCAACAAGCGCTGACCTAGATACAGCATCCTATCGGTAATACAGGTCAAGCTGACATCGACTGTATAGCTGTCCTACTGGTGTTGATGTGTTCAAACAAATGTTCTTTCAGCTGTAAACTGTGATTCTCAACACAAAACTGCGTAAGCTGGACCCAGGAATCTGGCTCGCCACTGTAAAGTTTATTTCTTCTTTCCACTCTGTAAAGTTGCTTTCACACACACACTGGATGCTCTGTAAGGAAGAGTGGTGTGTTGTTGAGATCAGGCATGCTCCAGTCTACCCAGCTGTAAATGGGTAACTCACCCTAGTCCTGAGTTAGGGAAGGCAAAGGCTCCAGGGGAAGCAGGCCCTAAACTTGGTCACTTCAACCGACGCAGGATGGTGTATGTATGAAGTAGAAATGTAGAGTGTGATTGACGCGAATGGTGTGCTGTTCGTGTGCTGACCAATATAACCACTCATACACTTGTGTCTACAAGGCACCAATGCAGACTGCTGGAATCTTTGTTTACTCAATTTATTCAGACGTACACACTGGGACATACGAGTACATCATGGTATGTTGACATATCAATTTGTAGGTATACATAGCAGATCTGAAGTCATGACACATTCAGAAATAATGGGCAGTACATCAAAAGTTCAATGTCATGATACCTTATGGCCGCATCCCCTTATCTGACTAAACGCGTCAGTGAAGGCGGATCGATAAATAACGAAAGTTACTTGACGTCCATAGTTTGTAGTATATATTATGAAACCACCAAGGGGGTTTCTAGCAAGATTGAGATCTCCCTGTCACTGTCCGATAATAGGATAAATAATCTGTTCTCTTGGCAGTGATCAAAACATATGCTGACCGAAATCCAACATGGCTGCCTCCCTGAGTTGTCGTTCACTCATTCATAGGAAGGAGAATATAAGCCAGAGTTAATTTATAATGGGTATATAAAGGATTTCATAAATGTTTCCATACAGCTCTACGGTGATCAAGTTAATTCACGTAGCCATAACCGCTGCAGGAAAATCTGTCATCTTCGTCGATACAAAACACGACACTAGCATAGCGAAGCACAAAAGTCAAGCTAGGCCTAACCGACGAGAGATCATCAAAATAGGAGCTGGGTTTACCTGGAGTCCGAATCATCTATATACTGACATAAGGAGAGTCTCTAACACAAACTATCGTAGAGACACCATCTCCTTCAGAAGAAAAACCACGTCGTAAGACATTTTTTTCTGACGAAAGGACCAGCTCTTGAAAAACGTACCCCGCCATTTGTAAGCAGTACATCGGAACTCATCACGACTTGTCAAGACAACTCATACTTCCGCTAGACCGGAATACAAGAATCTAGTCCCTCCTACCAATCCAAAATATACAATATAGGACTGATTCTACTTGTACTAATAATATGTAATACATATGAATTCAGGCCATAAACACAATAAGCAAATTAATATATTTTCTGGCCCTAAAAAATAAGTACAAACGCAAGCGCAATATCCTTGCGCTGGATCAATATCCAGAACGATTACTCCTATAATCAAAAGTGTGAATCAAACATGGATTATCTCGCTTTTACCATAAACAGCATTTTCATACACAAATAAATGAATGTCTATATTTTTCCCATATTAAATAGCCATATCGATTTTTGTAAAATGTGCGTCAAAATATGCACGCAACACATCTGCTAGTGTAAAAGCCCGTCATAAGACGGGAATTAAATTCAAAAGCAGCAATACCTAACGGCAATTTTACTTATTCAAAAGTATTTTTTTGTACACACCGTCATTTGCGCATTCTTCTTTGTGGAGTGTTACTATTTTAGGGAGAGTAAATATAAGGGAAACAATACAATTAATGTCTAACTTTCAACCAAAGTCGCATCCCTTAGCGTTACGCACTGACAGAAAAAGCTGGGATTGAATATATAGGATAGGATATTTTCTTGCTCACGTACGTTTGTTTTTGTTTTTTTTTACTTTTTTTTTTTAATAAATTTTTTTTTGTCTTCAGTTAATACACATGTTTGTTTGCCTTAAATGATTTCTTTATTTGACACGTATTTCGAGTGAATTTATTATTTACAACTGAAAATTTTTTGATCGGATCTAGACCTAGAAAAAGAAATTGTATTCATTAGAGGGCAGTCTCACTGAAAAAGTAGAAGTAGATTTTGACATACTAAAGGCTGCCCAGGCCTGGTCTACACGCCACCCTGTTAAAATTTGATCCCTTCTCCTCCCCCCATTTTCTTTCAAACTTAATTTTTTTTTTTTTTTTCTAAAATGTTTTGTAACCATACATAGCAGCTGTACCAACGGGCTGATCACCCGTTTGCCAGTCACTTCGATTACGGAAACGACAGCAAATGGATTGATTTGCCGTTGCCCTAAAGACGCCAATAGGCGTGATGGGAAACAATGGCAAAGAAAACCTATCTGCTGTTGCCCTAAGACGCCACTAGGCGTAATGGCCACTGACTGCTTTGACGGTCGGTGGCTAAGGACGGAAGAAGAAGAGAATAGCAGCTGTGACGATATCGACATGTCTGTGACATACCCCAGTAATTAAGGTCTCGAGTTTACGTCCTCCATTGTCCACTAGTGTAGTCTCCAGCCTTCCTAATGCGCTTCCGTCGTTTCGTTACAATCACTAAGCAAATGTGACACGAGTGTAAGCACTGTCATTCACTCTAATACTGAAAACTGCTCTTTGTTAGATGAGTTGTTAAATGATAATATTAAAAAATCTGACCCAGGGCTTTATCATCCTTCATTATCATCACTTACCTTTACGCTCCATCTGGAGCATGGAGCTATTAATGCAGCTGGCACCAAAGAATTCAGTTTTCTTCCTACAATTGTTTTTTTAACATCAATTTATTAGGTCTGGGTTTTATGAGGCGGGAGTGACTAGGTCTCTTTCTCCCAGTTTTTGCCTTCCCTATTTCAAGCGCAAAGTGAGGATTTATCTACAGCTTGGTAGCCTAGCGCGTGACGTTGCCAGATTTCTAACCCGGAACCAGGTTAACTTTGCCACGAGATTCAATAGCTCTAGCCGGTCTCCTGATTGAACGTTCTAATGCAGGGGTCGGCAATACATGAGCTTTTGAGATCTACTTTATTAACACTGAGCCCGCTAAAGATCTACCGTACGTGTGTGTAATTTTAAGTGGGGGTAGGGAGGAGAGATGATAACCCTTACAAGGAAAAGGTTCCTATCTCATGCAGTTCACGAATACATGTTAGTAGCCAGCTGGAGAGTTTTCGTTGGGAATGTAGCAAACGTACTTTTGATCCCAGGGACACGACAATTTTAAATGTCGGTGGTAAAGGTCTAGTCCAAACCCGCAGTCGCCTACAGATTTACATTATCATCCATTGGGATCTACCGATAGAGTAGGGTCGACTGGTTGTCGACCCTTGCTGTAATGTGTGATTGCTGTAATTAATACTCCGTGACTTTCAGCACCAGGACATGAATGACTAACAGACTGAAAATGTTACGGAACTTATTTGTTGTTTTTTGTTTCATGATTGAGCCAACAGCGGACAAGTAATTACTCCACTGCATACTTTAGGTCGTGCAATACCGGGTGGATAACTCACATAAAACTGTAATGAAAGGGAAAACGCTTTAGCCATGCGTGGCACATTGAAAAGGTAATCCAATAGCAGATACTGCCGTTGGGGAATGACGTGTTAGAGACTTCACTGTACTAGCTCTCAGCCTTATGAGGTGGGGTGACTAGTTCCCTTCCTCGCTATATGTGCCTTCCTTAACTCAAGATCAGAGTCAGGAACCCGTTAACAGCTGGGTATAGATCAGTGTCACGCTACCAGGTTTATCCTTCTTACACTCTCAGGCGTCAACTTGAATATGTTCAAAGAAACTAGTGGTCAGTCTGAGACTGTTGGTATCTCCATAGAGTCTGTCCAGGAATGGTACTGGACACGGTAATAAGTGCCTACTCTGTTCCTCATATGTTATGAACTTTTTTAGCAGATGTTCAGTGATCAATTTATCAGTGCCACAGTACTAGTAATTCCTATCTTTAGCTTGTTCAACCTGGAACCCGGCCACTTTGGTGTGGCACATTACTATGTTAAAAACAAACAAATCATATTGGATCGTATATATATATATATACAGCAATCCTATGTGACCATATTCCAGGTTTATGATGCATGACAGATCAATGACAGAAATAATGAAAATAACAGTTACACAACAGAAATGTCGACTTCATATTTACTATTTACCGAGTTTTCGTACATCCACTGTGCTGCCATCATAGTCTGAACTTAATGATGTGCCATAATAATCATCATATATAGACTCCAGGTCTTTGCCCTCCTTCTTTGTAGCTAGATCCTGTGTATCGTCATAGACGTCAACTGTCGTCCTTTCCGTTGTTGATGCTGTTATTTCCGTTATCGTTGTTGTTATCCAAACGAGAATCATGAGAATCACCACATGGACATTGATATGTATACTTAACATATTTGAATTATTGAGTGACCTAATTTAACAAATCTTCTGCTTACTTAAGAGATCACATCCATGCGTAACAGCAAAACAGGAAGTCATGCAAAACACGCTATATTTTTCTCGAAATTTTCACAAACACAACCGAATTACATTGCTAGCACTATGATCTGCACAGACAGTAAAGCTGTTTAAAATTTAACGCAGTCATTCCGGTCACAGGTGTCAACAAACGTTATCACAACTCTGAAAGGTTGAAAAAAGACATGAATTGTTAACAATCACAAATATTCGGTGAGCGTCAACTTTTTCCCGCCCCTCACTCGGTCTCTAACTCACGCAGTTTTCGTGAAAGGTGTGACTCCGCTACTGGTGCAAGAGCCCACGCTCATTTTACGTCCTCGATGTGGCCTCGGAGTGGTGATTTTAAAAAGTGCTTCTCAAACTTTGTAATATGGCGGACCTGCAATTTTAGTTTCCAGTGTGCCTGGAGTCTGCTCCACATCTGTACCATATTATTACTGTATTCATAAATGGATCCTTATGTAGAATAGAAGAATTTATATAGTATGACAAGATCACTATTGTAGAACGAACCATCAAACGAACAAACTTTATTTTCAAAGGATTGAGTATTGGGAACGCCGGCCCGGCTAACATTCTGCCCTTCCTTTCTCTCGTATGTTATACTGTAACTATACTGCATCAATGTAACTGATGAAAAGAACCAGACAGGTGCCAGTGGAACAAGAGATGAGAAGAAGACGTTGGCGTTGGATAGAACATACAATTATAAAACACGTTGATAGCATTACATGACAGTCCTTGTTTTCTAATCCCCAGGGTAAGAGGGAAAGAGGAAGACAAAACAAAAAATCACGAAGAAAGAATATAGAAACAGACAAGAATGATATAAAGAAGAGATGGAACGATCTTCAACGGATGGCACTGGATGGGAAAGCTTGGCATGAATATGGTGACGGTCAACGCTCCTTGAGGAACTTAAAGAGTGATGATGGTGATAATCATGATAGATGATTGATGGTGATGGTGACAATCATGATAGATGAATGATGGTGACAATCATGATAGATGATTGATGGTGATAATCATGATAGATGATTGATGGTGATGGTGATAATCATGATAGATGAATGATGGTGATGGTGATAATCATGATAGATGATTGATGGTGATAATCATGATAGATGAATGATGGTGATAATCATGATAGATGATTTATGGTGATGGTGACAATCATGATAGATGAATGATGGTGATAATCATGATAGATGATTGATGGTGATAATCATGATAGATGATTGATGGTGATGGTGATAATCATGATAGATGAATGATGGTGATGGTGATAATCATGATAGATGATTGATGGTGATAATCATGATAGATGAATGATGGTGATAATCATGATAGATGATTTATGGTGATGGTGACAATCATGATAGATGAATGATGGTGATAATCATGACAGATGATTGATGGTGATGGTGATAATCATGATAGATGGTGATGGTGATAATCATGATAGATGATTGATGGTAATGGTGATAATCATGATAGATGATTGATGGTGATGGTGATAATCATGATAGATGAATGATGGTGATGGTGATAATCATGATAGATGATTGATAATGATGGTGATAATCATGATAGATGATTGATGGTGATAATCATGATAGATGATTGATGGTGATGGTGACAATCATGATAGATGATTGATGGTGATAATCATGACAGATGATTGATGGTGATGGTGATAATCATGATAGATGGTGATGGTGATAATCATGATAGATGATTGATGGTAATGGTGATAATCATGATAGATGATTGATGGTGATGGTGATAATCATGATAGATGAATGATGGTGATGGTGATAATCATGATAGATGATTGATAATGATGGTGATAATCATGACAGATGATTGATGGTGATAATCATGATAGATGATTGATGGTGATAATCCTGATAGATGATTGATGGTGATGGTGATAATCATGATAGATGATTTATGGTGATAATCATGATAGATGATTGATGGTGATAATCATGATTGATGAATGATGGTGATAATCATGATAGACGATTGATGGTGATGGTGATAATTATGATAGATGAGTGATGGTGATGGTGATACTCATGATAGAGAGTTCAACAGAAAGAAGAGAAATAATGAATGTGTCAAGAAAAACAAAAATAGTCCCAGAATGTACAATATTTGGAGAAGGGAAAGCATTAAAAGAAAGTGAACAAGTTTAACTACCTTGGATCAATCATAATATCATATGGCAGATGCCTAATTTAAATCAAGGATCGGAGCTGCAGGGACTTTTTTTTTAACCAGCTTCCCTCAGTCAGAAATGCTATCTAAATATATCATTAGACGAAAAAGAGTATTACGTTGCTACACACATCCTATATTATTTCAAGCATACGAGAAACGGACAATAAACAAACGAACTGGAAAGAAAATTGGAGGGAACAGGGATATGTTTTCTAAGAAGGATTCAAAGCACACTTTTGACAACATGTTAAAGGGTAGGCTAATAATGAATCTTTCCATGAAGATGAGTATTTAATATTTTAAAAAACTGATACATACCGCTCGCTGATTTCAATGTATTACATAATCCATATATTACGAAAGAACGATAATGAGATTTATATATTTAAATACGCCAAAAATAGTCGGTACAGAACACAGTATTCAACATGGAACCATCCACTAGCTGCTTCACGTGGCCATCTTGTCACGGTATATCGTAACGTTTACTCAGGAATTGTGTTTACAATGTTAGTATTTATGTCTCAGTTCTGTTTCTTCTATTGTATTGGCGAGTTTATTTTTGTAAATAAACAAACGTGGATAACAAGTACTCATGTCCTAGTAAAAACAAATAATTGTGACTACATTAATGTGTGTCACATGACAGTATCACCCTTTCCCCCTGTCCGCTCCCCAAGCAGCAAGGGGCCACAACTACAGCTTGCCCCCTTGCAGACAGCCTGTACCCAAACAAAATGCATTTGCTCTTGCAGCTGTGATTTCTGTTGCAATTTGTTGTACATGTTGAGGGTTGCCAGCCTTTTTTTCTGACAGGACAGAGAAGCATTTATTGATGTGCCCCGTGTAGTTCTCGGGGGGAGGGAGAGGATACAAAGAACGAACACGACAGCTGATCACTCAAACATTTTATACGGGCGACAACTATACGGTTATGTATGGGGCGACTAATATACGGTTAGTATGGGGCGACTAATATACGGTTATGTATGGGGCAACTAATATACGGTTATGTATGGGGTGACTAATATACGGTTATGTATGGGGCGACTAATATACGGTTATGTATGGGGCGACTAAAATACGGTTAGTATGGGGCGACTAATATACGGTTATGTATGGGGCGACTAATATACGGTTATGTATGGGGCGACTAATATACGGTTATGTATGGGGTGACTAATATACGGTTATGTATGGGGCGACTAATATACGGTTATGTATGGGGCGACTAATATACGGTTATGTATGGGGCGACTAATATACGGTTATGTATGGGCGACTAATATACGGTTATGTATGGGGCGACTAATATACGGTTATGTATGAGGTGACTAATATACGGTAAGTATGGGGCGACTAATTTACGGTTATGTATGGGGTGACTAATATACGGTTATGTATGGGCAACTACTATACGGTTATGTATTAGCGACTAATATACGGTTATGTATGGGGCGACTAATATACAGTTATGTATGGGGCAACTACTATACGGTTATGTACGGGGTGACTAAAATACGATTATGTATGGGCCAACTAAAATACGGTTATGTATGGGGCGACTATTATACGGTTATGTATGGGGCGACTATTATACGGTTATGTATGGGGCGACTATTATACGGTTATGTATGGGGCGACTAATATATGGTTATGTATGGGGCGACTATTATACGGTTATGTATGGGGCGACTACTATACGGTTATGTATTGGGCGACTACTATACGGTTATGTATGGGGCGACTAATATACGGTTAGTATGGGGTGACTAATATACCGTTATGTATGGGGCAACTACTATACGGTTATGTATGGGGCGACTAATATACTGTTATTTATGGGGTGACTAATATATGGTTATGTATGAGGCGACTATTATACAGTTATGTATGGGGCGACTAATATACGGTTATGTATGGGGCGACTAATATACGGTTATGTATGGGGTGACTAATATACGGTTATGTATGGGGTGACTAATATACGGTTATGTATGGGGTGACTAATATACGGTTATGTATGGGGCGACTAATATACGGTTATGTATGGGGTGACTAATATACGGTTAGTATGGGTCGACTCATTTACGGTTATGTATGGGGTGACTAAAATACGGTTATGTATGGGGCGACTATTATACGGTTATGTATGAGGTGACTAATATAATGTTATGTATGGGGCGACTAATATACGGTTATGTATGGGGTGACTAATATACGGCTATGTATGGGGCGACTAATATACGGTTATGTATGGGGCGACTAATATACGGTTATGTATGGGGCGACTAATATACGGTTATGTATGGGTCGACTAATATACGGTTATATATGGGGCGACTAATATACGGTTATGTATGGGGCGACTAATATACGGTTATGTATGGGGCGACTAATATACGGTTATGTATGGGGCGACTAATATACTGTTATGTATGGGGCGACTAATATACGGTTATGTATGGGGCGACTAATATACTGTTATGTATGGGGCGACTAATATACGGTTATGTATGGGGCGACTAATATACGGTTATGTATGGGGCGACTAATATACTGTTATGTATGGGGCGACTAATATACGGTTATGTATGGGGCGACTAATATACTGTTATGTATGGGGCGACTAATATACGGTTATGTATGGGGCGACTAATATACGGTTATTTATGCGGCGACTACTATACGATTATGTATGGGGCGACTAATATACGGTTATGTATGGGGCGACTATTATACGGTTATGTATGGGGTGACTAATATACGGTTATTTATGCGGCGATTACTATACGATTATGTATGGGGTGACTAATATACGGTTATGTATGGGGCGACTATTATACGGTTATGTATGGGGTGACTAATATACGGTTATTTATGCGGCGATTACTATACGATTATGTATGGGGTGACTATTATACGGTTATGTATGGGGCGACTATTATACGGTTATTTATGCGGCGACTACTATACGGTTATGTATGGGGCGACTAATATACTGGTGTGTGGGGCGACTACTATAGGTTATGTATGGGGCGACTAATATACGGTTATGTATGAGGCGACTAATATACGGTTATGTATGGGCGACTAATATACGGTTATGTATGGGGCGACTAATATACGGTTATGTATGAGGTGACTAATATACGGTAAGTATGGGGCGACTAATTTACGGTTATGTATGGGGTGACTAATATACGGTTATGTATGGGCAACTACTATACGGTTATGTATTAGCGACTAATATACGGTTATGTATGGGGCGACTAATATACAGTTATGTATGGGGCAACTACTATACGGTTATGTACGGGGTGACTAAAATACGATTATGTATGGGCCAACTAAAATACGGTTATGTATGGGGCGACTATTATACGGTTATGTATGGGGCGACTATTATACGGTTATGTATGGGGCGACTATTATACGGTTATGTATGGGGCGACTAATATATGGTTATGTATGGGGCGACTATTATACGGTTATGTATGGGGCGACTACTATACGGTTATGTATTGGGCGACTACTATACGGTTATGTATGGGGCGACTAATATACGGTTAGTATGGGGTGACTAATATACCGTTATGTATGGGGCAACTACTATACGGTTATGTATGGGGCGACTAATATACTGTTATTTATGGGGTGACTAATATATGGTTATGTATGAGGCGACTATTATACAGTTATGTATGGGGCGACTAATATACGGTTATGTATGGGGCGACTAATATACGGTTATGTATGGGGTGATAATATACGGTTATGTATGGGGTGACTAATATACGGTTATGTATGGGGTGACTAATATACGGTTATGTATGGGGCGACTAATATACGGTTATGTATGGGGTGACTAATATACGGTTAGTATGGGTCGACTCATTTACGGTTATGTATGGGGTGACTAAAATACGGTTATGTATGGGGCGACTATTATACGGTTATGTATGAGGTGACTAATATAATGTTATGTATGGGGCGACTAATATACGGTTATGTATGGGGTGACTAATATACGGCTATGTATGGGGCGACTAATATACGGTTATGTATGGGGCGACTAATATACGGTTATGTATGGGGCGACTAATATACGGTTATGTATGGGGTGACTAATATACGGTTATGTATGGGGCGACTAATATACGGTTATGTATGGGGCGACTAATATACGGTTATGTATGGGGCGACTAATATACGGTTATGTATGGGGCGACTAATATACTGTTATGTATGGGGCGACTAATATACGGTTATGTATGGGGCGACTAATATACTGTTATGTATGGGGCGACTAATATACGGTTATGTATGGGGCGACTAATATACGGTTATGTATGGGGCGACTAATATACTGTTATGTATGGGGCGACTAATATACGGTTATGTATGGGGCGACTAATATACTGTTATGTATGGGGCGACTAATATACGGTTATGTATGGGGCGACTAATATACGGTTATTTATGCGGCGACTACTATACGATTATGTATGGGGCGACTAATATACGGTTATGTATGGGGCGACTATTATACGGTTATGTATGGGGTGACTAATATACGGTTATTTATGCGGCGATTACTATACGATTATGTATGGGGTGACTAATATACGGTTATGTATGGGGCGACTATTATACGGTTATGTATGGGGTGACTAATATACGGTTATTTATGCGGCGATTACTATACGATTATGTATGGGGTGACTATTATACGGTTATGTATGGGGCGACTATTATACGGTTATTTATGCGGCGACTACTATACGGTTATGTATGGGGCGACTAATATACTGGTGTGTGGGGCGACTACTATACGGTTATGTATGGGGCGACTAATATACGGTTATGTATGAGGCGACTAATATACGGTTATGTATGAGGCGACCAATAAACGGTTATGTATGGGACGACTAATATACTGGTGTGTGGGGCGACTACTAGTTACAAATGCAAAACGCAAACACCCGTTGAGAGGTCACAGGAAATTGGTCTGAAAACACACATGTGAAAAGACAAAGATAATGAGAATACGTGCACAAAATGGTTACAAGGTTGAACTTGAAAAAACACCCCCACAAGATGTAGAATAATAAACATATCTTCGCAGCAATTTAGACAAAGTTCGAGAGACAGGAAATGATATCAAAATGAGAATACAAAAAGCGAGAGGAGCTTGCGTTGCATTGGGAAACACATAGAGATCAAGAGAAATCACAAAAATAAGAATGTTTAGCTCAAGTGTCAAATTAAACCTATTATATGACCCTGCAACATGGAAAACAACAGAAACAACAACCAAAAAGCTACAAACTTTCATAAACGGGTCCGTGCGTAGACTAGGAATATTGAAATGGTATGACAAAGTCACCAATGTGGAACTGACGACAAGAACCAGACAAGTGCCAGTGGAACAATAGATGAGAAGAAGACGGTGCCTATAGCTAGACACACATTGTGGAAACTTGTTGATTGCATTATAAGGCAGTCCTTGTTCTGGAATCTCCATGGAAACAGAGGCAGAGAAAGACTAAAAAAAGAACACACACGAGGCAGAGAAATGGAGACAGAAGTGAAAATGATGAGGAAGATGTGGATAGAACTTGTGCTGATGGCACGTGACAGGAGAACTTGAGCTGATGGCACGTGACAGGAGAACTTGAGCTGATGGCACGTGACAGGAGAACGTGAGCTGATGGCACGTGACAGGAAGACTTGGCATGTGTTTGTTGAAGACCTATGCTCCTTGGGGAGCAAAAGGGTATTGATTGATTGATTACAAACGCAAAGCCTGATTAATAGACACAAGAGCTTTAAAAATAAAAAGTTCAACCTAATTTTCGTCCATGGATACCCTCTGAAAAAGTCATTACCAATCATAAGTGAAACAAACTTCAGGAACATTCCGGAACACATATATAAAGAGATTCTTGGCACAAGACAGCGTAAAGAATGATTCACAGAGAAAACATAAAAGCTGAAATAAAAGGAGTAAAATAGCATCAAACAGAATGTAAAATTTAGATGCCCCTAAATCTCAACGTCTGGTTGTCCCCATCCCCGACACACAGGATTTGAGGTGCCTATACTATTTCTTATCCTAGTGGAACCATGCCGCATGTACACTGGTTGAGAGATATCCAAAGACCCTCCATAAAAACCAAGTAAAATTTTAAAAATAATGTTATTTTAATACTAACCATAATAAATAGCTAGGAACACATAGGATCTCTAACAAAATTTTAAACACTACGAACAATAGTAGTAGGAAACGCAATAACCAAAACAAATAATGCATACGAATATTAAAATTATATTAAGTGAAAATTATAGTCAAATAAGTACAGTAGAAAAAAATGTACAAAACTTTAAAACATAAGCATTAGTGAAACAATAAATCAAATATAATGTAAATACTCATGGATAAATGAATCAAGCAACTTGATGTAAATATATAACACTCGATGTACTTACATCACCTGTAAATACTTTATTCTGTAAATTTCCCATAAAGTTGAAAATAAAAATCACAATGAATACCCTAATTATAACCGAAGATCAAGTTGAACAGTGTAGACCACGGGGGTCTGTAACACAGGAGCTTTTGGGATCTACTTTAGTAAAACTGAGCCCTTTCCTCCCATTTCTTTTTTTTTTTTTTTTTTTTTTTCTTAACCAGCGGCACTTGGGCTTTCAGCCCTTCGGCCCAATGACATGTCATTGCCGAGGCTGGGGAACCTGGGGACTTTCCTTCCAACCCGGTCAGGAGCTTCGCTCCTTCCCATCCACAGAGGGTTTATCACAGGAGCCGTTCAGGTTATTCAGTCAAATTTCCGGTCGTAAACATTCCTTCAAACGCTGACGCCCGGGTTTGAACCATGAACACCTGGTCGCCAGTACAACGCCGAAGCCATTACACCAGCGCGGCTCCCTCCCATTTCTTTAAAACAAACAAACAAATCAAACAGAAAGTCAATAACCGCAGAGAAAAACGGGGAAAAAACCTACTACGTACATTATAATACGGCTCGGAAACATGGCGTGTTATCAAAACGATTATGTCTGAACTTCACATTTCACATACCTTGTATCAGATGCAATAATTAATAACAGACTTGCAGACGAGAATCAAACATCAAAGTTGATTTTTTAAAAGTGTCCCCATGAAATAATGAAACAATTTAATCATGCCTAGACAGTAACGGTGGGGTTAACAAAAATATGGGCAGTTTACGCCTTTCTAAGACACGGAACAAAGAAATTGAATACTTTACGAACACGCTGTTTTCTTCGTGAACAAATGAACGACAGCAGTAGAGAAAAGAAAATGAGAGATAAACTAAATACATTTTTTTTTAACCGGTTACCCGCATTGACAGATTAAGCGAAGAGGCCGTAGACATCTTGAAGACAGAAACCGAAGAATCTTGAGCAGAACTGAAAAAATGCGGCCCCACAAATAAATAAATCGGTTGTCCGCAACAAATTCCACTCTTCGTTCCACGGGAAGCAACAAGGAATAATTAAAGGTACGTATCTTTTCAATACAACAAACGTTATTACCTCCCAAAAATATTAACCATTGCCTTACTAAAGGAGTATATCGGGCCGAAACACTTGTCGGACGGGGGAACTTCTGATGATCAGATTGCTTCCTGTTGTATCGCTCTGTAAAGAGTTTCCTATCATCATCAATTGAATATTTCTGTGTTTATTTCCCTTGTCAATTCCCGACATTTTGTAATGTCCATAAATTCGTAAATAAACAAAGGTAATTAATAGGTACTCGTTAGACATAAAGGATGACCCTAGACAACAGAAGAAAAAAATGTAAGTGATAGGCTTACCGGGAACCGAACCTAGGACCAACCATACGGCGCCATCGCCTTGCTGTGACAGTATATCATGAAAGGTCGCTCAGCCAATTTTGCACCCACAAAAAGTGCATTATTGGTTTCTAAATTATATTGCAGAAGGAAATTTACGTTGATGGACTCCACATTGGACACGTTTCTGTCTTTTGTCCAGTGACTTTCCTTCAATTAAAAAAAAAGCCTGTCCACTTTTGCAGTGTGACCAGGCACCGCAAACAAATATTGTGCGATCATTAAAAGTTCAGAATGAAATTCAATATTAACTGATTGTTTAACAGGTGAAAGTCAATTAAATATCTGTTTAAGTCGGTTATATAGCTGGATTCACCAGACCTTTACTCCCCTCCCCCTTAATATTATTCTTGTTTGGAGTTTCTGCTTGAATTTGTTCGTTTTTTATTTTTTTAACATACGAGCATAATTGGTAATTGTGATTTGCCCTATTTACAATGATTTGACAAGTGTGATACCACTTTCCCATATCGGCAGTTGTTCATATTATTTGGAAGTGAAAACAATATATATCCTAATTATAACCCATCAGAGGTTGAACGGGATATTTTTCATCATTAATATAAAATAAAAATAAACTTGGAAGAGATCTATCTTCATCATCATCATCATGTAGCATGTCCTTTGCAGAACGTCGCTCTCATCATAGCCCGCCTGAAAGACTCGATCTCTAGCCAGCCTTCCTGCCTCCTCCAATGTCATGTTCAAGGTGTCTTCAGTGTCCTGTGTCCACCGTCTTCTTGGTCCGGCCCCTGCCTCGCCTTCCAGGTACCATACCCTCCATCACTGCTCTCTCTACGCCACTATGGCGTTTAATGTGGCCAAAATATTTCAGTTTCCGGGACATGATATTGTTTATGAGCCAGTTTTCCTCGATGTTCAGGTCGTGTAGGATGTCTATATTTTTTCTTCTTCTTGGTCCACGATATTCTGATAATTTTTCTGTAACACTTTGCTTCGAAAGATTCGATTTTTTTCTTTAATGTTTGAGTAATGGTCCATGATTCACATCCATATGTTGCTACCGGAAAGATGTACGTTCTCAGAAGTTTCACTTTTATTAATTTGCTGGTGTTATGCCATAGGTTCTTCATTTTATTTAACCTCTGCATTGATATGGCCAGTCTCCTTCTGACTTCTTTTGAGCAGTCTCCATTGTTGTTAATTATGGAGCCAAGATATTCAAAATTTAATCACAATAAGATCTATCTTATGCGAGTATATTCTTTAAGGGGTATTTTTCAAGTAAATATTGAACGAATTGCAAAAGAATACAGTTCGGTTGTTGGAGTGCAGAACTGTATTAAATCTCTGATACACATTCGCAATCAGCACTTGTGTCAAGAGTGTGTGCCCTTCAAGATTCCGAATATCCTTGTTGAAAAACGAAGTGATTGACTTGGTAGTTTGTGAGACAAGTTTCATGAAGTTTTAGAAGACTTAGATATATCGATGAAACCATTAGAAGATTTCACATATTTTCCATGGATGACCTTACATGGATTACCAACATGTGTAGATGTGCGAGCTTCAGGGCAATATTTTATTGACAAAACTGTTCCATTTGACGATGCGAGTGCTTTGGTCAACGTAACATCCTGACAATATTTGTTGGAAAAGAAACACGAGAAATGAAGGGTTCATGCATTTCCTGGCACACGAGAAGCGAATCAAATTTGTTAAAGGTCACGTGCATTGTAAGAACAGCATCAGACCTTCACATTCCCAACTACTACGTATTAACCTTTGTTCGTGTTAAATATTGTTTGACTATATTATTCAGTTCCCTAGGTCTGTCTATTCTTAACACTTCTATATTGATAGGTAAATTTGATGCCTGCAAATAATCTAATATTGATATTCTCATTTGTTCATACCTCTTACATTTTAACAACAAATGCTCTATATTATTGTCTTGAAGACATCCTGCACAGTAAGGTTTTTCTATTCTTAAATAGCCTCAAACACATGCCAAGTCTTCCTGTCACGTGCCATCAGCACAAGTTCTATCCACGTCTTCCTCATCATTTTCACTTCTGTCTCCATTTCTCTGTTTCCTGTGCGTATTTTTAGTCTACTCCTGCCTCTGTTTCCATGGAGATTCCAGAACAAGGACTACCTTATTTTTCCCCAGCTTGTTTTTTTTTTTTTTTTTGGCCTTCTTCTGGCGAGGCGCGATCCTTTCAACTTATTTGGTTATCTCAGAGCGCATTTACCATCCAAAAAAAAGTCAACTCTGTTGACTGCTAACCCGTTCAGCGTTGATAGATACTAAGTCCTGAAAAGGACCAACATTATCTATCTGCTATAATAAAGCCCTGAAAAGGACTCGCCAGCTATGCCAACGCCCGAGCTAGTCTGTGTTTGTGAATTTGTTTTTCCCAGCTGTAGTCTGAGAAGTTTCTTATTACTGGGAATTTTCAATTCCCTAGATATCTGACATTTTCTTGTTGGAGCCTTGAACATCTTACATGCATGTCTTCCTTTCAGATTTTTATCCCACTCTGCTATCCATTCATCTGTTATTAAATCTTTAATGAAGCTCTTAATCTCTGATTTACTCATCCCTACATTTATTAGAATTTTATCAGATCTACCTTTCTTGGCTTCTTTATCTGCCTTTTCATTTCCCTCTATGCCAACACGTGAAGGTATCCAAGCGATTAAGACTCGGCATCCTCTGGAATTTAAGTATGTAGTAGCCAGAAATATCTCCTCTGCTATATCAGGCCTACTACATTCTCGTAAGTTTCTAAGTGATTTAATTGTTGAAAGAGAATCAGTTAAAACTGTTAATTTTTTGGGAGAGTTATTAGAGAACATTTATAGTGCTTTTAATATTGCCACCATCTCTGCAGTGAAAATGGATGTATTTTCCGTGATGCTATATTCTTTTGCCATATTCCACATTGGAATATATATTCCTATCCCCAATTTGCCATCCTCTCCCTAGGATCCATCTGTGTACACAGTAATGCTGTCTTTTGATATTTGTTGTATATACTCTATTTATTGGCTGTTTTCTTTTAATATTTTCTATATTATTTGTTTTCTTAAGTATTTCTGCTAGGCGGTAGTCCGTGTCTGGTTTCTTGATCTCCCAGGGTGGAATCATTGGCTTGTGTTCACAACTGTTATTAATTGATGTAATTAATGTACACAGATGGACAATTTCCTCCATACACTTCCATCTTGTAGGGTATCTAGTGGTATTCATTGGATTGGCCTGAGTTGTTAGTTGGCATCTGGTAAAAACTGCATGTGCTGGGTGAGACTTATCTAACATAACTTCGTTCATGTAATTTAGCCTTAACTCCTTTCTCCGTAATTCTAAGGATATAATTCATAAAGCCACCCCTAGAGCTCCCATTGATGTTGATCTGATTACAACTGCTATTGTACATAGAGCTTGATGCTGAATTCTGTCTAATTTAATCTTGTTACTTTGTGCAGCAGAGTCATATATTATACTTCCATAATCTATTTTTCCTCTAATAAAAGATTTTAAAAAAAAAGTAAGCATTGTCTTAGTGCTTGCACCCCATCCATTACCTTTCAAATATCTTAACAAGTTAGTCAATCCTCTGCAAGACTCCACTAGTTTATATATATATTTATTCCAGTTTAGCTGTTGGTCCAATGTTATTCCTAGATATCGATTGGTTTGCACTGTATTAATGTTTTGCCCTTGGATATGTATGTCTATAATTTTATTTTTAACAACCCTACCTTTACTGAAGATCATTCCCATTGTATTATTTATATTCAGCTCAAATCCCTAGTTTGTCATCTATTTCTTTCTTCTTCTTCTTCGATCCTTAACCACCGACCGTCAAAGCAGTCAGTGGCCATCACGCCTAGTGGCGTCTTGTAGGGCAACAACAAATTGATTCCACTTTGCACGGTCGGTGGCCATCCTTCGTACAGTGCCCCAACTCTGGTTCATTCTTTGCATCTCAGCCTCCACAGTCCTCCGCCAAGTTGTTTTTGGTCGGCCTCTCTTTCGCTTTCCCTCAGGGGTCCAAAGCATAGCTGTTCTTGTGATGGCATCGGGGTCTCTTCTGAGGACATGACCAACCAAGCTCCAGCGTCTGCCAACTATGATGGTGTGCATGTCCTCTTGCTTGCTACGAGTAAGCAGATCTTGGTTGGTGATGGTATTTGGCCAAAAGATGCAGTGAATTTTTCTTAGGCATGTTGTGTGAAAAGAGGAAATCTATTTACATACTTTAAATTTATTTGCTTTTGTAGATCCTTATATAATATAATATAATATAATATAATATATAGCACCCCTACGACCCATGACGGGTTACGGGTTGAGATGATGATGATATAATTTTGGCAGATGTTTCCCAGTTCTCCATATAGCAACATCATCTGCAAACTGTGACAATTTATTTGTTATAACATTAAAATCTTCACCTAAATCATTTACCATTATTGTAAAAAATTGAAGGAGAAATTGCTGATCCTTGGGGTATTCCATTTTGTTGTTCATACAGTTCTGATCTATCATTGTTTACCTGAACAGTGAAATATCTATCTTGCAGGAAATTTTCTTAATAATTATATATTTTACCTGTTACTCCTATCTTCTTCATTTTAAAGAGAGCACCCTCTCTCTCTCTCCAGCATTCATCATAAGCCTTTTGTTTTGGATCGACCGACGAAGCTTCTTCAGTGTTCCACAATAAACTTCTGACGTTATTGTGGTCCCTGGTGTCATGAATTCCGTCAACAAAAGTCGATCCAAAACAAAAGGCGCGGAATACTCACCAGTGGCGTCATTATCCTGCACGACAACGCGCGGCCCCACACTGCTGCTCACACAAGCAGTTTAAGTGGGAAATTTTCAACCACCCCCCTTACAGCCCAGACTTGGCACCAAGCGATTATCATCTCTTCGGCAAGATGAAGGTCTGGCTGGCTACCCGGCACTTCGACACCGCCGAGGAGCTCATGGATGGAGTCAACAACTGGCTAAGTACCCTGGCGGCACCGTTCCTTGACCAGGGGTTACAAAAACTCGTGCCACGGTACGACAAGTGCCTGAATTTGGGTGGTGACTATGTGGAAAAGTAAAGCAGTGATGTATGTAACTTTTGTATGTAGTTAGATGTTATTGTCAATTTTTAAAAATTTTTACCAGCCAATCGGAAGTTGATTTTGGAATAGCCCTTGTATATATATCCACATTTCAAGAGCCTCAATTCTTTCTTCCAAATGCTTATTCATCGTCCATGTTTCTACACCATACAGAAATGAAGAATATATATAACACTTTATGATTCTCATCACTTTATGAGTGAAAGATACAACATTACAATACAGAATAGGTACAATGGAATAGAAAAAGTACAGAGTATAGATGAACAGTGGGAAATGCTAAAGGAATCAATACATCAAACATCAAAAGAAATCGTACCAGAATTAATGAGGACTGCAAAGAAGAAGTGAATGACAGATGAAATTTTAAAACTGATGGAGTCAAGAAGGAAGAAGAAGCAAGACAACGAAGAATATGACAGACCAGATAAGAAAATAGTAAACAAACGTAAAACAGCAAAAGAAGCATGGCTAAACCAGACATGTGAGAGCTTGAAGTGCAGAACCGAAAAGATACAAAATCTATGTACTAGCAAATAAATGAGTTAACAGGCATAAGGATACAGTCACTAGCTGTTTGAAATCAAAAGAAGGAAGATTGTTAATGGGTCATGAGAACATGATAGAAAGGTGGACAGAATACATCAAGGAGCTGTCTAATGATGAAAGACCAGATTTGAACAAGGACAGTTGTGAAGGACCTCCAATACTTGTGGCAGAGGTAGAGGATGCCATGCACCACATAAAGAAAGACAAAGTGCATGGACCAGATAATGTAGAGGAAATGGAAGCTTTGGGAGAATTTGGAGTAGAAGTGATAACAAAACTCTGAAATGATATCTACAACAGTGGTCAAATACCGGATGATCTGCTAAAATCCACATTCATAGCTTTGCCAAAGAAACCTGGAGCCATGGAATGTGAAGAACTTCGCACCATTAGTCTTATGAGTCACGTGACCAAAATATTATTACGAATTATCATAAGAGTGAGAAATGAGAGATATCAGTGATAATAAACAGTGTGCATTTGTAGAAGGTAAAGGAACAAACAATGCTTTATATATTATAAGAACATTAACAGAAAGAGCCACAGATGCGAAGACAGGTCTGTACTTGTGCTTTATAGATTACACTAAGGTATTTGACAAAGTGAAACATGAGGAAATTATCAAAATGTTAGAAAGCCTCAATATTGATGGTAAAGACTTGAGGATAATAAAGAACATGTACTGGCAACAAACAGCAGCTGTAGGGAATTAGCAGCCAATTAGGAACATTTCAGCAAGTAAAAAATGGTGTCAGGCAGGGATGTGTGCTGTCACCGGATCTGTTCAATCTGTATAGTGAAAATAGAATGCGATCTCTAGAGGACATGCCAGGAATATCACTCGGCGGACATAATATAAACAGCTTGAGATACGCTAATGATACAGTCTTGATAGCAAAAAGTGAAAAGGAGCTGCAGGAAATGGTTGATACAATAATGATAGAAAGTGAAAAATAAAGGCCTTAGTCTTAATAGCAAAAAAGACAGAAGTAATGGTCGTCTCAAAGAAAAGGGCTTCCCCAGAATGCACTATCAAAGTAAATGGAACCGTTTTAAAACAAGTTGATAAATTCAAATAGCTGGGCACATTAGTAACAATGAATGGAAGATGCATCTCAGAAGTGGAGAGCAGAATAGCTCAGGCAAAAGCAGCATTCTGTATAATTAAGAGTATTTTATGCAACAATTCTTTGTCATTGGAAGTAAGAGAGTTCTTCATTGTTATATAGAACCAATCCTGACATATGGGAGTGAGTCATGGACAATTAGTAAACAAATAGGGAAGACACTAGAGGCTACAAAGATGTGGTTTTACAGAAGAAAGTTAAAACATACCATGGACAGCCAAAAAGAGTAATGTGGATGTCCTGAAAGAGGCCAATGCGCAAAGGAAACTTATTTCACAAGTTAGAAAGATGCAGTCTACTTTCTTGGGCATGTTATGAGAAGAGGAAAGCAGGAATATATCGTAACAACAGGTAAGATTGAAGGAAAAAGAGATAGGGGAAGACAAAGAGAGCAAATACTGGACAGTTTGACATCGTGGCATGGAAAGAAGTCAACAGCAGAATTGATAAATTGTACTGGAGACAGGAAGTTGTGAAAAGACATGATCTCCTACGCAACTAGGCACGGTACTTTAAGAAGAAGAATAAAGGCAGTAGTCAACTCAGGTCCCTGACATCTTCTTCACCGCTTCTACAGTAATGACTCTAATAAAGGCAGTAGTCAGCTCAAGGTTCCTGACATCTCGTTCACCACTTCTACAGTAATGACTCTAATAAAGGATGTAGTCAGCTCAAGGCCCCTGACATCTCGTTCGCTCTCAGACTTCTACATTAATGACTCTAATAAAGGCAGTAGTCAGCTCAAGGTTCCTGACATCTCGTTCGCTCTCAGACTTCGACAGTAATGACTCTAATAAAGGCTGTAGTCAGCTCAAGGCCCCTGACATCTCGTTCGCTCTCAGACTTCTGCAGTAATGACTCTAATAAAGGTAATAGTCAGCTCAAAGTTCCTGACATCTCCAAACAGTTTTTATGTGGAGAGAAGTTGGTTGTTGCCTTATGCTACTCCGTTCCCTATTGTATGTTGGGCAGGACTGGAGCAGGGTGTTCGGCTGTCATGGGGCTGGTACCACATGAGAAATGATCAGTTGAACCAATCCTGTACTTGTGATATAGATGGTACCCCAACATGTTGTGTCCAGTGAGTAAGTGGAAAATGATGACCTGGTCTCCTGTCCAGTGAGTCAGTGGAAGATGATGACTTGGTCTTCACCTAGATAGCTGGTGATAGGCATCATATTTTTATATGACCTGGGTGCTCTTTTTCCCATTTGGACTTGAATGTGGCTTTTACGGTTGTACCTTTATCATTTTGTTGTAGAGCTCCCCCATCTTTAGCAGGTTTGTCTGCCTCTTCGTAGCCTGGTACATTGCTATGGGCCGAGATATAATAGGAAACTCTTTACAGAGCGATACAATGGCTGTTATATACTGGACTGTGCACTTGTTGAAGCATTCAGCCAGGCTTTCAAGCGAGTGAGTTTAATAGATCTTTCAATCCCTTAGCATAGTTGCCCTTCAGGGCTGTTATTACTGACAGTTAATCTGTAAAGATAACTCTTTTTCTGTGTGTTTTGTACTCAATAAGAGTTTCCGCTGCCTGTTTCAGGGCTTCTGCTTCAGCATTGAAGTTATTGTCAGCATCCTCATTAAATTAAAGAATAGAACCCACTCCATGGCAAGTAGAACAAGAGAAGAGAAGCTGACACTCTCAATGAATAGGACACACATGCTGATAGCATTACAAAGCAGTACTTATTCTGCAACCCCCAGGGTAAGTGGTAGAGGAAGACCAAAGAGAACTGGAGACAGGCACGAAGAGGATGAAGATGACATGGCACTGGTCAGGAAAACTTGTTCAAAGCCTATGCTCCTTCAGGAGCTGATGGTGATGATGACGACAATGAGGGAATGATAACAAAATTCTATGTATTAAAATGTTCTCACAAATTTTATTTACAGAATTTTATATGAAATAATGGTTCAACTCTGATGGTATCGCAGTAAGGTACAAATGGGAACAGTTTACCAAGTACTCATTTATACTCTCTCCAGTCCACAAGTCTATACACTTGTACAATCAGCACTTCTGCTCCTCAGACTTACACATTCACAACAGGAAATGCTGATTATGTCTCAAAGGACTGGTATAAAAATTGTGGACACCAGGGATCTTGAATGAGGCCTTCAGATGCAGTGAAAGGCAAAAAGACAATGATAATTATGGATCTAGCAGTAATAAATACTACATGGCTACTATCATACAAATCACTTGCTTCTTAAGACACCCCCGCCCTTCTTGACCAACAGGACAACAGTGATACATTCTGGGTTCATGTGGATGCAACTGAATCTCTCTATGTACAGCAAAGTCACATTATCATGTACCCTATGTTCAACTCAACAGACACGACCTACTGTTACCTAGAGGAGTAGAATCATGCAAGGTAACAGAGTGGAGACAAAGAAGAACTTGATCTACAGCAAATATTATGCCTCATACTTATTATCTGTACACACTTCAACCAGTATTGAACCCTTATGTACTTTACATATGTATATATACACAGTTCATTTTTCACAAACACTAAGTTCTGACCATGCGCAAACAAATAATTTTATCACACTTGCAGAAGTAAATACAAATGACAGATCTCTTCTCTAACAAATATTACCCATGCAAATAAGACACAGTAAGGTGGAAAATGAAACAGCACATGTAGGACAGAAAAAAATATCATAGAGATAAGTACACAGAAGACTGGTTACATGTTGTGAAGAACCTGAATGGTTAGAATACTGTGACATCAGTTTAGAAGCTAACAGGATCACAAGCAAATGTCAGTTCTTGAGATAAGGAGTGGCTACGTACTACAAGAGTCTAAGGCACTGGCAAAAAATCATCAAGTTATTTGTATGCAGGACTAACAATCAATTTCAAAGATTTCAGAAATGAATATATAACTAATCAAACGGGGACTCAATCCAATCTGTCCAGGTAGTTAAGGTAAAGGTAGTCCTTTAGCAGATACTGACGGGGGGAGGGTTTTGAAGTGTTACAGACTTCACTATACTAGGTCCAACAGCTGGGATGACCAGAACCTGTCCTCGCTGCCCGTCTCTAACCATGCTGCCAGTCTGAGGCTTATCAGGGCAGTAGTATACAGAGATATTAGAAAATCACTCCCTATTATTTCATTTATATCCTGACTTGTATCCATTGGATATACAAAAAAGAAATGCCTAAACAAGGAGCAATACCGTCTATTTGAGCGCCCCTGAGGTGACAGCCCTCAGTTGCTTATTTTCCTAGTGTTCCTTTCGACGTTTTCTCCTCTCTTCTGCTTGCTGTGAGAGCTTCTTTTCACCCATCTGAGGTGGCGCCGTAGATAAAAGTATCATTTAAACTTTTTATTTCCAAAAACAAAATCAAATCTAAAATGACCAATAAACTGATATAACAAGACACAGCAAAAATTGCAGCCCGCTATGAAATAATGTGTTGAACAGACCTGATCTGACACTGTGCTGCAATGTAGATGTGCGCTATGAAATGATGTGTTGAACAGACCTAATCTGACACTGTGCTGCAATGTAGATGTGCGCTATGAAATGATGTGTTGAACAGACCTGATCTGACACTGTGCTGCAATGTAGATGTGTGCTATGAAATGATGTGTTGAACAGACCTGATCTGATACTGTGCTGCAATGTAGATGTGCGCTATGAAATGATGTGTTGAACAGACCTAATCTGACACTGTGTTGCAATGTAGATGTGCGCTATGAAATGTGTTGAACAGACCTGATCTGACACTGTGCTGCAATGTAGATGTGCGCTATGAAATGATGTGTTGAATAGACCTGATCTGACACTGTGCTGCAATGTAGATGTGCGCTATGAAATGATGTGTTGAACAGACCTATCTCACACTGTGCTGCAGTGTAGATGTGAGCTATGAAATTATGTGTTGAACAGACCTGATCTCACACTGTGCTGCAATGTAGATGTGCGCTATGAAATGATGAGTTGAACAGACCTGATCTCACACTGTGCTGCAATGTAGATGTGCGCTATGAAATGATGTGTTGAACAGACCTGATCTCACACTGTGCTGCAATGTAGATGTGCGCTATGAAATGATGTGTTGAACAGACCTGATCTGACACTGTGCTGCAATGTACATGTGCGCTATGAAATGATCTGTTGAACAGACTTGATCTCACATTGTGCTGCAATGTAGATGTGACATAGCATTTTATATCATAAAATAGCTGTCAATTGTCTGTGATTGTTGTTTGCTATACATTAGTTGGGTAGGAGTGAAGACATCATCTTAAAATATAATAGGAGAAAGACTTTTCAATCAGCCTTTTACAGTTAGTTTTACAGAGGAGAGAAATGCCAGACTGACACTGCAAGCCTTAAGAGCAAAATAATACACTGTGAACAGTGCTGGCAAGCTTGGTGCAGGCTTCCTGCAAAGGGGCCAGCTGCACTGGTGGCTCCATGCTCCGTAAGGAGTACAAAGGAAAATGATGATGTTGAGAAGCTTTAAGCACACAACAAACTGATCCTCTCTCATCATGTGACGTATTCTTTCCAGAACGTTGTCTCCATTACAGCTGCTCTGAACGCATCACGATTCTGGGCAAGTCGACCTGCATCAGCCAAAGACAAGTTCAGACTCTCTGTGATGTCCTGGGTCCACCGTCGTCTAGGTCGACCCCTTCCCCTTTTTCCAGGGACCATGCCTTCCATCACTGTTTTTTTTCCAGACTATTATGTCTTTTTATATGACCGAAAAATTTCAGCTTCCTTATTGCGATGGTATTTAGGAGCCAATGTTCCTGTACATTTAGTGAGTGCAGTACTTCTCTGTTGGTCTTTTTTTCTGTCCAGGGTATTCTCAACATCCTTCTGTAGCATTTCATTTCGAATGATGTAATCTTTTTTGCAACTGTTTTATTGAGTGTCCAAGTCTCGCAGCCATATGTTGCTACTGGGAATATACATGCTCTGATTAGTTGTAACTTTGTTTCTTTGCTTGTGCCTTGCCATAGGTTTTTCATCTGTATTAGCTTATGTGAAGCAATTGCAAGTCTTCTTTTAATTTCTACTGCACAGTCGCCAGAGCTGTTAATGATTGATCCTAAGTATTCGAATTCATTGACACTTTCCAGTTCTTCGTTATCAATTTCAATTTCTGGTTTGGTCTTTACTTTGTCTGTTGTCAATACTTTGGTCTTCTTGGTGTTTAGGTATAGATTCTGGGCCTCGCTGTGTTTTTTGGTGGACAGAAGTAATTGTTCAAGTCCTTCTGGGTTGGTCGATAGGAGGACTGTGTCGTCAGCATATCTGATTTCCGGGATCTGGTACCCGCCGATGTTAAATGAGTCAAACTCTGTGTGTTCTTGGTCATCTCTTACGTTTCTCATGATATTCTCGGCATAAATGTTAAACAGGTAAGGGGAAAGGGTACAGCCTTGTCTTACTCCTTTCTGTACTTCAAACCATTCTGATGTTTCCCCCTCTATTCTTACGGCTGCCTGTTGTTCTTGGTACAGCAGTGCGATGAGTTGTATAAGGTGGTTTGGAAATCCCATATTTTTCATAATAGCCCATAACTGCTGATGTTGTACACAATCGAAAGCTTTTGTGTAATCAATGAAACAAGTATGTAGGTCAACGTTGAATTCTCTACACTTTTCTATGATGATCCTCATGTTGAATATATGATCCCTAGTGCCTCTACCTGGTCGAAAACCCGCCTGTACTTCATTTATTTCTGTTTCTAGCTTTTGTTGCATCCTTTTCATTATGATTTGTAAAAGTATTTTGCTGGCATGGCTTATAAGAGCTATAGTTCTGTAGTTTGTGCACAGTTTCAGGTTGCCCTTTTTTTGGCAAGGGTATGTAAATTGATCTTTTCCATTCCTTGGGCCAAATTCCGCTTTGCCAGATCTTGCAGCATAATGCATGGTATATACGAGCGCTGCCTTCTCTTCCTGCCTGTATCATTATATTCAATCAAAATCAAACTAAAGTATATGTAGGCCCCAAACATCTTCATTGGTCCCAATTTTCACTCTCTGCTGCACTCATTTTAAAAAAAGTATTAAAACCTCAGTTCTAATTTTTTTTTTTAAATGTGTATGATAGTTCATGTTCCCCAATCACAAACATTGGGGTAACAAAACCACAATAGCATCTTTCTTTAACTACTCAAGTACCTAACAAGAACACAAACTGCTGTATAAAAGGCCTCTGCCAATTAATAAAAGCACTGTAGTTCTAAGCATTCAAAGAACAGCTGACATGCTACAGTCATATCATGAGTCATCATTGTACTTAAATTTCTCCATCAAACCTGCCAGACCTTAAATCATCCAGGCATATGATAAAATAGAACACAATACTGATTAAACCACACCCGTGCTACTTTTCCTCCTTACTCTGATGACTACAGACATAGTTTGAGAACAGGAAGCTGTTTTCGATATAAACTAATAAAGCAAGTAAAAATAAAGTGGATACTTCTTTCTTAATCGGAATCTTTCTACCCCATAAACAGGGTGTAGAGGTGACCCAAAGAGCGCAAGGCTCTCGGGCAAAACATGCAATCAAACAAACAGGTGATTAGCCCATTGTGCCCAAACTTGCCCTCAAGATTGCATTTTATCGCTATGACACCATCGATCCTCCCTGGTCAATTCCAGTTCAAACGGACAGAGCCTCTTATACCCGAAGGTGTCGAGGGATGCCCCTTCCTCTTCTGCCTGAAGGCAATTATAGAGGAATACTCAGGACCCGAAGGTCTGAGAAACATGCCGGACAAGGTGAGCAAAATCTGAAACGAACACATCAATCTGCCCTGTTTCTTAGTACTGGGAGGGCCCAATAGTGGGTGTACCATACACAGTCAATCAAGGCAGAAGTTCACCTGAACTTTAAAAATAAAGTGGATACAGCAGGCAAAACTAAGAAAAGGAGATAAATATCATTTGTCAGCTTTTTTCATCTTTCGTTCCCGAAATCCAACACCTTCCAAAAAACAAAAACAAAATGTGCGTTTAGATCCCTTGTCCTTAATATAAAGACACTGATTTTGTGTTGTTTTTGCATATCCTAACTTCCTACCAGAAGGAAAAATATGAGTTGATTGCTTCATATGACATTTTTAGTGCTAGATTCTATATATTTACAAAACGCTTTAAAGAAATATTCTCTCGTTATATTTAATGTGATTGTCATTTGGCATATTAATTTGCCTTGTGACTGCCAAAGTAAATAACACATTGAAGATTTCTTGAAATGGCGACAAAGGAAAATAAACATGTTTGGATATGTTAAATCTAAGACTTCTTGATTGTATATGATAATCATGGAAGTACTGATAACGAGGGAAGCCAGTACTGACGAAGACGGAGCTAACGTGACAATAGTTATAGGAACTATCACACAGCTTTCCCATACAAAACTTGATGACAAAAACAGCACCCAATGCTAACTACTTGGAGAAATACCACACACAGGAGAGCTACAGGAAGTAGAATTAACACTGACTCTTACTGTAATCAGATGCAAGACAAAATGTAAAATTCTCTATGAGAGGTCACTGCAAGTGGGCCTGAAAATACTCAGGAAAAAAGATAAAGATAATGAGAATAAATGCAAGAAATGATGACAAGGTTGAACTTGAAGAAACACCAATAAAAGATGTAGAATCGTACACATATCTTGGCAGCAATACAGATAAAGTTGGAGGGACAGACAACAATATCAAAATAAGAATACAAAAAGCAAGAGGAGCCTTCACTGCATTGGGAAATATTTGGAGATAAAAGAAATGAAGCCAAACATAAAAAAATAAAAATTGTCAACTCAAATGTCGTCAATCCTATTGTATGGCTTTGAAACGTGGGAAAACAAATACAACCAAAAAGCTAGACTTTCATAAAGGGGTGCATGCAGAGAATAGACGAATTGAAATACGGTAGTGCGAAAAGATCCCCAATGTGAAACTGATAACAAGAACCAGACAAGTGCCAGTGGAATAAGAGATGAGAAAATGCTGGCAGTGGATAGGACATACACTGAGGAAACCTGTTGATAGCATAACAAGTCAGTCCTTGTTCTGTAATCCCCAGGGTAAGAGGAGGCAGACCGCAAAACACATGGAGAAGAGAACTGGAGACAAATGAAAATGATGAAGACATGGAAAGAACATGAACTGATGGCCCTCCACAGGATGACTGGGTATGTGTGTTTGCTGAAGGCCTATACTCCTGTGTGAGCTACAGGGTATTGACTGATTGAGCAACTTAAGAAGAAAACTGTCCTTTTACAATATTCCATTTTTTTAAACAAGTTTCAAAAAAAGGGCAACACTAAAGCTCAGCACAGGTTTACTATTATCCATAAATGACCCCACTACACCGGGCAGTTCCTATTATCCATGTGTCTGTCCGTATGTCGACATACTCTATTTTGATGTCCATTTTCTTGCTAGATAACATCAGTGTTTGCCGTACATTACACACATAAACATTGCTGGTGTTGGATAGGGCACATACTAAGGAAACCAGCTGATGGCACTGCAGGGCAGTCCTTGTTCTGGAATCCACAAGGTAAGAAAAATACAACGAGATAATACATGGAGAGAGGAACTGGAGAAAGACATGGAAGGGATAAGCAGGACATGGAAAGACATTGAACAGATGGCACAGGGCAGGAATGTTTTGTGTTAGTTTGTTGAAGGTGTATGCTTCACAAGGCTATGTGGGATAATGAATGAATTAAGAAAATAAATTACACAGACGTGGGGAATGCACTAATGAAAACAGGAGTGCTGTGAAAGGTTAAAAAAAAAACCAGCCAAACAAATCTGTAGAAAACAAAATACTGTAGTTCTGGGGAGCACATGACAATTTTAAGTCAAACAGGGAAAAGTTTATGTGTCATAACATTCAGACATCCTGCCATTTATTGCACTGTGCAAAATGTTAAGTTGCCGCTGGCAACTAAATTCTGAGACAGGAAACCAAAATTTAAGCTAATAATTTTATTCTTTTATTACACTAAAGTATTTAGTCTGGCAAGGATCGTCAGATTTGGAATTTTGTGCCCTGATCCACTGTGTTGGGTAAAACTAGGGGTGAGTTAAGCATCTTAACTAGAATGTATTGCAGTCCAGTCACTCAGCCAGTGAGTCATGTCAGAAAATGTTCCTGCTTTTGAAGTGTTAAAGACTGGCTGCAGATTCCAGCACATGGGCCACTAACCAAGCAAGCAATGAAACTGTGGTTCATGAACCAGGTAAATCTATCCAGAGATTCATATCCACATTACAAGAGGATTCAGAGAAAGACTTTACATTTAAATGACAGGAAAATCAAGTTTGCATAGGCACCGCTTCTAACAGTGTCATGTAATTTCTCTCAGCTTTTCATGTAAATAGTTGATTTTATACACACTCCATTTGAATTCCATACTTACGGAATGATTTTTGGCATATCTGTACTGAAGATCTATTACAAACATTATCACCACTAACCACACAACTCAAGCTGAAATTCTGAGGCATAATGTCTTGCTTCGCATGAAGTCCAGTACTTGCAGAAATAGACAACGTGGACACATATCTTACCACATACATACACACATGCAGACAACAATAAACATAAAGAGTTCTTTGCCCTGCACCATTAAGTCTTACTTACTTACTTAGTCGTTCCCCTTCTACCGTGAGGTGTAGAGGTTACCATTAAGTCAACAACTTAAATGTTTTATGAATATCTTCTAGTTATTATGACAATAAAGACACCAACAAGCCTGGCCTCCTCACTTCTTAAAAAATGTCCAAGAAAGTTGTACAGTAAACTACTTCCAACTTTTACTGCTAACCACAGATTAAAAATTGGCAAATTCACTGGAAAGGCAGTGGATTTGCCAAAGTCATTCACTCCATTAATATTCTTTACACAAATGACAAACATTTTCAATTGAATTCTTGGGAAAGAAAGTATTTTGGACACCTTAAATCTAGGACAATATTCTATTATTTCAACGGGGCAGTGACTTGCCCCAGGTTTCTGCTATGCTACTCGCTACAGAGTTCAGAGTTTTCGAGTGCTGATAAGTATGTATTCCAATTAACATTCTTCAGAATTTTACCAGATTAATCACAGAATAACAACTCTTTATAAAGTTCTTTTTCATTTTTGGTAATATCTGGTTTGAAATAAAACTTTGTAATGTTTACAGATATATTTTTTTACAGCACGAGAACAAAATAATCATTTACTTTCCTCGATCTTTTTTAAGATTTAACAACGTTCTGTACATAGTAATTTTTATGTATTTACACAAGAAGAGTCACAAGTGCTTCTAACACCATGTTCTGAACATTTACAGTAACACCGAAAATATTATCAATGAACAAACATGACCGACAATTTTTTTCTGTAAAAAATATAAAACAACTCTGAATGGAAACGATAATGATCACACTTGTTCAAAAAGCAGAGTTTTTTTTACAAGAAACAGATTCATACACTTAACCATGTCAACCGTGATAAATTAATTAGCAGAGAGGAATATTCACACAAAATTTCAGGAACACAGCGCTATATTTGGTTTACATAATGAGCTAATTGGTCCTGAGGTGTAAGAGGTGCCACCTCACTGTCTTGTTGCCCCATGGTCACATCTGAATTAGACATATGTGGCATGGAGTTATGAGTCTGTAAGGAAGGTAACATGACATGGTCACTGTTCATCTGTGAAGTGTCCTGCCCCACTCCCAAACCGTGCAGCGGGGACTGACTGCTGACCATGTTGTGATGGGGCGACTGCTGAAGCTGACGGGGGGACGGTATGAGCTGTTGACGGGGGGAAGGTGTGGGCTGAGGAGATCTGACTGTCTGAGGTAGCCCACCAGCTGAGGCTGGCGGCGATCGCACCTGCTGGAGCATTTGCTGAGGGGAAGGGTTGGCTTGTTGTGTCAGCATGTACTGGGGGCTCATGGGCTGCCCGCCAGCCATCTGCTGCTTTAGCTGAGCTTGGTGGTGCTGCATCATGTGCTGCTGCTGGAACTGGTGCATGTTGTGGCCTGTATCATTTTGAAAAGTCTGTTGGAAATTCATACGAGGGCGTTGAACAAATGGCTGCTGTGGCTGAGCAAATTGGTTTATTTGAGAAGTTTGTTGCTGAGGTTGTAGTTGCTGCTGTCTGTACTGTTGTGGCATTATCTGATTCATTTGGCTGCGCATCTGCTGCTGCTGTAACTGTCCACCACCTTGCGTCATTGGCTGACCCATGGTGGGCATACCATGCATCTGCTGTTGTGGTTGTTGCTGCTGTTGCTGTTGTTGCTGCTGCTGTTGTTGTTGTTGTTGTTGCTGTTGTTGTTGTTGCTGCAACATTTTCTGATTTTTAAGTTTGAGCACCTGAGCCATGAGTTGGGGATTCTTTCGAAGGACAGACAGCCATTCTGCTTGGGAGAAGTTTTGGTTCTTGAAGGCCTGCAGCATTGTGTGGACCGCGGGGCCAATAGGTGACGTACCACTAACACCACCACCAGCTGCTGCTGCTGGCACAGCAGTAGTGTTCACAGTGCTAGGACCAATGGGGGGCACTGGTGGCTGCGGTTGTGGCTGGTGCTGCTGCTGAGTATGCGGCAGCTGTATGCTTTGCAGTCTCATATTGGCACTCACACCAGGCCTAGGCTGCTGTGGAGGAGCCTGCGGGTATGGAGGCCATGGGGGCCTTTGGGTACCACCCACCGGTTTGCCTGGTAAGGGTCCCACTGCTGGGGGTGTAGGTCTGATTGGTGGCTGCATAGCTGGTTTACCGATTGAGTTCATGGTTGGCACTGCTGCTACTTGTCTCTGCTTTTCTGCCTGTAACTGTGCATCGTGGGCTGCTATGACTGCACCTCTTGGTGGTCCTGAAGCTTTACCTACACTGCCGCTGGAGAAGGGTGAAGACGATGATGATGAGGGTGATGCATCCTGGTTTGACACACTTGTTGGCCCATTGCTGGTACTGCTACTGCTGCTGCTGCTGCTGTTCTTGTTGGCATTGTGTGTCATTAATGCCACACGGCGTCGCAGCATCTGGGCTTGATGGAGGTTGGTAAGAAGCTGCTTCTGTCTCAGTTTCTGCTTCAGCTGAGGGCAGAATGGCACAGGGCACTTGTTCTCTGTGCAGTGCTTGGCATGGTAGCAGCAAAGTGCAATCATCTGCTTGCAGATTGGGCAGCCATTGTTGGTTTTGCGCCTGCAGCCCAAAGTGTGAGCAACAACCCGTTTCATCTTGTGACATGCATTGATGCGACAGTTGGCATTCTTGCACTGGCAAGCATGCACCAAAGAGGTAATACAGCGCTGGATGGACTTGCGACGGGACTCCTGTGGGTTTTCTTCCTTGCCTGAGCTAGCAATGTCATCCAAACCAAGCCCAAGTTTGGTCATCTGGTGGTGATGGCTCTCTTTCTTGTAGCAGGGGATACAAAGGTCAAAGTCCTGCAATAACAAAGTTACCATTAAACAACACCCCTTTAAATATCAATTATTTTTATACAACTAAAGTAAAAAAGAAGAAACACCACTACAAGATAAAGAATCCTACACTTAGCATGGCAGTATTATAGACATAGTTGGAGGGAGAGAAGTGATATCAAAACAAGAATACAAAAGCTAGAGGAGCTTTCACTGCACTGGGAAATATACGGTGATCAAAAGAAATAGGCCCAACACAAAAATCCAAATTTTCAATTGAAATGTTAAGTCAGTCCTATTGTATGGCTGTGAAACATGGAGAAGAACAAAAACAACAATCACAAGCTACATACTTTCATAAATGGATGCTTGTGTCCAATAGAAACATTGTAGTAGTATGACAAGATGACTAACATTGAACTGATGACTAAAACTAGACAAGCTGGCACATTTGCCTTCAACTCTGCCTTCTATTATGGTCTTCAATAATGTCTGTTTACATGGCCAAAATATTTTAAATGCCTAATTTTGGTCTCCTTTTAATTCTCTTGTCATATCTAGGTTTTCTTATTTGTTTTCTTCTCTTTCTATAAGATGTGGCCTCCATAAGTATAAAAAAAATTATGGTGCAATTAAAAAATATGAAGAAAAAAAAGAGCATTACAAAAAAAAAAAGAAAAAAGACTCACTGTTGCTCAAAAGACAGCAGAACTAGACAGGAAAAAAAACTAAGGATATTTAAGGAACTTACATCGCAAACATTGCAGTGATACCGAGTCTCAACTGCAGCTTTGCAACTGTTACATGTGTATACAAATGCATCCTTTCCTTGGTTGTGCAGCTCATACAGCAGAGCCACAGAAGAGAGTTTGGCCCTGCGCAAGGAAGAAAATTCATAGTGCTTCTCTCTGGCACTGGTGAGAAAGGCATCCCTCCCATCCATAAGGTCACAGTTCATTGCTGGGTCCGGCTCGGTAATAGGGGGCAGAGAAGCAGCAATCTGCTGGTTGTGCAGTCGGATAACAAAAAACACCTTCAAAGAAAAAAATATTAAATTATGCAATGAAGTGGAACATTTTAAAAATAAATCATAATGTAATATATTCAAGGCAAAAACCAATTTACTTAAATGGAACACTTTAATAAAGAACTGAATGACATTGTCAAGAGGTAAACTTACAACATTTGGGTTGTAATTTGCTTACTAATACAATATGCATCTACATAATACACACTTAGATGGCTGGAGATGCTGAACCAATGGAAGTTGTTAGACAGACAAATGTGTACATAATACACATTCTGATGGCTGGAGATGCTGAACCAATGGAAGTTGTTAGACAGACAAATGTGTACATAATACACACCTAGATGGCTGGAGATGCTGAACCAATAGAAGTTGTTAGACACAATTGTGTACATAATACACACCTAGATGGCTGGAGATGCTGAACCAATGGAAGTTGTTAGACAAATGTGTACATAAAACACACACCCAGATGGCTGGAGATGTTGAACCAATGGAAGTTGCTAGACAGGCAAATGTGTACGTAATACACACCTAGATGGCTGGAGATGCTGAACCAATGGAAGTTGCTAGACAGTTAAATGTGCACATAAGACACACCTAGATGGCTGGAGATGCTGACCCAATGGAAGTTGCTAGACAGTTAAATGTGCACATAAGACACACCTAGATGGCTGGAGATGCTGAACCAATGGAAGTTGCTAGACAGTTAAATGTGCACATAAGACACACCTAGATGGCTGGAGATGCTGAACTAATGGAAGTTGTTAGACAAATGTGTACATAATACATACCCAGATGGCTGTAGATGCTGAACCAATGCAAGTTGTTAGACAAATGTGTACATAATACACATTCTGATGGCTGGAGATGCTGAACCAATGGAAGTTGTTAGAAAGACAAATGTGTACATAATACACACCTAGATGGCTGGAGATGCTGAACCAATGGAAGCTACCAGCAAGACTAATGTGTACAACATGAAATGTAAATGGGTAAGAGGACATCCACATGGAGAGGATCCATTAAGTTCATAGATTTTTTTTTTTAAACTACAAGTTGTACTCTTAGGATTCTGACCAATTTTATTGGCAGGCGACAAAAATAGAAAGAAGTCTGTTGTTGAACAGATTCATCATCATTTTTCTTTGCACTCCTTACGGTGCACAGAGCCAGTCAGTCCCCTTGCAGGAAGCCTGCACCAAGCAGTCACAAGCTCTTGCAGGAGTGGTTTCTGCGGTAATTAGTTTTACATGATGAGGTTGCCAACCCCACGCACAACCTCATATTAGTGGCCTTGTTACGACATGCACCCAGAGGGTACAGTAGGCCTGTTCTTTTATCTGTTGAGAGACCCTCAGGAACTACTGAGGGAGAAAATGTTTATACAACAGTTTAAAACATCCACTTAATGTCAGTGACCCTCGTGATAGCAACTTATAAATGAAATTTCAATGTACCTCCTTGTGTTTTTCCATATGGCTGTACAATTTTGCTGTCAGATCACTTGTCCCCTGAGGAAGGCTGGTCTTGCGGTTGTTCTTCCTGGCACTACCTTTGCTCTTGTTGGCTTTCTTACTTCTCTGACCCTTTTTTCCCCCCTTCTTTTTTCCAGATACATCCTGAAAACAGTTCCAACACAGATTCACGTTGGTGAATGTTGGTAAAATTAGAAATTCAAAAACAACAAAATGCATACACATGTAAGTCATGTACCTAAAGGTCTTCATTAAAAAAAGAGAGAAAGCAAAAGAGCCAGAACATTTATTACGAAATCATTCAGCACAAAAAAATCATTAAATGATGAAAATGAGGGAGCTAGGGAAACGGTATTTGTGCATGTGCTTGCTCATGTACTGCTACAGTATTTCAGGTTTTGTAAATTTAAAATGAACAACTGCCCTAAAACACATCCACATTAAACAAATGTTGCAAGTTGTCTGCTCCCTAATTTCACAACTCAGAGAATTAAAATTAAAATTACTGGCTACTTAAGCAGTCAAGCTAGGTACCCTCTCCATGCATGCATTATGTTAAACAAAAAGGTTAAAGGTACTCCCATAGCAGATACTACCTAGGAGTGAAGTGTTATAGACTTCACTATACTAGGTTCAGCATCGAGAGGTGGGGTGACCTAGTTCCCTTCCTCGCTGCCTTTTCCTTCCCTAATTCAAGAGCAAAGACGGGTACCCATTTACAGCTATGTAGACTGGCGCGTGATTATACCGTGCACTATGTACTAATAATTTCTAGAGTGCTCATTCACACCAGAGTGGCCCAACATTAAGATTCCCCCTCCCCGTGGTGGAACATGCTGAGAATCCAGCACCACATTATTCATTCATTCATAACCCTCCACTCCCAAAGGAGCATAGGCCTTCAACAAACACATGCCAAGTCCTCCTGTCACGTGCCATCATCTCAAGTTCTTTCCATGTTTTCCTCATCATTTTCACCTCTGTTTCCAACTCTCTTCTCCATGTACTTCTTGGTCTTCCTCTGCCTCTCTTGCCCTGGGGGTTCCAGAACAAGGACTGCCTTGTAATGCTATCAACAGGTTTCCTCAGTGTGTGTCCTATCCATCGCCATCGTCTTCTTCTCATTTCTTGTTCCACTGGCACTTGTCTAGTTCTTGTCATCAGTTCCACGTTGGTAACCTTGTCATACCATTTTAATCCCTCTATTCTACGCAAGCACCCATTTATGAAAGTCTGTAGCTTTTTGATTGTTGTCTTTGTTGTTCTCCATGTCTCTGAGCCATACAATAGGACTGACTTCACATTTGAGTTGAAGATTCTTATTTTCGTGTTGGATCCTATTTCTCTTGATCTCCATATATTTCCCAATGCAATGAAAGCTCCTCTTGCCTTTTGTATTCTTATTTTGATATCGCTGTCTGTCCCTCCAACTTTGTCTATATTACTGCCAAGATATGTGTATGATTCTACATCTTGTATTGGTGTTTCTTCAAGTTCAACCCTAAGTTCAAGTTTAAACCACAAAAAACTTCAACAAATATGGACAAGTCAAATAAAAGACAAGAATGGGAAACTGCTCAGCAATATACAAGAGCAAATGAAGAGGTGGACAGAATATTTTGGGGACCTTCTCAATAGACCAGCTCCACAAAACCCGCCGGACATCCAGCCAGCAGAAGAAGAGCTACAAATTAACGGTGAACGACCAACGAAGGAAGAAATAGGGAAGGCCATGGGGCTTCTGAGAGATGGAAAAGCGTCTGGACCTGATGGCATTCCAGCGGAGGCCATCAGGGCAGATATCGACACGGCTACAGAGATGTTATATAAATTACTTGGTAGGGTCTGGGAAAAGGAAGAGATGCCAGCGGAGTGGAAGGGGGGATATCTGGTTAGGTTGCCTGGGAGGGGAAATTTACAAGAGTGCACAGGTTGTAGAGGAATGGTGTTGCTATCAGTGCCAGGGGAGGTGTTAAACAGGATTATCCTTGAGAGATTAAAAGAGTCCATGGACAAGAGACTGAGAGATGGGCGGGCAGGTTTTCGACAAAACAGATCATGTACAGACCAGATAGCCACTTTGAGAATAATGGTTGAACAGGGTCTGGAATGGAATTCACCACTATACATCGGATTTGTGGACTACGAAAAGGCATTTGACAGTGTAGACAGAGAATCACTTTGGAAAATGTTGAGGCATTATGGAGTTCCCCTGAAGATCATTAATTTAATAAAGAAAACATATGAAGACATGACATGCAGAGTTCTTCACGAAGGACAGCTTACAGAACCGTTTGCGATAAGAACAGGAGTGCGACAGGGATGCCTCTTGTCTCCATTTCTTTTCTTGCTGGCAATAGATTGGGTTATGAGATCATCGACAACACACAACAGAAATGGAATCCAGTGGACTCTGACTAAGCAGTTGGATGATCTGGATTTTGCTGATGACTTGGCTCTTCTGTCCTGTGACGAAAGTACTGAGATTCTGTCTTTCTAATGGCCCATGTCTTTTTCTCCTTGCAATTTGTTCACTATATTTTAGGAGGGATTACAGGTAATCCTTCTCCATGTTTCTTCTCCTTCTATTATTTACGTTTTTTTCAAGATGAGATCACGAGGGAGTTTGATCTCATCTGCTTTATGGTTCTTCTTTATGTGTTTAGAATGGGGGTGTAGGGAATTAGAAAGTATTATTCTAGATTGAGATTATAGAGGCTGGATCAGGATTTGCACCAGTGTCCTTTTTCTTAAAAGATATTGTGTGGCCATAAACGCATTTTTCGGGAGTTAAATTATTTGCAGTCATTTTTGCTTCATTTCCGCAGTATAGGGCTAGGACCAATTCCCGGTTCTTTGTCTAGCGGGGACTGGTTGCATCAGAAAGATCTAAGGTTCTGATTGGCGGAGAGCTAACTGCAGTTGAAATGCAGAGCGCCCATTGGCTTTAGAACCACGCCGCGCATATGACGTCATGAAGTCGGCGCGTGGGGGCTCGAGAATAAATACGCCCGAACTTCATAAGTTCGGTCTCTAAAAATTAATTGCCAAAGCCGGGTTGCCAGAGTCAAGTCGATTGCCCTTCAGTTGGACATTCGAGATTTGCAGGTGCCGGCTTTGTGGGAATGAGAGCGGAATTTTGAGACCACAAAATTTCTCCCACGGCAAAGTTGGGGCATTCGCAGAACCGCAAGGGTTTTACGTTAGTTGCCAGTAGTGGAAGGAGAGGAAGAAAATACGTTTTCCCAGCCAGGGGAAGACATTTTCCAGCGAATAGGATTTTTGTGGATAAATCCTGAGCTCTGACGCTCGTTACACACGCAGATTTGGCAGGCTGCCAGCGTTGTGGTAATTTTGTGTTCGTTTCTTCACGGCCATAATAAAGCCGACGGCCCAGTTATAGATACTCGGGCAGGTAATTTCAGAGTGGTAGAAGTCAGCTACAGTTCCAGTCCAGAATCCAGGGGGGTTCTGTTAAACCTCAGTCAATTCCAGAGTTAGTGGAGAGAGAAAGGGTAAACATTCTCTCTACTGAAGTCAGCACAGATAGGCAGAACTGTTAGTTTTGGTGAATCATAGCAGAGGACAGCTGCTGAAGTTTAGAGGTGCAGTTAGTTGTGTTCAGGAGATTCCAGGATAGGCTGGGTAGAACCGAAGTCTGTGCAGAGATTGTGTAGTCACTTCGCAGTCGTTCCAGCTATCAGTGGACTTAGAGTTAGAGTTAGAATTTAGAACAGCTAGTTTGGAGTGTAGGCGACATCAAGTGCAGTGTAGTTCATTTCAGTTAACCTTACCTTCTTTCTCCATACAGGTTGCAATTGTGGGAGAAGGGTTGGGGTTGATGCATTTTTAACTGTGCTTGATTTTGTTTCAGGTGTGCATCCTCGCACTTCATGTATTTTGACATGTATATGAGTTTGTGTATAGGTGTATAATAAACTTGTATAAATTGTAGCTGGCATCAGTCATTTCCTTTAGTACAGTAGCTATATGTTGTCTGTACCTTGGTGTTTGTGAATCTTAATTGAACCTTATCCCCATAGGGTAGTTAGAGGTGGTTCGAGGCCATAGCAATTTAAACGTCCGAAGTGGCGAGGAAAGAATCAACCTCGGTTCTCAACCTCGGAGCCAATGGTCTCAACTTTCACAGTTTGCACTATATTTCTATCTGAATCTATCATTTCAGTCTTTCTTCGTACTATTGTCTTGTCACTATATGTAGACAGTCTCTAGTCCTAAATCCATTTCGTGACAAAGTGGGTGCTATCGTCCGGTGAATCATCTTTGTTACGTTCAATTCTGTGATCTTGACAAAGTGGGTGGCGTCGTCCTTGGGATCATCTTTGTTGGGATCAATTCTAGATTCATAGATTGTCTCTGTAGAAAGTTCTGGAAATAGATTCTTTATAAAAAATCCCCTAGACTTGAGCTATATTAAGACTGATCCAGCTATAAGTTTTTTTCCACAGGTTACAGTTAGTTAGATGATAGTTGTAGTAAGGTTGTTTATGACTTAGAGGTAATTGATGGCTAATTGAATTTTTTTCTTGACAGGAAAGTAAATTCGGGTTTTGGGTAGCTGGATAACATGAATTTTTTTCAGGTAGTTATTAGTCAGACTTGGTGCTAATCTGAGTGCGGGTTTTTGCGACAGCATATTCCTAGTAGGTAACAGTAAATTTTTCTTGTTCCTTTTTTGTCATTTCCCCTCGTGGTGAGTTACAGCAGTTCACAAGTAAGATGGCGGAATTGGTCAAGCTACTTACTGCATGGAAGGACGCAGCTAAAAGCATGGGGATGAATGAGGCCGAGACTAGGGCTTACATTATGAGGGAACAGGACCGGCAGACGGAGAGAGAGAAAAGGGAAGCGGAGATGGACCTGCGTAAATTGGAAGCGGAGAAAGAAGAGAAGGCCCGACAGGCAGAGGAGAAAAAGGCAGAGAGGGAGGCGCAGGAAAGAGCTGTGGCGGCAGAGGAGAGAAAAGCAGAAAGGGAAGCAGCAGAGAAGGCAGCCGAGAGACAGCATGAACTTGCCCTGCGTTCACTGGAACTGCAGTACCGATCTTCGGAAGGCAGTTCGGCTAACGGAGATTCTCCCGGAGCAGGGGCAACAGACACCTCAGGAAACGGAGGGCCCCGGATGGCAGCCATGAATTTTCCGATGGACTCTTTTCCTAACGGGAATGAGAAAATTGAGGTATTTTTAGAAAAATTTGAACGGATGGCAAAGGCATACGGGCTGGATGATAGTCTTTGGTGTCTCAAATTATCTCAATCTCTAAGAGGACATGCGTATGAGGTCTATAGCAAGATGCTGGTAGATGACCAAGGTAACTTTGAGGCTCTGCGGAACGCCCTGTTACAGCGATTCCAATGGACTCCCCGGAAGTGCCAAACGATGTTTAGGGAAAGTCGACTGGAGAAAGGAGAAAGTTTTCCCCAGTTCGCGGAGAGGCTGAGGAATTACCTCACTCGCTGGAGAGAGTTGTCGGGTTTGGCTAAATCGTTTGAAGGACTCGAAGAGCTCATCATGTGCGAACAGATAAAGGCCAACATGTCTCCGGACTTAAGGAAGTACCTGGCGGAGCAGGGCGCACAGCAACTGGACCAGATAATTCTTTTTGCTGAAAGGTTCCAGACGGCACAGGCCGAAGTACTGGGACAGAAAAGAAAACACCCTGACCTGCCAGCCCCGGACAAAGGAGCATCTTCATCGCAGTCGCCTTCCTCTTCAGATCAACAGCAGCAAGGGCCGTCTCGCAAGGAGCTCCCTCCCAGTCATAACATGCGCTCCCAGCCGCCTAACAGAACACAGGGGCCGACTTCTCATGAACCCGTCAGGAACCGGGGAGATAATGAGAGATATTGTAGGTTCTGTCGGACTACTTCTCATTGGACAACACGGTGCCCAAACAAACAACCCGCTCATCAGATGGCTTGTTTAAGGCCTGTGAGGGTGAAACAAGGGAAGAAGTGGAAACCCTTCCAGTCAGAGAAGTTGTTTTCCAACAGCGGGCCAGCAGAAGTGAACAGGACTGAGAAAACATGCTTATTTGACAGCGGGCTTACATACCCCAGCATAGTCGCCCGACATCTGGTGAAGCCCTGGCAGATGACGAAGGAAAAAGTGAATATTGGTGGAGTTTTAAGGAAAGGGACTTCACAGTGCTTTCCGGTAGCCAATATTGAGGTGAAATGTAGGTTCGTGTCTGGCACCATCAAGGCAGCTGTAACGGCTCAGCCGGCCTACGACTTCATTCTCGGTAACCCATATTTAGTTTTGGGGAACCCGCCCACACCGATCCTTGCTGATGCAAGGGGGCCTACTGCAGGCCAGATAAGTGAAAAAGGAGAACCCCTAATTCACGGAGCCCCGAGCGAGCTCAAACATAGCTGTCGTGCCAAGGAGGGGTGCAACGCCTCTGACGACAGTGATATGTTATTTGCAGAGGCAAATTCGCCTGACAGCCCTGTTCAGCCAACCGGCCAAACAGTGGTGACGACGCCTCTGATTCCGGAAGTACACTCTTTGTTGTCGGGAATTAGGCCCCCGATGGTATTAGCTCCTTCAAGTGAGGGACATACTGACAAGAGCGGTATTACATATGTCAACGACCAGCGCCATCTTCATAGGGCACAAGATAGCGGTCTGAGCGAGCATATAGTTCCAACCAGCCCTGGAGCCCCATCCGACCAGCACTTTACTCAAACGGAGGAGGACAGTGATCTGAGTATCCGTTTGCCTATAGACGGAGATGGGCCCCACAACTCTCGTATCTCGTTTACAGGAAACAACTCTTGTAATGAGCAGCCTGAAAAATTGGCTATCTTTTCCAATTCGTTTCACGGAACATTGGAACCAGTTACTGAGAGCTTTAACTCAGATTCTCCGCGATCTAACGGGATCTTAAACCGTCAAGTGTCACTGCAGGACACATTCCAACTGACGCCAGTAACTCTCACAGGGGAGGGCAAGGTTGAAGGTAGAACCAGGGTGTTAGACGGAGAGCTCCCGTGGTCTACAGGTTCATCTCACCAACTTTTCAGGCCAGAAAAGAGTGAGAAAAGCGACCTTACGCATTTGCAAGGAGCTATTTTGGAGAGCTCTGTCCCGCTTCATATCGGTAGGGGAAGAGCGAGTCCAGAACCACTGCCAGGGGCAGATCTTACCTACCTTTCTTCAAAGGTAGAAGCTATTGAGGTCGATCGTGATCCAATAGACACCCAGCAAGAAATCGGAGGCTCTACACCAGAGGAACCCGAGACGTTGCATCAGTTTCGCACGGTACCAGCAGTCACAACTCTGCTGACGCGCAGCGAGGAAGTCGCCATTGCCAGGTCGCCACAGCGCCCGCCGGTCACATCAGCTGACCAGAACAGCCTTTTGACGGTCATAGCAAGGGAAAGTTCAGACCCGCCATTAGACGGCACAGGTCTGAAGAGAGATCAACTCTCCCAACGGAGCATAGGAGCTCATTCTAGGAGAGGAGGAAGGAGGAAACGCAAAAGAGGAAGGTCGAAGAACACTGAATAGGAGGGGTAAGGACAGACAGCCTTATAGACAGGAATAAGGGCCAATGTGAAACACAGAGATTTCAGTAAGGAGATCGTTGCTCAATCTTTGAAAGGGGGGAGTGATGTGACGAAAGTACTGAGATTCTGTCTTTCTAATGGCCCATGTCTTTTTCTCCTTGCAATTTGTTCACTATATTTTAGGAGGGATTACAGGTAATCCTTCTCCATGTTTCTTCTCCTTCTATTATTTACGTTTTTTTCAAGATGAGATCACGAGGGAGTTTGATCTCATCTGCTTTATGGTTCTTCTTTATGTGTTTAGAATGGGGGTGTAGGGAATTAGAAAGTATTATTCTAGATTGAGATTATAGAGGCTGGATCAGGATTTGCACCAGTGTCCTTTTTCTTAAAAGATATTGTGTGGCCATATACGCATTTTTCGGGAGTTAAATTATTTGCGGCCATTTTTGCTTCATTTCCGCAGTATAGGGCTAGGACCAATTCCCGGTTCTTTGTCTAGCGGGGACTGGTTGCATCAGAAAGATCTAAGGTTCTGATTGGCGGAGAGCTAACTGCAGTTGAAATGCAGAGCGCCCATTGGCTTTAGAACCACGCCGCGCATATGACGTCATGAAGTCGGCGCGTGGGGGCTCGAGAATAAATACGCCCGAACTTCATAAGTTCGGTCTCTAAAAATTAATTGCCAAAGCCGGGTTGCCAGAGTCAAGTCGATTGCCCTTCAGTTGGACATTCGAGATTTGCAGGTGCCGGCTTTGTGGGAATGAGAGCGGAATTTTGAGACCACAAAATTTCTCCCACGGCAAAGTTGGGGCATTCGCAGAACCGCAAGGGTTTTACGTTAGTTGCCAGTAGTGGAAGGAGAGGAAGAAAATACGTTTTCCCAGCCAGGGGAAGACATTTTCCAGCGAATAGGATTTTTGTGGATAAATCCTGAGCTCTGACGCTCGTTACACACGCAGATTTGGCAGGCTGCCAGCGTTGTGGTAATTTTGTGTTCGTTTCTTCACGGCCATAATAAAGCCGACGGCCCAGTTATAGATACTCGGGCAGGTAATTTCAGAGTGGTAGAAGTCAGCTACAGTTCCAGTCCAGAATCCAGGGGGGTTCTGTTAAACCTCAGTCAATTCCAGAGTTAGTGGAGAGAGAAAGGGTAAACATTCTCTCTACTGAAGTCAGCACAGATAGGCAGAACTGTTAGTTTTGGTGAATCATAGCAGAGGACAGCTGCTGAAGTTTAGAGGTGCAGTTAGTTGTGTTCAGGAGATTCCAGGATAGGCTGGGTAGAACCGAAGTCTGTGCAGAGATTGTGTAGTCACTTCGCAGTCGTTCCAGCTATCAGTGGACTTAGAGTTAGAGTTAGAATTTAGAACAGCTAGTTTGGAGTGTAGGCGACATCAAGTGCAGTGTAGTTCATTTCAGTTAACCTTACCTTCTTTCTCCATACAGGTTGCAATTGTGGGAGAAGGGTTGGGGTTGATGCATTTTTAACTGTGCTTGATTTTGTTTCAGGTGTGCATCCTCGCACTTCATGTATTTTGACATGTATATGAGTTTGTGTATAGGTGTATAATAAACTTGTATAAATTGTAGCTGGCATCAGTCATTTCCTTTAGTACAGTAGCTATATGTTGTCTGTACCTTGGTGTTTGTGAATCTTAATTGAACCTTATCCCCATAGGGTAGTTAGAGGTGGTTCGAGGCCATAGCAATTTAAACGTCCGAAGTGGCGAGGAAAGAATCAACCTCGGTTCTCAACCTCGGAGCCAATGGTCTCAACTTTCACAGTTTGCACTATATTTCTATCTGAATCTATCATTTCAGTCTTTCTTCGTACTATTGTCTTGTCACTATATGTAGACAGTCTCTAGTCCTAAATCCATTTCGTGACATGTCCCATAGCCGTAATCAGATGCAGGACAAATTGAAAACACTCGATGAGAGGTCACAGCAATTGGGTCTGAAAATACACAGGGAAAAGACAAAAATAATGCGAATAAATGCAGGTAATGATAACCGCATTATGCTTAGGGGAATCGCTGGAGCCCCAGACTTAACACTGGCTTTTACCTAGTTGGCTGTGTGCAGTAGGATCTCAAAACTGAATAGGTGACAAGCAAGGAGAGATGAGAGTTCTCTCTGTGCAAGACATGATATTCCGTGGGAAATCCCAGAATTTTAGCACAGCATTTGGACATGGATGGCGGCGAATATACAGTATGCTACTTCCCTTCCACCTGCTAGCTTTAAACCAGATGGGAGGAAAGAATACTCGGGAAAAGAAACTCATGTCCTTTGCACTGGCCAGTCCGGAATCTATAGCATCTTTGAAAATATCCTGATGATTTTGGAAAAAAAAAAAAAAACAACAATTATTAACTATCATCAAAGTAGCAGGCAACAGTTATTGTAATAAAACTTTCAATATGCATCATCAATCAGACAAGAGGGGGAAAAAATCACTTATCAGCTGATTATCTCCAGCTCTGCTTTTCCATTGCCCCAAGATCTGCACTCTCTGCCAAGGCTAATGATGACCTGATGGTAGTTTATCCAGTTCTCCCGACTTACTCCACTCTTCCCCTTTGGATACATTTTCAACCATGGTCACCTGACCAATCGTAGCCTCTGCCTGCGCCATCCATGACATCCCATTCTTGATTCTTGCTCCTTTGATGTCAGCTACGTTCTCATGTCTTTTGTCGGTGGTTACCCGCATATAGGCTTTTTTGCCTGGGCTATCACATATCTGGATCTAATCGACAGCAATCCAAGCATGTATCTCATTGTCACAATTGGGGTATCACGCATACAACCCAAAACTAGTCGCATCCCTTTATTTTGAATGTGTTCCAGTCGTTCACATTGTGACACTGGCAGCGTGAGTATTCCTAGCCCGTACTCGTTTACTGAAATCGCGAGCTGATGATACAGGAGAAACAATAGTCTCTGTTCCAAGCGCGCAGCAGCCATTGTTTTTAAGGATGCCAGTCCTCGCTTACACTTCTGTATGATCAGTTCGACATGATACTTGAACGGTAGCCCACGATCAAATGTTACTCCCAGATGCTTAGCCTGTCTTGCCTTTCAATGTTCTGCCCATTGAAAGTGATGTCTGAAAGGTCTGCTTTCACTATGTTGTTCAAAGAGCACCACGTCACACAGGCCCTTGTTGGATTGACCTTTGATCCGCTTTCCTCACTCCATTTAGGAACCGCCTGTAGTTTCTCTTGTATGCCTTGGGCCATTTTCTGTCTGTCTGAGCCAGTTATGTACATGGGTATGTCATCTGCGAAAGTACCAGTCGTGTTGGTTTAAAGGTTGCTACTTTTGCTGTGTAGATGTTAAACAGCACTGGTGATAGTGGAGAACTCTGGGGTAGTCCCGGACAAATGCGCATTGGTTCTAATGTCCAAGTTCCCAAGCAAAATGCAATTGATCTCTCCATTAACGCAGCTGCTACCCACCTTGTTATCCAAGGGTTTGCACCACGTGCCATTATATGTTCTATTAAGGTTGCAAAGTCCACACTGTTATAAGCATCCTCTAGGTCCATTGCAACAGCCACCGTTTCTCTTTAACCCTGGAATCCCTCGTACGCAAATGTTCCAGCATTACTCCATGTTGTTTTCATGGGCATATAGCTACCAAGGTATCAGGAAGGATGTGTGCATTTTCGAGGTGGCTCATTACTTGTCTTGCAACTATCTTTTCAAGTAATTTACCATAGACATTCTGTAGTGTGATAATTCGATAGCTGCTGAGCAGTGTGAGGTCTTTGCCAGATTTAGGTTTAGAAAGTGGCCGAAGGTAACTTTGTAGCCAGTCTTCCAGCACTTCAGCATTCTGTATGCTGGTATTAAAATTGCTCACGATATTTATAATGGCTGTGTCGTCGAGCTGTTTAATGTGATGGTATTGTACACCATCAGGACCCGGAGCAGCGTTTCTGCTGGTTTTCAATGTGTACACCACGTCCTCTTAAGAAATGAGATCGAAGTATATATGGCCCCATAGGGCATTTTCCAGAACACTGTCCTTTATTTTCAGGTGGGCACTTTTGTCACCTTTATCCGTTTGCTCCACAAATCGATTGAATAATGCTCTTCAAGAGGACTTGACTAAATGCTTCAGACTTAAAAACCCACCACCATGATATATCTTGTTAATATATGATTACTACATTGCACATGTGATTACTACATTGCACATGTAACTCAAATAAAACTGTTTAATCCAATGTTAGGTGATTTACCTTGTAGTCCACAACCACTCTATCAATAATGGCCTTATCCAGCATTTTCTTGTACCAGTCCTGTTAGTCTTTTAGGTTTGGGTTATTTTCTGCTCTGGTGGGTGACAGTGGAAGATGTAGTCATCTCCTTCGCTGGGGGCAAGGCCCAGATGTGGGCCGTGGTGTATCCCAGAGTTTTTGCATACTCCAGGTAACCAATGAGGATGCATGATAACTACGCTGTTCTCAGCTGTATTGTCTGGAAAAATGGACACTGACCAAAAAAGGATTGTTACACTGCCTTGCAAAATAAAATAATGAAGATTAATATGAGCTCCAGGATGTGCCAGCTTTTAGAAGTTGGTTACTCACTGTTTCGTAGCACAGAGTTTTTGTTAACCATATTGATAAACATTTTTTTTCAACAACTTTGTGTACATT
>JAMPIV010021931.1:0-164301 GCA_024509875.1 Oreohelix idahoensis
GCATCCTGTAATGTAATTTCCAGAAAACTTAATGCGGCAGAAAGGAATTATTCGGTTTTAGACCGTGAGCTATTAGCTATGGTTTGGTCGATCCTCAAACTACAGAGATTCCTTCTAGGCGCACATTTCATAGTAGAAACCGACCAAAAAGCTCTTACTGCTATACAGAGTAAGAATTTGAAGAGCTCGAGGTCTACTCGATATGCAATTGCTCTTCAACCTTTTCATTTCTCTGTACGAGCTATTCGTGGATCAGATAATGTGATGGCAGACATTCTGTCAAGATGCCCACATGATTCCACATAACTATTAGGGCTTAGACTTCTTGATATGTCTAGTTCTATAGTAGTTCCTTTTTCTATATCATGATAGATACACATTTGTAATTTAATAATATAATGATTGTATCACTACATAGCGGTTCATTGATGTTTATTCACCGCTGTGCTTTGATGATTTTTTCTTCATAAATCATAAATTTAAGATATCTAATACGAAATGATGATATGAATTTTTTAGGCATTGTGTAATTGCCAGAATTGTATTATACTTTGATGACACCTTCCTGGAAAAATATACTTGTAGAGAAATAATTTCTCTCAGTTTATGAGACACATTCTCACCAGTCGCTCCATAAGTCGACTTAGCCTCATATTAGGCGTTATAGGTATTCCTGATATTTTCATCTGCGCATTATTCATGCGTTGTGAGCCTATTGTACGTTGCTCCTAGATGTATTTCAAAAAAAAATGTTCCATTTTTTTTTCCCGGGAGGTGTGGTAAGACTGTTACGTGCAGTCTTTGATATCTTACAATATTATACATTGGTATACTTGTTATGTTCGCAAATATTTTGTAAACAACATAGGTAATTTTTTAGTGCTTAAGGGAAAGTCATTATTGAGTTACTTCCCTTGAAAGTTGTGCCGTCTCTTCGATCGAACTCCGCGGATGAATCCATTTTACTGCGATTTATTCGTTGTTTGGGTAATAATAGATTGTTCTTGCTTCAGAATATCTATGGCCTGAATTTATGTGTATTGTTTGTCTGAGTAGGACGAGTCTGTCTTATATCTGTATATCTTTACATATCTAAGTCGAACTATATGTTCTGTTGTCTCTAGAGAGGTCAAAGGCTATTCGGCGGATGTGTCGCTAGAGTGTGGTGTGATTTGGCTTCGTCCTGATGGGGACTGTGTTTTTTTCTAGGTCGGCTTGTCGCCGGGAAAAAGTGATCTCAGTATTTGTGGGGAAAGTGATAGTCGTCTAGACCTATCGTGTATGCTTTACCCCAGTGTTTATTCGTATTGCCAAGGAATGGCAGAATCATATTTCTGATACCAAGGTAATAAAAGATACTCTTGTGAACTCTCTCGTTCGAAGCCACCATTTTCGATAGGTACGATTTGAATGTCTAAGAGAATATATTTGACTCGATGAAAACGACTTCGATTCCTAGCAGCACTATATCCTGTAGAATGCAGTCAATTGTTCATGATCAAATCTACAGAGCAATGAAATGTTTTATGAATGACTAACTTTAGGACAGATTCATTATCTGTATCCAAACGTGAGTGACAGCTCACGAGTGAAGCCATCTTGGAACCAAACATGTAGTGACTTTCAAGAAGAGAAAAGGGATGCCCGTATTATCGCTTGTTTAGTCCAGAGATCACTGCTACACATGAGAACCCGTTATTAGCGGTTCAATATTATTATATGGAAAAATATGTGCTGAACATTATGTTGGAGAATCGTCGCTAAACGAGATTAGGTTTAGAAGCCATCTGAAATATTGTTTATAAGCTGACGTGCTCAGTCAGTGAAGTCAGTTGATATATATATATATGGGCAATACTGGGTGCTTGGCTACTGACAGTCCATTATAATATTATTCTACATGAGTGCCCATGTAACATAACATTGCAAGACCATTTATCCACTGTACCATGATGTATTATGCCAACCTGTGATTTGTCACTATCTGTGCTGTCGAGTGTGTACGTCCAATTAAACTTTAGTAAAGGTACACAGTCGTTGGTGTCGATGACTTCCAGCCATACATGAGTGTGAGAAAAGAACATTTGTCAACACCACGAACCCTTATTATCATTCGCACATTATACACTCAATCCATGTCTACACACCACTGCGTAGGTCAAGTTGACATTCCATACACTACAGTGGAGCAAACAACACCATAGAGATCTTATCAACTGATGATGATGATGTCTGCTTCCATCCACTTATGTCTATTTGTTGGTGGATATCATTAACTGGAATAAAACAACAAAATAACAACTTTATCACCTAGGATAGAAAGAGAGAGAGAGAGAGAGAGCGATGTACGAAGGAACGCAGGCAATACTACCACAGTCTCGTGATATTAATGCCACCCCCAACAAGCGTAAGGCCAGAAGCAATACCTTTTTTCAGATGGACAGTGATAAAAAACACTACCCATACGAGAGTTAGGTTTAAAAACCTGAAAAATGCTTATTGGGAAACATGACATTCTACTGTTTTATGTCTGAAATCCTGACATTAGTCTGACAGTACAGCAGACACCCTAAAGTTTGGAAGTGAGGAAGTGGTAACAGCACGACTATCCTAGAAGAAAATACATATTTTGAACGCCACCACTTAGCCCCATAAAACTTATATATTTGGGTTCCTTAGGACTTGCTGACAAAGAATATGTTAAGTGTTATGCAAATAGTCTAGGAATTAACAAGTTATAGCCAAAATAAAATGGTGGTGCTGTCAGACAACACCAAAATCAGAATCGCTCAGTGGCAGATTTTTAAACCACCATTGTACGGGAAATAGGTCCCCATGTTAAATCCTATTTGATTGGATAGAAATAAATGTAAGGCTAAACACGATTAGTCGGACTATAAATACTATTTTTTGTTGTTAGGGGAAACCGTAGTAGAGGTACTTTTTTGAAAGGCTGTGTAAACATGGCACGATTGGTTAGACCCGCCAATATAGTCAATTAGAAGCGTCAGTTCAGCACCACATTTTCAATTAAACTTTCTAAAGCAACAGTGCGTTGAGATTCAGCTTATATTTTTCTAAATACAAGCCTGGGACAGAAGCGGATCGGAATTTGTGCCATAATTTGTGCCATTATTCATCGCTAGTCAACGTATCTGTGTAATATTTCCATGAATTGTGGTAAGCTTGATATGTTCGATATCTTTTTAATGAAAATTGAATGTAAATTGATAATTTATGTCTGTATATGTGTGTGGTTCAGTAGCGAACATGAGGCCAAGCCTAGATATTGCTCCAACCTGAACCAAACTTGTCGGAGAGGAGTTTAACTGCCTAGGCCTACATGGAATTACCAAATAGTACACTGACACCTATCGTATTGTATAGAAGGACTTACAGCTGAAATTGCAGAGGCGTAGTAACCATTAGGGAGGAGAATAGTGTCTCCAGAACACACTGAAGCAATCGAGCAGAGGAGTCTTTTACTGCCTGCATCACGAAAGATAAGCTTATGTGGCCAGAGGAGCTCAACATTATGTACCCCCTCAAAAACTGACATTGTATTAAATAAAGAGGGGCAATTAATTGTTTTAATGCCAGGAACTGAGAACATCTCCAATACTAGTTCCAACAGAAACAAACACTTGAAGTCGTGATGACAATCAACAACATAGCTTGAACAGCCAGTATTACCTCCTAGTACCACATCACAACTCACACACATAGAATACTAATAATAATATATGTGAATACAAAGATCATATCTATAAACTGTGTACATAATACTTGTAATTACATTTTATTATGTTTCCTGGTTCACTGTGTAGTTCAATCAGGATCTCTATTAGAGAAAGTAATTAATACATATATATATATTTGAAACTTTACCAGTGACTCTTTTAAGATAGTCTTATAGAGTGTTAAATGTGTGTGAGTGTCACAGTGTTGTCAAGTGTGGTGGAATAAATTAAATTGTTTATCTGTCTGTTGTTGTTGTGACTTACACTTCATCATTTACATAACCCTAGACATTTAACGTAGTCATCACAATATTCCTGAATAATTCTGACTGAGGTATAAATGTGGTAGCAAGTAAGGTTATCTGTAAAACACTACACCTATTAGATACAGATACCTTCACAGCTGATCTCAGTCAGTACACTAAGTCCCCTATAAATATTTATATCATCCCACTTTACCACATATATTGGGGTCCTGTCCGGGATTTTGAATCTTTCCCTATTATAAATATTGGGGGTAATTCACTTCAGGGAATAATAAAAAGTAAAAAGGTATCATTGGGTGAAAATAAATAACGTTGAGCTCTTAGTGCCTGTGGTGGTTATTGGCTATTTAGTTAGAAGTTGTATTGTTTAGTTAGACATTATATACATTTACCTGTTAGAAAATGGCGGCCCTGGCCAAATTTCGATCTGCTGCTGTGCAGACTGCAAAAGAGTTAGGAATGGACGGGCAAATTATGATTGCTTATGTCACTGCTGAATGTGACAAATATATTGAACGGGAAGAAAGAAGATTAGAAAAAGAGGCCGAAAGAAAATTAGAATCTGAAAGGTTGGCCGAAGATAAGAGGTTAGAGGCTGAAAAAGAAATTAAGAAGTTACAATTTGAGGCTGAGGCTGAGACTAAGAGGCTGCAGGCTGAGGCTGAGACTAAGAGGCTGCAGATTGAGGCTGAGGCTAAGAAAGTGGAGGCAGAAAGAGAAGAGAAGAAATTAGCTGCAGAAAGAGAAGAGAAGAAATTAGCTGCAGAAAGAGAACAGAAGAAAGTAGCTGCAGAAAGAGAGGAAAGAAGATTGACTGCGGAGAGGGAAGCAGAAAAGGAGGAGAAGAGATTACAAAGGGAACATGATATACGACTAAGGAAGTTTGAGTTTCAAGGCCATGCTCTTGAAAATGGTGCCAGTCCCTTTACCTCTGATGCCACTGCTAGTCAGGGAGCCTCAACCTCAGCTATGAATTTTCATTTAGATCATTTTGTTGAGAAAGAAGATGATATTGAGAGCTATCTAAATAGATATGAAATATTAGCTACCACGTATGGGTTAGAGAGAGAAAGGTGGAGCTTAAAGTTATCTCAAGGTCTTCGTGGGGCAGCTTATGAAGTTTTTGCCAAAATGAACAGAAGTGATCAAGAAAATTATGACATGCTAAAGCAGGCTCTTTTGTTAAGATACGAAAAGAACGCAGAATTTTATAGAAAAAAATTTAGGAATGCTAAACTACTGTCAGGTGAAACCTATCACCAGTTCTCTGCACGGTTAGAGACATACTTGGAGAAATGGACTTCTCTGGGGAAAACCCAAGATCTTAAGGAAATGGTCCTTATAGAACAATTAAGACAGTCAATGGCTCCAGACCTGAGAAAGTTTCTCATGGAACAAGGTGCAGAGAGGCTGGGTGAGTTGCTAAATGTTGCTGAAAGGTATCAAGCAGCTCAGGCAGAGGTATCAGGTAACAAGAAGAAACAGGTAGAAAATTTTAGGGCACCACAGAACTTTAATAAATTTGATCCTAGAGATCAAAACAAAGGTAAGCACCAGTTTGATAGGCCACGGTATGACAATAAAAATAAAACCCCACAATTCGATGAAAGGAAATATGATGAAAGAAAATCTTTCAACCAAGGAAGGAGGTGGTGTAAAAATTGTAAGATGAACAATCATGACACTGACCATTGTAGAAGGAATCCTATAGTAATGGCCACCCTTCAGGTCAGGTCGACCTCAAGAAAGGAGGAGGATATTATGTTAAATACCACTCCAGAAGAGATGAGGAAGGCACAGGCTGGGGATAAGACCCTCAAGCCTTGTTTCAGGAAATTGTCAACTTCTCATACAACTCCAGGCAAGGGAGATTTTTACATGAAAAACAAGTTGATTTATAGGAAGGCCGGAACTAGATCCCATGGTCACGGACAGTTGGTTCTTCCAAAGGCATATAGGGCAGAATTAATAAGGAGCCTACATGTGAAACCAGATGGGGACCATGAGAAAATAGGTACCATCATCCAAAAGGTGGCTCACAATTATTATTGGCCCAAGGCAAGGTGGGACATTGAGAATTTTGTAGAAAGGTGTAGCATAGCACATGAGGGAACACCCACAAGTGGGAACATTGATCAGGACCTGGACACGCCAAAGGGCAAACTTAGGCCTGACAATACAAAGAAAAATAAATTAAATAAAGTGGACCAAATGAAATGGGAAGCCACTTTTCACGGACAAGCTTCACTTAACTGTTTTACAATGGCCACTATGCAGAGAGTGCAAAAAGATGTCTTACCCCAGGATAAGCCGAAAATCCCTCAATCGGACTTATGTAAACTGGAGGAAGAGGATGTAGAGAGGAAATCTCTCATCCAGAATTCTAAGTGGGGAGAAAGCCCCAGGAAAAAAATTGGTAGCGGTCGTTTTGTGCATGAAAATTCTGGGAAGAAAAATCATCCCTATAGAGCTTCGAGTGGAAGAGACCATACCGGTGCATGGACAAATAGGTCCACAAAATTCAAGGTCCATATGTAACGCTGTTAAGAACGTGGACTGATGAAAAGGCAGAGGAAAATATTACATCCTCATACCAATATGTGAATGAGCTGACCACTCGTTTAAAAACTGGCTGGAAACTTGCCAATGAAAATTTGAGACAAGCCAGGAAGAAACATGCTGCCTAGTATAACAGGAAAGCTAAAGACAGAGATTTGGCTGTGGGAGAGAAGGTATTGCTTCTTCTCCCCGGTAGTCAGAATAAGTTACAAATTGGATGGCAAGGTCCATATACAGTTCTAGAGAAGGTGTCTAGAACAAATTATAAGATAGATAAGAAGGGGAAAGAAAAAATCTATCATGTGAATCTCCTGAAGAAATATTTGGAAAGAGAACATCAGGAAGAGACACACTTGTTGACCTTGTCCATTGCAATGGAGATGAAAAAGGAACCACTTTCATCATTTGAATATCCATTACACCCCTGTGAGACAGCGGCACAGGTGAAAATCAGTACACATTTAACGAAAAATCAGAAAGAGAGAGTGCAACAGGTTCTAGATAATCATACAGAGGTGTTAACGGATCGACCGGGGCATACAACTTTATTGGAATATGATATGAAACTGATAGACCCCACACCTGTCTGTATGAAACCCTATTCGATTCCTTTTGCTAAGGAGAAAGCTTTGAAGGAAGAGATAGACTATTTGTTAAAGGAAGGAATTATTTCACACAGTGAATCTTCGTATAGTTCCAGTGTTGTACTCTTAAGGAAACCCTCTGGAGAACATAGACTCTGTATAGATTACAGGAGACTGAATGCTATTACAGAAGGACAGGTGGATCCATTGCCGGATACAAATCATTTGTTTGCCAGGCTAAATAAAGCTAAATATTTCTCAAAAGTGGATCTGAGTAAAGGATACTATCAGATTCCAGTAAAGCCTGAGGTTAGACCATACCTAGCGTTTAGTACCTCAGAGGGACACTATGAGTTTAACAGATTGCCATTTGGATTGAAGAATGCACCTAGTGTCTTCTCTAGAATGATGAGAAAATTATTGGACCCTCTGAATAATCCATGTATCACAAATTTCATGGATGATATCCTTATAGCAACCGAAACATTTGAGGAACACATTGACTCTCTGAACATGCTGTTTAATCGACTTAGAGAAGCGAATTTAACAGCCCGACCAACCAAATGTTGCGTTGGATGTAAAGAATTAGAATTCTTGGGACACACAGTCTATCAGGGAAACATGACCCCTGACCCCAAGAATTTAGAGAAACTAAAGAAAGCCCCGAGACCACAAACTAAGAAAGATGTGAGATCCTTTGTCTCATTATGTGGTTTCTACCAAAAGTATATCAAAAACTTTAATTCCATATGTGCACCGTTAACTGATTTGACCCGTAAAGGAAATCCAGATCGAATTACATGGACACCACAATGTGAGTTAGCTTACCAGGAACTGAAGGAAAAGCTCACAAGCAAACCTATTTTGAAATTACCTGACTTAAGTCAAGAATTCATTGTAAGGACTGATGCCAGTAATATTGGGTTAGGTGCGACTCTGCTACAGAAATCAGATGCATTGGATGGGGAACTAAGCCAAGTGGCATATGCTAGCAGAAAGTTGAATAAAGCTGAAACCAACTACTCAACTAGCGAAAAAGAATGTCTTGCAGTAATATGGGCGATAAAGAAATTCAATATTTATCTGTATGGGAAGGCATTTAAGTTGCAAACGGATCACAAACCCTTGTCATTTCTAGCGCAGGCTAGACCTGAAAATTCTAGATTACTCCGTTGGTCATTACTGATGCAGCCCTATGAGTTTTGCATAGAGTATATAAGTGGAAAAACAAATCTGGGAGCGGATTTTTTAAGCCGCCATCCGTGTGATGAGAATCACTGTAAGCCCCAGAAATAATAATAAATTTCTCTATGTGTATATAGAATTATAGACTGACATATAACGTCTGTTTTAAGAGGGGAGAATTTGTCGTGAAACATTCTAAATCCACATATATAAATTAAAAGGTAAATGTAAAGCCTACCAAATAAATTCAATAAAAGGAAAGAAGAATGGTAAAGAACAGTGCTGTCACAATGACTGTACTCGAAATCCCCCTTGTTTTCTACTTCGTCTGCAAATTGTAACGTTTCCACGTTAATAGTAAAGCCTATAGCAGCATACACGCGTTTCCACAACACAATAAAACGTGTACTGCATTTCTAAGAAAAACCTTGAGATAGGCACACCGCGTAATGACCTAAATTAATACTAACATTAATTACACTACGTTAACATAAACGGAAAGACAGATGAACTTAGGATAGAAAGAGAGAGAGAGCGATGTACGAAGGAACGCAGGCAATACTACCACAGTCTCGTGATATTAATGCCACCCCCCAACAAGCGTAAGGCCAGAAGCAATACTTTTTTTCAGATGGACAGTGATAAAAAACACTACCCATACGAGAGTTAGGTTTAAAAACCTGAAAAATTCTTATTGGGAAACATGACATTCTACTGTTTTATGTCTGAAATCCTGACATTAGTCTGACAGTACAGCAGACACCCTAAAGTTTGGAAGTGAGGAAGTGGTAACAGCACGACTATCCTAGAAGAAAATACATATTTTGAACGCCACCACTTAGCCCCATAAAACTTATATATTTGGGTTCCTTAGGACTTGCTGACAAAGAATATGTTAAGTGTTATGCAAATAGTCTAGGAATTAACAAGTTATAGCCAAAATAAAATGGTGGTGCTGTCAGACAACACCAAAATCAGAATCGCTCAGTGGCAGATTTTTAAACCACCATTGTACGGGAAATAGGTCCCCATGTTAAATCCTATTTGATTGGATAGAAATAAATGTAAGGCTAAACACGATTAGTCGGACTATAAATACTATTTTTTGTTGTTAGGGGAAAATGTAGTAGAGGTACTTTTTTGAAAGGCTGTGTAAACATGGCACGATTGGTTAGACCCGCCAATATAGTCAATTAGAAGCGTCAGTTCAGCACCACATTTTCAATTAAACTTTCTAAAGCAACAATGCGTTGAGATTCAGCTTATATTTTTCTAAATACAAGCCTGGGACAGAAGCGGATCGGAATTTGTGCCATAATTTGTGCCATAATTTGTGCCATTATTCATCGCTAGTCAACGTATCTGTGTAATATTTCCATGAATTGTGGTAAGCTTGATATGTTCGATATCTTTTTAATGAAAATTGAATGTAAATTGATAATTTATGTCTGTATATGTGTGTGGTTCAGTAGCGAACATGAGGCCAAGCCTAGATATTGCTCCAACCTGAACCAAACTTGTCGGAGAGGAGTTTAACTGCCTAGGCCTACATGGAATTACCAAATAGTACACTGACACCTATCGTATTGTATAGAAGGACTTACAGCTGAAATTGCAGAGGCGTAGTAACCATTAGGGAGGAGAATACTGGTGTAAATTGTTTCAGATTAAGATAGCAGTTGGCCTACCGCTCTGAACTCAGTGTTTGTTATGTATTGTGTTCAGTCTGGAGATAGAGTATAAATTAGTTCTGAAGTAGGAGGTACAACCTTCTTGTTTCAGGGACTGTCGTCCTAGTTATTGAAGCAGCACCTGGTCTGAGTTTTGCTGAATCCAGAGGCTGACAGCATACTCCTTGGTCCAGATAGCAACCAGTGAGGTGTCTCCAGAACACACTGAAGCAATCGAGCAGAGGAGTCTTTTCCTGCCGCCATCACGAAAGATAAGCTTATGTGGCCAGAGGAGCTCAACATTATGTACCCCCTCAAAAACTGACATTGTATTAAATAAAGAGGGGCAATTAATTGTTTTAATGCCAGGAACTGAGAACATCTCCAATACTAGTTCCAACAGAAACAAACACTTGAAGTCGTGATGACAATCAACAACATAGCTTGAACAGCCAGTATTACCTCCTAGTACCACATCACCACTCACACACATAGAATACTAATAATAATATATGTGAATACAAAGATCATATCTATAAACTGTGTACATAATACTTGTAATTACATTTTATTATGTTTCCTGGTTCACTGTGTAGTTCAATCAGGATCTCTATTAGAGAAAGTAATTAATACATATATATATATTTGAAACTTTACCAGTGACTCTTTTAAGATAGTCTTATAGAGTGTTAAATGTGTGTGAGTGTCACAGTGTTGTCAAGTGTGGTGGAATAAATTAAATTGTTTATCTGTCTGTTGTTGTTGTGACTTACACTTCATCATTTTCATAACCCTAGACATTTAACGTAGTCATCACAGTATTCCTGAATAATTCTGACTGAGGTATAAAATGTGGTAGCAAGTAAGGTTATCTGTAAAGCACTACACCTATTAGATACAGATACCTTCACAGCTGATCTCAGTCAGTACACTAAGTCCCCTATACATATTTATATCATCCCACTTTACCACACCTACCTTTGATGTCCATACACCCTTACTCTTTTCAAAGAAGGGGTATTACTTATAAGACCAGTCTTTTATCTGGCACTATCCTGGTATCACCTGATACAACTTTATGTCCAGGATATCTTATATTTCAAACAATATTATCCACTCTCGTGACAGTGTACATGGTAGAAGTTCACTGTAAACAGTATATGAGGGCATAGTCCATTATGTTGGTACATGGTAGAGGTTCGCTGTAAACAGTATATGACGGCATAGTCCATTATGTGTATACATGGTAAAAGTTGCAGCAATATTACGGGAAGAAGTGGAAGAGGCTATGCTCGATGAAAGGAGGGAAGTCACCAGGTGTGGATAATATACCATCAGAGCTATTGAAATATGGAGGACCAGATATAGTAAAAATAATGACAACAATTTGCCAGAAGATATGGAGTACAAAAAATGGCCAAAAGAGTGGACGCAGTCATTAATAATATTGCGTCCAAAGAAAGGAAATCTAAAAATATGCAAGAATTACAGAACCATCAGCCTTATTAGTCATCAAGTAAAGTGATGTTACGAATACTTTTGAACAGAATAAAACAGAAATAAGAAATCTTATCCAAGGAACAGGCTGGCTTTAGAACAAAAAAAAAGTATCTCTGAACAAATCTTCAATATTAGATTACTGATCGAAAAACATCTCCAGCATCAACGCGGTTTATACCATAACTTTATCGATTTCACAAAAGCCTTCGATCGAGTCTGGCACGAAGGCTTATGGCAAATAATGAGAAAATCTAATTTTAATACCAACATCATAGATATCATTGAAGCACTATACAAGGACGCAAGCAGTGCTGTTTTTGCAAGCAATGGCATTGAAGGATTTTTCAAAACAACTGTAGGAGTTCGTCAGGGATGCATCCTGTCCCCAGTGCTCTTTGATATACAAGGCATAACTAGAACATATTATGCAGGAGTCTCTCTACGATTATAAAACAACCATATCGATTGGAGGCCGACCTCTTTGCAATCTACGTTTTGCTGATGATATCAGTATTATAGCTAGAACAGAATCAGAACTTCAAAACCTTACCTCTAGACTGGAGAAAGTAACAAGAACGTATGGGATGGAAATTAATATAGAAAAAAACAATATGTCGGTGAATATCCATAAAATACATGTTCCAACCAACATTACGTTAAATCGGCAAACATTAGAAGAAGTGAACACCTTTAAATATCTGGGGTCCACTACATGTAGTGATGGAAGATCAAGTAAAGAAATCAAGACAAGACTTGAGATGGCCTCAGCTGCCATGACAAGGCTGAATGTGATCTGGAAAAGTAACATCAGTTTTCCTGTGAAGATAAAATTATACAAATCACTTGTATTATTAATTCTCTTATATGGGGGTGAGAGCTGGACAATCACTGCAGATACGGAGCAAGGGATTCAGGCTTTCGAGTATAAATGTTATAGAAGTATTTTGCGCATTTGCTATAAAGAGCACAAAACAAATGTCTTTGTTAGAGAGAAAATAAACACGTATGCAGGCCAGTAAGAACCACTTTTGTCAGTAGTGAGATGTCGAAAGCTTTCCTGCTTTGGGCACGCAACTCGTCATGACTCCTTTTCGAAAACGGTCCTCCAGGGAACAGTCGAAGGTAAACGGAGAAGAGAAAGGCAAAGAAAATCCTGGGCCGAAAACATCAAAGAATGGGCAGGGCACAGTTTTTGCACGCATTGCTGAGGATAGAGAGCAGTGGAGGGCCATGTATGCCGATGCTTCTACCATGGCACCCCTACGACCCTTGACGTGTTACGGGTTGAGATGATATGATGATGGTAGAAGTTCACTGTAAACAGTATATGACGGCATAGTCCATTATGTGTGTACATGGTAGAGGTTCACTGTAAACAGTATATGACGGCATAGTCCATTATGTTTTGAAACAATAAAGTTCACACTTTCCTGTAACGAGCAGTGAATTTTCTTCTCGTAACTGTTAGGAACTTCCATTCTGCGAATCATAAAACACAATTAACGTTCTCTTTTACTAACACTATTTTTCAGTCCGTTACACAATCTGAAATGAAATTGAAAAACAAATTTACTGCAGAATTTACGAAACTAAAATTATTAAAAAGAAAAACTTTTGATTTATGCTTTAATATGCCGTTTACAAAAGGCAACAGAGATGTGGTTTTACAGAAGAATGTTAAAAATACTATGGACAACCAAAAAGAGTAATGATGATGCCCTGAAAGAGGCCAATGCGCAAATGAAACGTATTTCACAAGTTACAAAGAAACAATCCACTTTTTTGGGCATGTTATGAGAAGAGGAAAGTTGGAAAATAACGTAACAACGGGTAAGACTGAAGGAAAATAAAAAGAGATAGGGGAAGAAGAAGAGAGCAAATAGTGGACAGTTTGACATCGTGGCATAGAAAAAAGTCAACAGCAGAATTGATAAATTGTACTGGAAACAGGAAGTTGTGGAGAGATATGATCTCCTACGCCACTAGGCACGGTACTTGAATGAATGAATGAATGCGATTTACAATGTACTTCTATCATCATCTGTACATTCAAAGTTATTAAAGTGTAATGTTGGACAAGAACTTTAGAAACATTTTGAATGACTGCTACTTAAACAGCTATAAGAACACAGCGTATTGCTCCATCACAAGAACTGCTATGTTATTGTGACAGTGCGAAGACGATGTGTGAAGAAGAATTTAGAATCCGTGTGTAATGCTGGATGGTGAGCATGGTGAAGCAACAGAAATGATAACCACTAGCACAGAAGAGAAAACCAATGATGGTGAAGATGACATAAAGATGGAAGAACTGAGGGCAGCACTAGAGAAAATCAAGATGGGCAAAGCAGCAGGGCATGATGGTATTCACCAGAAATGGTTAAGTACATGGGAGCATCAGGCGACCTATTACTCTTAAAGGTCCTACAGGCAGCATGGTGCAACAAGACCATACCAAAGGATTGGGAGATTGCCATCATAACACCAATTTTCAAAAAGGGTGACAATCGACAATGTGGAAACCATAGAGGCATATCCCTTCTCAGTGTCCCTGGTAAAATCTACTCTAGAATCCTAGAGCAGAGACTCCGACACCTAGCTGAGCCACAATTGGATGAGGTCCAGTGCGGATTCCGAGCAAACCGAAGTACTCAAGACCTAATCTTCACACTCAGACAGCTGAGTGAAAAGGCCCTTGAGTATAAGAGTGAGATCCATCTTTGTTTCATAGATCTGGAAAAGGCGTTTGACAGGGTCCCCTGGAGCAAACTTTGGGACTGTTTGGCAAGGAAGAATATTCCAGCACCTCTGATTCATGCTATACAGAGCTTCTACAAGTCTTGCAGAAATTATGTGAGGACAGCAAACCATAAGTCAGAAGAGTTCAGGACCACCACTGGTGTAAGACAAGGTGATATCCTATCACCTTACCTCTTCGTACTCCTTATGGACGATGTCATCAAGGCATGTAACGAGAGAACAAGAAAGTATTCAGTGGGGTACTGGAAGATGAGACAGGTCTATATTTCGGAGCTGGCATTTGCTGATGATGTTGCCCTGATTGCTAAATCAGAGGCACATCTCCAATCCAACTTGCAAGTCTGGAAGGAAGAGCTGGAGAAGAGAGGGATGGTCATAAGCAGCTTCAAAACAAAATCCATGGTGATATCACGAGAAGAAAGAAAACATCAGATTAAGTTGGGAGAATAGGTCCTGGAGCAGGTCGACCACTTTAAATATCTCGGAGCTATTATAGACCGAAAGGGAGGCATCAAAGAAGAGTTGGCCACTCGAAAAGCAGCGGCTGGGAGACTTTTTCAGGCCATAAATCGTGGATTCCTCAGCAAGAAAGAGGTTGGTAAGAAAACGAAGATGGCTGTATACCGCTCCACCTATGTCCCAGTCTTGACATATGGATGCGAGTCGTGGGCAATGACTACAACCCACAAAAGCCAGATCCAAAGCTCAGAAATGAGGTATCTGAGGAAAGTGGTTGAAGTAACAAGAAGAGACATGGTCCGCTACCAGACGATCCGTCAAGGCCTGAAATCCCATCCGCTGCAGACCCAAATAGAACAGTCCCAACTAAGATGGTTTGGACATGTCTGCAGAATGGGAGAAGATCGGCTACCACGACAAGCATGGGAAACAAAGAGCCAGGGATCCAGACCTCCAGGACGACCCAGAGTCTGCTGGGAGGACAACATTAGACAATCTTTGAAGGACCGAGGACTAGAATGGAACCAGGCCAGGAAGAAGACAGCTGATAGAATGGTCTGGCGCTCTCTCTTCCAAACCTCTACACCTCACGGTAGAAGGGGAACGACTAAGTAAGTAAGTAAGTGTAATGCTGTCGTCACTCTCTCTGGCCTACTTTCACATACGTTCCGCAGTCACAGAAAAACTCTCTTGATGACAGGGGTCCGACTTTTATTAATGAAACCCTATCAGGTAGCACATGAATCGTACAGAAAACAATGTTGTCCAAAAGTTTACTTTGAAAGCAATTTTTAAGCAACACCGTATACCCTAGATACGTATTCTCTACGAAACACCATATAACCAAGCTATTTACCGTAAAATCTCGCGTATAATACGCACAATTTTTACTCATTTTTGCCCGCTAAAACTCGGGTGCGTATTATACGCGAGTACTAAAAAATACGTAATTTTCGATATCGAAAGTAACCTACATTGGAAAGTCTGTCAGGTTTTTTTCACAATTTGACAGTGAAAATGGCGCAAAATTGAATGTGCCATGTGTTTTCTTATGTGTCAGACATTGTTGCAAAACGCATTTCGCACTCTTGGTCTTCAATCTGTTTTGATATTAAGCTCGGTTGTAAACTTTGTCATTTGATTATTTTGAGCCCTAAAAATGAATTCGTGAAAATGTTGTACTGCAGCAGAAAAGCTCTTAGTGGTAAAATATGCAGAATCTAACGGCAATCGGGCAGCATGTCGACATTTTTTTATTAACGAGTGCAACATTCGATTATGGCGAAAAAACAAAGAGGCGCTGCAAGTGTTGCCTAGTAAGAAAAAGGCGAATAGTTGGTCACCACCAGATCTTCCAGACCTAGAAAAAAACATTATTGGAGTGGGTAGTGGATAGAAGGCAACAAGGCATCGGTGTTTCATGCATTGAAATCCGACTTAAAGCTCTGGAATTTAAAAAATCTCGTACAGGCACAACAGCATTTAAAGCGTCATGTGGATGGGCAGTTCGTTTTATGAAGCGACATGGTCTTTCAGTTCGTCGAAGAACTACTATCGCGCAGCATCTTCCATCTTCTTTCAGTTTTTTAACAAATGTTTCATAAAATAAAATCTTGAAAAATTATGATGCGTATTATACACGAATTTCCATTTTACCAGAAAATTTTGGGCTAAATCAAGCATGCGTATTATACACGAGTGCGTATTATACGCGAGATTTTACGGTAGGTATTCTCTACATAACACCATATAACCCAGCACAGACTGCTGGACTCTGTCAATGTCGTTAGCTCTCTTAGCACAGACGTAACTATGCAACAGCCCAAACCTCACTTGGTTATTTGTACGAGGGCGCGTTTTGCACAAGAAGACAATCTGGCTACTTCTCAGCTCTGACTAAAGCCTTCAACTCTTTTAGTTTAAGTCTTCCCTATAATCCCGAGTACCTTATGATAGCCACGTCAAAATGTCAGACAAAGCTCCGCCCATCCCTCTAGGGAGCAAATGGCGTCGTCGGCAGGATACTGACAGACAGTGTAGTATAGTCATACGCGGAATATTAAATGCTGCAAGAGAGCTCTACAACCAGTGAGCACCAATGATACCTCAGCTAAATCTGGCTAGAGTATTACAACACCCAGCACAGACGGAGCAGCACATCTGCCCAGTACATCTCCCTAGTGAAGATTCGCACCACCATAGGCCCAGCAAAGAAACACACCACCGAATGAAGATTCGAAGCACCAAAAGCCCATTGAAGAGTCGCACCAACGTAGGCCAGGCGAAGAGTCGCACCAACGCAGGCCCAGAGAAGAATCATACTACCGTACATCCATTGAATATCTTATCAAGCAAGGAACCAGTCGTTTGCAGTTATATTAATGTTCCTGCAATGGTATCCTTGCTAATGATACTCCATTACAACAAACAGGAACACTAATGCTACGCCTGTTTTATTATGCCAAACTAGTGGCCGACCTACCACGATTGCCATTCAGCCAGAGACTCATTTGTATGACCAGGCAGCACATGAAACTGCTACCGGCGACAACAGCGAAGAGAAGACAAGAGCAAGCAAAAAAAATAAGAGACACTTTCTATTATTTATTGTAATATTACGAGTATAATAAGTGTTTTCTTTCCAGCTAGAGGTGGCTCCCATAAAGAAACATCACACTAGGAAAGAGCCAGAGCAATGCGCCTGTGAAGGTAGTATACGTGACGGTACCGGAGGCATTGTGCAGGTGGAGCATCAGGCGGAGGGTGATGACTTTTTATATAAGGAAATACTAGTTGTGCAGGTGGAGCATCAGGCGGAGGGTGATGACTTTTTATATAAGGAATTGAGGAGGAGGGTAGGAGGAGGCAGATGACTTTTTATATAGTAATATATTAGTGTTTTTTTTTTTAGATAACAAGAAGGCGTTATTTATAGACATATATTAATTCTGCAGGAGTGATGCAGGGGCAAGATGGCGGGATGACTTTTTATATAAGGAAAATGTGGTAAGATGGCGGACTTGAGATAACAAGAAGAGGTTATATGGCGCAAGATGGCGCGATGACTTTTTATATAAGGAAAATGTGCAGGTGGAGCATCAGGCGGACGGTGATGACATTTTTTATATAGTAATAGGTGTTTATTGAGATAACAAGAAGACGTTATTTATAGACATATATTAATTCTGCAGGAGTGATGCAGGGGCAAGATGGCGGGATGACTTTTTATATAAGGAAAATGTGGCGGAGGGTAGGCGGAGTAGGGTGACTTTTTATATAGTAATATATTAGTGTTTTTTTTTTTTTTAGATAATAGGAAGACGTTATTTATAGATATATATTTAGATAACAAGAAGAAAAATGTAGAGGGGCGTGGCAGGTGTAAGATGGCGGGATGACTTTTTTATATAAGGGAAATGTGCAGGCGTGCTGTAGGAGGAGCATGGGTTTTTTATATAGCACTATATTAGTTCGCTAATATTGTGTTGTGGTCGAGTGGAGGTTTTTTTTGTGGTGGGGGTGACGAGGCATGGGTGTAATGTACCAGGTGAGGTTAGGTTAGGGGCGATATTTTTGTGTGATGTGGTATGGTTTTGGAGGTGGAAGAGAGATATTTTAGATGTTGAGGGGAGATGTGGTGACGTTGTCAGGATGCATCTGTGTACATTTTTGGGGTGTAGCAGGTGAGTGGACCAGCATTGAGAGGTGGGAGTGAAGAGACGTCGGTGACGAGGTACGGGTGTAATGTAGCAGGTGGGGTTAGGTTAGGGCGGATTTGTGTGTGTTGTTGAATTGCTTTGTTATGTGTGTTGGTGTGTTTGTTTATACAGTCTACAACCGCGTGCCTTTTATATAACGAAAATGTGTTGGAGGAACGTGGAGGAGGAGAGGTCTTGGTATATAGTAATATATAAGTTCATTAATGGCGGGCGTGTTGTGTGATGCTTATTTTACAAACAGTTATACGTACATATTACAGATAGGTAGCCAATATTACAACAGTTAGACGCTATTTAGTTATAAATATATAGAAATATAAAAGAGAAAACACTAGATACATTTTATATATTTATTGACAAAGTTAGTTGATCTATGGGTGACGTATAACCGCCCTTCTTTTTCGTATACCACTAGGAGCCCTCAGAACACAGGCGGTTCGGATTACTTAGCGAGTCTGTCACTTCTTTTTCGTGTAACCATCTTCAACAAGGTGAGTGTCTGTCGTTATCACGCCATTGTCTATGAAGGAAAAAAAACAGGCTTGGGGTGGGTTAGCTAGGGTCTGACTAAGCGTGTAATTAATCGCGAGAGGTGTGTTGTATTATGTGTTGTATGGTTTCTTGGTTGTTGTACAGAGTGGAAGATCTTGTCGGCCAGGTAGTTTATGTGTTGGTGCATATACCTGTAGGTATCTGTGTGTGTGTCTGTAGGTAGTTGTATACAGAGAGTTTAGATGTTGAGCATCACCATATGTCACTTTAGCTTTCTTGGTTAACATAGATTGTACAGGGTTAAATATTTTAGAAAAGTTGTACCCCGGCTGATCGTGTACAGAATACTTTATTATAGAACAACGTGTCTCAAACGGTTTAGTCTAAGAACCCCATGATGTCTTACAAATTATTGAGGTCCCAGAGATCTTTTGTAGATAAGAGTTGTACCGCGAGGATATGACAATATCAAAGAAGGTGTTCGATTATAAGGAACATAGTGTTCACCTCGCTGACCCCCAAATAGGCTTTCCGTGCACCATATTTTGAGAATCACCGTTCGTATGTCTTTCTTTATTCAGTCACCCCCTTCCACGCGAACCCAACTTAGAACACATGGATAATCGATAAGAAATTTCATTACACGGCATGTTTAATCAGTACGAGATGTGTTTGCTTAAGCGTTCCCTTGTCGAAAATATGACTTATTTTAAACAGCTGTTACCCGCATGTCTTTGTTACAAGGTTCGCTTATCGAGAAGAGGAAGAATATTTCTCACTGTCATATAGAAGTAAACTGGTGATGGAAATAGAGCTGGCTCTTGATGTAAAAGTAAGACAGGTCGTTGCGTGTTGTTCGTATTTGTAGATGGATGATTTTGTATCTCCCTATCCATTAGTTCAACTTGTTATTACTGTCTCTTCTAGTTTTCACTGTGATACAGCTTATGAAAGGAAAGTTAGATTTCTGGTTTTAATCTCAAAGGCTCTTATCTTTAACGTACTTTATGATGTCTTCGGAGTGCTTTCCTTTGCCGTCAGTGTATTTTTTTCCAGAGTATTTTCAGTTGTCTTCAACGTACTTTCAGTTGTCGTAAATGTACTTTTAATTGTTTTCATTGTAATTTCAGTTGTCTTCCTTGTACTTTTAATTGGTTTCATCGTACTTTCAGTTGTCGCTTACGTACCTTAATTTGTCTTCAGTGCCCTTTCTGATGTCTCGAACGCACTTATGTCTTGAGTATATTTGCAGTTGTTTTCATCGTACTTTCAGATGTTTGCCGTACTTTCTATTGCAAACTGGAGTCTAAATAATCTTTTTACTCAATTTTTAGTTTTAGTTATTGATTTGTAATGAAAACACACTCGCAGATAATACACTTGTGGGGCTGTCGAAACGTGGGGTGTGTTGGGGTATATGGTTTTTGTGTGCCGGTATTTTAATTGTTGTATATACAATATGTATAGATCGGAGTGAAGTGTTAGAGACCTGTACTAGTTCTACCATCGAACTTGCATCCTGGTAGTGTGTGTTGTTTATTTTACATATAGACAGGTATACATATACACGATGTTACAGCAGTTATACGCTAAATAGTCATATATACATAGGTGAATAATAGGAAGACTTTGAGATTTTTAGATAACAAGAAGACGATAATAGGGAGACGATATATTTAGACTTTGAGATAATAAGAAGACGATGTATTTAGATATATTTAGTTATACATATATTTAGACTGATTTTTTAAATGTATGTTACAACAGGTAGAGGATATTGGCGGTATCTGTGAATACGTAAGCTGGTACCTCGTGTAAAGTCTTTCCGACAGAGCTCACAAGAAAAACGAGGCATAGAGTGCACTGTTTTTACAATGACTTATGAACGTGTTGGCGTGGGAAGAATAAAACCCCGATAGCAAAAATACACACACCTGTCTATTGATCTCTGCCTTTGTCTATGAAACCAGCCTTGTTTGAGCGCTAACAACTTGCTTAATCGAAAAACTAACCGATAAGAAATATTTAATTTACTCGGTCATACATTTTTTTTCTAAGATACATTTTAGCTGTCGCTATCAGGAAATCTTATACTGTTTCGCCTCTTAAATTTACAAGCTTATTTTTGTGTGAGAGAGTGAATTGTTAGAGACTTACCTATACTACGTCTACCATGAAGAGGTGGCGTGATGTGTTAGAGACATGATTATACCAGGTTCGGCAGTGAGAGGTGAACGCGTTTCGTGGTAACAGCTGGTTGATTACCCAGAAGCTTAATCGATACCCAACGTGCTGTTGAACAAATATTCAGTGTTAGCTTTCTTGATTTGCGAGAGTCTGTCACTATGAATTATCTGTAACGTTTTACATAGTTTTGTTAAGGCGTTTATTTTCTAAAATATTGTGTGTGTTCGTAAGCAATAACACGGGCTTTACAAATTGATTGTTCCAAAACCTTCAGGCAACTATGTTACTACTTGACTTGAGAAAAAGAACTTTTTATAAACACTCTTGAGGGAATTCCCATTTTTTTCCTACCAGCTATAGAATAAAGAGGGAAATATATTTTAAAACTAATACCTGTTATAGAGGCAGATGAGTAAGGGTTGGTATGATGGGGATGTTTTTGTGTTGTGTTGTGTGTGTAGCTAGTGATAATATGATAGAGAATTCCGTTGTTGGGTGAATGTAACTACGTATTAACACAGGCGCTGGGTCATAGGGTAGTTTTCTTTATTACAGTAGACCTCCATTTATCCGAATCCCAATTATCCGAACATCCAATTATCCGAACACTTTTTCCAGAAAAAAAAATCAGGCGCAACCAGTCACGTTAGACTCCATTTCTGAATCTTTTGATGCGACAAGCTTCAAATGTGTGCGAACAATTTGTAGAGGATGGAATGGGCTAATGGTCAGTCGCTTACGTACAGGAAGTCAGTTAGATCATAAAGTCAGTTAATATCTGGTTTACCAATCCAGTGTATGTTCTAGGCAGAACACTGGCTAAACAGACAGTTCAACTTAAAATAATTGTGTCTGCTACTACAGCAGAATAATTTTGGTGTACAAGTATTTCTCTGTTCGATATGGCATCTTCCAGTAGACCTAAAGCATATAAAAGGAACCGCAATTTTTTGTCAATTGAAACGAAAACAGAAATTGTCAAGAGACTAGGAAAAGGTGAAACTGTGTCTTCACTTGCAAGGATTTTCAATGTTGGGAAAGCTACCGTCTCTGACATCAAAAGTAACAAGGATAAAATTATGAGTTTTGCATCGAAATTGGATAGTTAAAATGGGGCGAAGAAACGTAAAACCATGAGGAATGCGAAAGATTTGAAATTGGAAGAGGCTTTGTATAAATGATTTGTGCAAAGAAGAAGCAAAGGGTAACCTATCTCTGGCTCTCTATTGTGTGAAAAGGCACTTCAGTTCAACAATCAACTTGACGGTCCTCCTGACTTTAAGGCTAGCCAGGGATTGTTAAGAAACTTGAAATCTCGTCATGGCATACGAGAATTGGAGATTCAAGGGGAATTTTTACCTAGCGATGCAACTGCCGCTGAAAATTTTAAAGAAACATTCTTGGCTATTTTGGAAGAAGAAGGTTATTTACTCGATGATGTGTATAATGCCGATGAGACTGGCTTATACTGGAAGTCATTGCCTCAAAAATCACTTGCATCTCAGAGCGAAGCAGCTGCCACAGGGTTTAAAAAGTGCAAAGAGAGAGTAACAATTTTGTTAGCCGCGAATGCCAGTGGAAGTCATCGTTTACCGGTGCTAATGATCGGCAAAGCCAAAAAACCATGTCGTTTAAAGAATGTGACATGTCTCCCATTGTGCTACAAAGCACAGAAGAGTGCTTGGATAAATAGTGAAATATTTCTTGATTGGTATACAAATCAGTTCCTCCCAAATGTGAAGAGGTTGAGAGAACAAGAAAAGAAAACTGGAAAAGTAATTCTTCTACTGGACAATGCACCATCTCATCCAGAGACGGATTCATTGAATGCAGTTGATGCAAATTTTAAAGTAATTTTTCTACCTCCCAATGTAACAGCACTGATTCAACCAATGGATCAGGGTGTTATAGCAAAGCTTAAAAAGATGTACAAGAAGGAAGTCTTGCGTCGTTTATTGTTGGCTGAAGATGAAGAAAGTGTGGTGGCGTTTTCCAAAAAGCTTAATCTCAAAGACTGCTGCTATATGTTAGCTGATGCTTCGACCACCCTGTCACAAGATAATCTCAACAAGGCTTGGAATAGATTGCTTGGGAAAAAAGGAGGAAATGAAACTACTGCAGTGGACACAAATGATGATGGAATAAATGAAGTTGTGGAACTGTTTCAAGCAATGCCCGCATTTTCGGACTGTGACAAAGATGATGCACACATGTGGCTAGAAGTTGATAATGATTCTGGTTTTCAGTTTTTGAATGACGAAGAAATTTTGTCTTTTGTGCAAGAAGAAAACCAAATACATGTAGTGACCGATGATGAAGACTCCTCAGATGTACATGATGTACTTGTAGATTATGAAGAAAACCCAAAACGTCGACCAAATCCTGAAGAGGCCTTTATAGCACTAGAAACAGCGATGGCTTGGTACGAGCAAGAAGATGACAGCTGTCCTACACAGATTCTGCTGTTGAAGACAATGCGGGACTTAGCAGCCAAAAGGAGACTATCCAGTTTGGTGCAAAAGAGGATTCCTCATTATTTCAAATAGTGGGCTACATATGTGCAAGTACATATATACGTTAGTTGCACCTGATTTTGAATCGTTTGTAATGTTATTTTGATAACATTTCTCTTTCTTAAAAAAAAAAAATTAATACAAGTAGTACATGCACTGCAGTGTAATGAAAGATTTTGGTGATACAGTGATCTAATACAGTGTGGGTATTATTATTACATTACAAGTAAATATGTTTTATAGAGTATTTTCCTTGTGATGGTTAATTATATTGACAAATATGTGTACATGTACTCGATACATTATGTAATCCAATTATCCGAACATTTGATTATCCGAACGATGCTCGGTCCCATGGGGTTCGGATAAATGGAGTTCTACTGTATTTATATTATAGCATGAGTAATAAAATCTACTTACACCAATGTTCAGTTAATATTATGTAAAGCCATCTCGCATGTGGTGGATATGTTCAACACATAGTAGACTTCCCTGTCTCACACGGTTATACAGACTTTGAAATCCAACACGTGACAACACCTCAACACTTGGTGGTTTGTCTTTCGACGAAATACCGACGAGGTGCTGTAGACACGGTAGATGGAAGGGAGTGAGACTTCTTTTTTTTTTTTTTGCTTAGTTTTTTGTATTGTCCTGCAATTTTCAAACTTTAGTAAAAGGTTTTCTTCCAAACACCAAAGACGATCCCAAAATTTTCTCAGGACCTCCGCAAAGGGTCCAACCTATAGATAAATAGATCAACCAGCAAATACTTCTTTAAAAAATTTCTCCCCACTTGTCAAAAAATACTGCCCCTTGTCAAAAAATATATCCCCCTTATCAATCAAATTTCGCCCCCTCGAAAAAGAAATTTCGCCCCTTTGTTAAAAAAATACTTCCCCTAACCAAAAAATACTGCCCCTTGTCAAAAAATTGTTTCGCCCTCTTGGTAATCAAACTTCTTCCTATTGTCAAAAAATGTCACCCCTTGACAATTAAATTTCTCCCCCTTGTCAAAAAAATATATCCCCCTTATCAATCAAATTGCGCCCCCTCGACAAAGAAATTTCGACCCTTTGTTTAAAAAATACTTCCCCTTGCCAAAAAATACTGAACCTTGTCCAAAAAAATACTTCCCATTGCCAAAAAATACTGCCCCTTGTCAAAAAAAATTTCGCCCTATTGGTAATCAAACTTCTTCCTATTGTCAAAAAATACTTCCCCTTGGTAAATACTTACAGTTCCGGTCTTCAACCCGCTCCCCAGCGGTTTAAACACTTCATCACTTCTTGTCGTGTGATAAATTATTCTATCCAGAGACTGTCCTTTCTCTCACACGATCACCTTGTGATAAAACTATTTCTTACCCCTTACTTTCACATTGTCATCACTATCATCTCGGCTCAGACAGGCCTATAAACATCTATTACCTACCTGATAAAAGCTACGACAAACGTTATCTACCAGTTGTATAGCAACGCCCTTTATCAGTTGCATATAAAGTAACTAGAGGGATGACGGGATATATTTTGGATGATCCCTTACGAACCTGCTTACCAAAACAAGTTAACTAATATTTTAAATTTCTCGATATATACATATAATAGGAAGATATATTTATACAATAAGAAGACTTTGAGACAATAGGAAGACGAGAATAGGAAGAGGTTAATAGGAAGACGATATATTTAGACAATACGAAGATGATATATTTATAGATAACAAGAAGACGATATATTTAGACATATATTTATATACATATTTTACAACAGTTAGACGAACAGTTATACGATATATTTAGACAAACAATTAGACGATATAGGTAACAAAAGAAGTATACACAAGGTATGTGTGATGCACATGGTGTTAAGTCAGCCGGCCCGATGCTGTAATAAGCATCGGGTTGGCCTCCTTAACCGTTCCAGAGTTCCTCTGGTGCCCAGTTAAAACTAGGTCTGCCCTCCCGGGTTGTGTGCGGTGCATCACACATACATTGTGTATACTTCTTTTGTTACCTATATCGTCTAATTGTTTGTCTAAATATATCGTATAACTGTTCGTCTAACTGTTGTAAAATATGTATATAAATATATGTCTAAATATATCGTCTTCTTGTTATCTATAAATATATCATCTTCGTATTGTCTAAATATATCGTCTTCCTATTAACCTCTTCCTATTCTCGTCTTCCTATTGTCTCAAAGTCTTCTTATTGTCTAAATATATCTTCCTATTATATGTATATATCGAGAAATTTAAAAGATTAGTTAACTTGTTTTGGTAAGCAGGTTCGTAAGGGATCATCCAAAATATATCCCATCATCCCTCTAGTTACTTTATATGCAACTGATAAAGGGCGTTGCTATACAACTGGTAGATAACGTTTGTCGTAGCTTTTATCAGGTAGGTAATAGATGTTTATAGGCCTGTCTGAGCCGAGATGATAGTGATGACAATGTGAAAGTAAGGGGTAAGAAATAGTTTTATCACAAGGTGATCGTGTGAGAGAAAGGACAGTCTCTGGATAGAATAATTTATCACACGACAAGAAGTGATGAAGTGTTTAAACCACTGGGGAGCGGGTTGAAGACCGGAACTGTAAGTATTTACCAAGGGGGAGTATTTTTTGACAATAGGAAGAAGTTTGATTACCAATAGGGCGAAATTTTTTTTTGACAAGGGGCAGTATTTTTTTGGCAAGGGGAAGTATTTTTTTGGACAAGGTTCAGTATTTTTTGGCAAGGGGAAGTATTTTTTTAACAAAGGGTCGAAATTTCTTTGTCGAGGGGGCGAATTTGTTTGATAAGGGGGATATATTTTTTTGACAAGGGGGAGAAATTTAATTGTCAAGGGGTGACATTTTTTGACAATAGGAAGAAGTTTGATTACCAAGAGGGCGAAACAATTTTTTGACAAGGGGCAGTATTTTTTGGTTAGGGGAAGTATTTTTTTAACAAAGGGGCGAAATTTCTTTGTCGAGGGGGCGAAATTTGATTGATAAGGGGGATCTATTTTTTGACAAGAGGCAGTATTTTTTTGACAAGTGGGGAGAAATTTTTTAAAGAAGTATTTGCTGGTTGATCTATTTATCTATAGGTTGGACCCTTTGCGGAGGTCTGGGAGAAAATTTTGGGATCGTCTTTGGTGTTTGGAAGAAAACCTTTTACTAAAGTTTGAAAATTGCAGGACTATACAAAAAAATAAGCAAAAAAAAAAGAAGTCTCACTCCCTTCCATCTACCGTGTCTACGGCACCTCGTCGGTATTTCGTCGAAAGATAAACCACCAAGTGTTGAGGTGTTGTCACGTGTTGGATTTCAAAGTCTGTATAACCGGGTGAGACAGGGAAGTCTACTATGTGTTGAACATATCCACCACATGCGAGATGGCTTTACATAATATTAACTGAACATTGGTTAAGTAGATTTTATTACTCATACTATAATATAAATAATAAAGAAAACTAACCCGTGACCCAGCGCCTGTGTTAATACGTAATTACATTCACCCAACAACGGAATTCTCTATCATATTATCACTAGCTACACACACAACACAACACAAAAACATCCCCATCATACCAACCCTTGCTCATCTGCCTCTATAACAGGTATTAGTTTTAAAAATATATTTCCCTCTTTATTCTATAGCTGGTAGGAAAAAAAATGGGAATTCACTCAAGAGTGTTTATAAAAAGTTCTTTTTCTCAAGTCAAGTAGTAACATAGTTGCCTGAAGGTTTTGGAACAATCAATTTGTAAAGCCCGTGTTATTGCTTACGAACACACACAATATTTTAGAAAATAAACGCCTTAACAAAACTATGTAAAACGTTACAGATAATTCATAGTGACAGACTCTCGCAAATCAAGAAAGCTAACACTGAATATTTGTTCAACAGCACGTTGGGTATCGATTAGGCTTCTGGGTAATCAACCAGCTGTTACCACGAAACGCGTTCACCTCTCTCTGCCGAACCTGGTATAATCATGTCTCTAACACATCACGCCACCTCTTCATGGTAGACGTAGTATAGGTAAATCTCTAACAATTCAATCTCTCACACAAAAATAAGCTTGTAAATTTAAGAGGCGAAACAGTTAGTATAAGATTTCCTGATAGCGACAGCTAAAATGTATCTTAGAAAAAAAATGTATGACCGAGTAAATTAAATATTTCTTATCGGTTAGTTTTTCGATTAAGCAAGTTGTTAGCGCGCAAACAAGGCTGGTTTCATAGACAAAGGTAGAGATCAATAGACAGGTGTGTGTATTTTTGCTATCGGGGTTTTTTTTCCCCCACGCCAACACATTCATAAGTCATTGTAAAAACCATGCACTCTATGCCTCGTTTTTCTTGTGAGCTCTGTCGGAAAGACTTTACACGAGGTACCAGCTTACGTATCCACAGATACCGCCAATATCCTCTACCTGTTGTAACATACATTTAAAAAATCAGTCTAAATATATGTATAACTAAATATATCTAAATACATCGTCTTCCTATTATCTCAAAGTCTAAATATATCGTCTCCCTATTATCGTCTTCTTGTTATCTAAAAATCTCAAAGTCTTCCTATTATTCACCTATGTATATATGACTATTTAGCGTATAACTGCTGTAACATCGTGTATATGTATACCTGTCTATATGTAAAATAAACAACACACACTACCAGGACGCAAGTTCTATGGTAGAACTAGTACAGGTCTCTAACACTTCACTCCGATCTATACATATTGTATATACAACAATTAAAATACCGGCGCGCAAAAACCCATACCCCAACCCACCCCACGATTCGACAGCCCCACAAGTGTATTATCTGCGAGTGTGTTTTCATTACAAATCAATAACTAAAACTAAAAATTGAGTAAAAAGATTATTTAGACTCCAGTTTGCAATAGAAAGTACGGCAGACATCTGAAAGTACGATGAAAACAACTGCAAATATACTCAAGACATAAGTGCGTTCGAGACATCAGAAAGGGCACTGAAGACAAATTAAGGTACGTAAGCGACAACTGAAAGTACGATGAAACCAATTAAAAGTACAAGGAAGACAACTGAAATTACAATGAAAACAATTAAAAGTACATTTACGACAACTGAAAGTACGTTGAAGACAACTGAAAATACTCTGGAAAAAAATACATTGACGGCAAAGGAAAGCACTCCGAAGACATCATAAAGTACGTTAAAGATAAGAGCCTTTGAGATTAAAACCAGAAATCTAATTTTCCTTGGATAAGCTGTATCACAGTGAAAACTAGAAGAGAGAGTAATAACAAGTTGAACTAATGGATAGGGAGATACAAAATCATCCATCTACAAATACGAACAACACGCAACGACCTGTCTTACTTTTACATCAAGAGCCAGCTCTATTTCCATCACCAATTTACTTCTATATGACAGTGAGAAATATTCTTCCTCTTCTCGATAAGCGAACCTTGTAACAAAGACATGCGGGTAACAGCTGTTTAAAATAAGTCATAATTTCGACAAGGGAACGCTTAAGCAAACACATCTCGTACTGATTAAACATGCCCTGTAATGAAATTTCTTATCGATTATCCATGTGTTCTAAGTTGGGTTCGCGTGGAAGGGGGTGACTGAATAAAGAAAGACATACGAACGGTGATTCTCAAAATATGGTGCACGGAAAGCCTATTTGGGGGTCAGCGAGGTGAACACTATGTTCCTTATAATCGAACACCTTCTTTGATATTGTCATATCCTCGCGGTACAACTCTTATCTACAAAAGATCTCTGGGACCTCAATAATTTGTAAGACATCATGGGGTTCTTAGACTAAACCGTTTGAGACACGTTGTTCTATAATAAAGTATTCTGTACACGATCAGCCGGGGTACAACTTTTCTAAAATATTTAACCCTGTACAATCTATGTTAACCAAGAAAGCTAAAGTGACATATGGTGATGCTCAACATCTAAACTCTCTGTATACAACTACCTACAGACACACACACAGATACCTACATGTATATGCACCAACACATAAACTACCTGGCCGACAAGATCTTCCACTCTGTACAACAACCAAGAAACCATACAACACATAATACAACACATCTCTCGCGATTAATTACGCGCTTAGTCAGACCCTGGCTAACCCACCCCAAGCCTGTTTTTTTTCCTTCATAGACAATGGCGTGATAACGACAGACACTCACCTTGTTGAAGATGGTTACACGAAAAAGACGTGACAGGCTCGCCAAGTAATCCGAACCGCCTGTGTTCTGAGGGCTCCTAGTGGTATACGAAAAAGAAGGGCGGTTATACGTCACCCATAGATCAACTAACTTTGTCAATAAATATATAAAATGTATCTAGTGTTTTTTCTTTTATATTTCTATATATGTATAACTAAATAGCGTCTAACTGTTGTAATATTGGCTACCTATCTGTAATATGTACGTATAACTGTTTGTAAAATAAGCATCACACAACACGCCCGCCATTAATGAACTTATATATTACTATATACCAAGACCTCTCCTCCTCCACGTTCCTCCAACACATTTTCGTTATATAAAAGGCACGCGGTTGTAGACTGTATAAACAAACACACCAACACACATAACAAAACAATTCCACAACAAACAAAAATCCGCCCTAACCTAACCCCACCTGCTACATTACATACGTACCTCGTCACCGACGTCTCTTCACTCCCACCTCTCAATGCTGGTCCACTCACCTGCTACACCCCAAAAATGTACACAGATGCATCCTGACAACGTCACCACATCTCCCCTCAACATCTAAAATATCTCTCTTCCACCTCCAAAACCATACCACATCACACAAAAATATCGCCCCTAACCTAACCTCACCTGGTACATTACACCCATGCCTCGTCACCCCCACCACACAAAAAAACCTCCACTAGACCACAACACACTATTAGCGAACTAATATAGTGCTATATAAAAAACCCATGCTCCTCCTACAGCACGCCTGCACATTTTCCTTATATAAAAAAGTCATCCCACCATCTTACACCTGCCACGCCCCTCTACGTTTTCCTTCTTGTTATCTAAATATATATCTATAAATAACGTCTTCCTATTATCTAAAAAAAAAACACTAATATATTACTATATAAAAAGTCACCCTACTCCGCCTACCCTCCGCCACATTTTCCTTATATAAAAAGTCATCCCGCCATCTTGCCCCTGCATCACTCCTGCAGAATTAATATATGTCTATAAATAACGTCTTCTTGTTATCTCAATAAACACCTATTACTATATTTTAAAAAAAGTCATCACCGTCCGCCTGATGCTCTACCCGCACACTGAGTGTTTCCTTATATAAAAAGTCATCACCCTCTGCCTGATGCTCCACCTGCACATTTTCCTTACATAAAAAGTCATCGCGCCATCTTGCATCATATAACCTCTTCTTGTTATCTCAAGTCCGCCATCTTACCACATTTTCCTTATATAAAAAGTCATCCCGCCATCTTGCCCCTGCATCACTCCTGCAGAATTAATATATGTCTATAAATAACGCCTTCTTGTTATCTAAAAAAACACTAATATATTACTATATAAAAAGTCATCTGCCTCCTCCTACCCTCCTCCTCAATTCCTTATATAAAAAGTCATCACCCTCCGCCTGATGCTCCACCTGCACAATGAGTATTTCCTTATATAAAAAGTCATCACCCTCCGCCTGATGCTCCACCTGCACAATGCGTATTTTCTTATATAAAAAGTCATGTACCAACGCCTGCTGCTCCACTTCACAATGAGTATTTCCTTATATAAATAGTCATCACCCTCCGCCTGATGCTCCACCAGCACACCGAGTATTTTCTTATATAAAAAATCATGCAATACAACAACCTACTTATCTCCTCCTTGTTATCTCAAATCCGCAATCTTGCTCCACCACATTTCCCTTATATAAAAAGTCATCACCCTCCGCCTGATGCTCCACCTGCACAATGCGTCTTTCCTTATATAAAAATTCATGCACCAACGCCTGATGCTCCACCTGCGCAATGAGTATTTTCTTATATAAAAAGTCATCACCATCCGACTGATGCTCCACCTGCACACTAAGTATTTCCTTATATAAAAAGTCATCACCCTCCGCCTGATGCTCCACCTGCACACTGAGTATTTCCTTATATAAAAAGTCATGTACCAACCCCTGATGCTCCACCTGCGCAATGAGTATTTTCTTAAGTCATGCACCAATACCTGATGCTCCACCTGCGCAATGAGTATTTCCTTATATAAAAAGTCATGCGCCTCCTCCTCTCCTCAATTCCTTATATAAAAGGTCATGCGCCTCCTCCTTTCCTCCTCCTCAATTCCTTATATAAATTTCATCACCCTCCTCCTGATGCTCCACCTGCACAATGAGTATTTTCTTATATAAAAGTCATCCCACCATCTTGCGCCATATAACCTCTTCTTGTTATCTCAAGTCCGCCATCTTGCCACATTTTTCCTAATATAAAAAGTCATGCAATACAACAACCTACTTATCTCCCCTTGTTATCTCAAGTCCGCCATCTTGCGCCTCCTTAATGCGCTTATATAAAAGTCACGCGCCACCTGGCGTTTTTGCTATATAAAAGTCACGTGCCACCTGCCGCGCCACCTGCGCGCCACCTGAAAACGCCCTAAAAGGTACATTGTATACTACTGAGGTAAGGCGATTTGGTGGAAAAGCAAGTCCAACTTGGCAAGAGTCTATGAAAGACGTAGAGGCCGTGTGGAAGGTAGCGCCCTTTTCTGCAGAAGATAAGGTAGACGTTATCTGGAATAATGTTACACCCATGGTCTCTAGGGAATTAATGATACGTGGCGAGGAGCCAAGACCAGCCCTGAGAAGTTACTGGAAATAATGGAAGAAGTCTAAAGTGAGCGACAACTAGTCAATGAGATGACTAATGATTTCCAGGCCTTGAGTCAGGGGCCTAGGGAATATGCTGTTCTCTGGGAAGTCAAAAATCCTGATACACTAGTGCAGAAGCTCACAATAAAGAGGTGGCACTCAAAGCAGAAGTAGCTAGTCTAAAGTCCCAGCTAGCACAGCTATCACAGACAAGTTCGCCAGCACAAAGGGAGACGCGAAAAAGAAGTAAAAATTATCAACCCCGTGAAAACCTAGAGCAAAATCAAGGTTTGGAACAACTGGAACCAAAACTAGACATTCCTGTAGGTGAGAGTCAGGCAGTTGATAGTGAACGCAGTGATTTAGAAGTAACTAAAAACACAGATGCACCAAAAAGGCGACAAGAATTTTGTAAGTGGTATAATGTCGACAAAGGATGAGGATTTATTACACCGGATGATGGAGGTCTTGATCAAGACTAAAATTTTCAGAAAGGGATTCCGTAGTCTGGCGAGAAATGAGCGAGAAGCATTAGATAGCAAACCATCTGTTCAGGGCATTGAAGCGGTCTTTGTATGCGGCATTGGCGGCCAGGAATGTAAGGGTAGCAGGAGGCGACCCATGGCATAGAAGAAACCTAGAAAAATTCATTCATTCATAACACTCCACTCCCAAAGGAGCATAGGTCTTCAACAAACGCATGCCAAGTCCGCCAGTCACGTGCCATCATCTCAAGTTCTGTCCACGTTCTCCTTATCACCTTCACTTCTGTTTCCAGCTCTCTTCTCCACGGGCTTCTTGGTCTATCTCCGCCTCTCTTGCCCTGGGGGTTCCAAAACAAGGACTGCCTTGTAATGCTATCAACGGGTTTCCTCAGTGTGTGTCCTACCTATTACCATCGTTTTCTTCTCATCTCTTGTTCCACTATCACTTGTCTAGTTCTTGTCATCAGTTCCACGATGGTAACCTTGTCATACCATTTTAATCCCTCTATTCTACGCAAGCACCCATTTATGAAAGTCTGTAGCTTTTTGGTTGTTGTCTTTGTTGTTCTCCATGTCTCAGAGCCTTACAATAGTACTGACTTTACATTTGAGTTGAAGATTCTTATTTGTTGGATCCGATGTCTCTTGGTCTCCATATATTTACCAATGCGATGAAAGCTCCTCTTGCTTTTTGTATTCTTAGTTTGATATCACTGTCTTTCCCTCCAACTTTGTCTATATTGCTGCCAAGATATATGTACGATTCCACATCCACGATAACCGAATGAGGTTTGGGCTGTTGCATAGTTACGTCTGTGCTAAGAGAGCTAACGACATTGAGAGAGTCCAACAGTCTGTGCTGGGTTATATGGTGTTACGTAGAGAATACCTAAATAGCTTGGTTATATGGTGTTACGTAGAGAATACCTAAATAGCTTGGTTATATGGTGTTACGTAGAGAATACCTAAATATCTGGGTTATACGGTGTTGCTTAAGAATTGCTTTCAAAATAGACTTGTGGACAACATTGTTTTCTGTATGATTCATATGCTACCTGATAGGGTTTCATTAATAAAAGTGGGACCCCTGTCACCAAGAGAGTTTTTCTGTGAATGCGGAACGTTTGTGAAAGCAGGCCAGAGAGAGTCACGACAACGTTACACACGAATTCTAAATTCTTCTTCACACATCGTCTTTGCACTGTCACAATATGGACCCCAGAAAGAAGGCGAATGGGAGGCAAACCAAAGTCAACCGGGTGGAGAACCTAAAAGGCCGAGATGCAATACCTGAACCAGAGTTAGAGCACTGCAAGATGGGTGCCACTGGCTAAGCAAATTGGAGACCGGTTGTTGCTGCCCTACATGACACTACTAGACATGATGGCCATTGATTGCTTTGTCAGTCACGGGCTTAGGATCGAAGTAGAAGAATATTGCTCTCAGTAGATGATGATTTCAATGACAAGATTTTCTCCCTGTTGCGAGTATGGAAATTAGAGAACGTCTGAGTGTAGACAGAATAGGAATGAGTAATGTGAAAGTAGAGAAAACAGAGTCACTAATGAAATTATTTGGAGAGATATGACTTCTGGAGAGTTGTGAGATATGTACTGATATCTAAAGGTTTACTTCTCCACCATACTCCGACTGTGTTTAAGATGTCAATCACTCACCCGTCCCCCAAATGCTAAATAGAATAATCTACTACAGTAAGGACACACTAAAGCATCAAGTGACAGTTAGAATATAAGAGATTCTGACCACAGAGCTCTTATAAATATGTGTATTAACGTAAACGACAACATATATTAGAGAAAAATTTGAAATGCCTTCACGCTCTCTGAAGGCTAATACATCACAATCCACAGATAAAACTAACACACCACTCCGTTCAGTCACACCAGCAAACGTCTCCGCCTCACACTCAGCTACTTTCTCCCTACTAAGTTAAACTAAATGGAGTAGGCCCCAAGTCCCTTATGATCGAGACAGCCTAGCCTAAAAAGTTCTTCTTTCTTGGTATCTAAGGTAATCCACCGCTAAGGAAATCACTTCTGTTCTTCCTAATGTTATATCCAAATGATATGGAGATAAGCTCCGCGTGGAACAACTGTTAAATACATACAAGCGCACATCCGATTTCAAGGGCGCGAGCGAAGGAGGCAACACTGGTGCACATATAACTGCACCCACTGCTAAATCCAATTATCAGAACAATAATGACCACTGCTGGAAAAAAAAATATATATATGAAGGCCCCAAGGGATGCGCCTCTATTTGTTGGATAAAGATGACTTGAGCTTCAGGCAGGTGAATATTACTGGCAAGGTGAATATATCTGTAAAATCCGCAAATCTACTCTGGGTTTACTGGCTGTCAATGGGTCTGACAGTGTTGCCGACACGATACGATCGCAAAGGTGGCAGCCCGTCTGGCTGGAGATGTATATCCTGTTAAAGAATGTGAGTATGTACCCCACACTGACCACCCTGTAGACTGAACACGGACAGAACGATTGGTCTGCCGTGTGATCGATATTTTTGTGCGCTATGTATTAGCAGTAGATATGTTTATGATAATTATTCGGTACAAAAGTAAGATAATCTCTGCAATTTGTTAAACATACCAGTACCTTATAAAGACTCAAAAAGAATGTACCTATTCCTTTTTTTTTAACGTACTTGACCAGTGTGTTGAGAGACTTGTAACAATTACCGGTTGCAACTCAACTGAAAGTTTCACTTGAAATACCCGCTGCGCGCATGCGCACTTTTTGGAGTCTTTGTAAGGTATGCTTAAAAACTTGCAGAGATTATCTTACTTTTGTGATAGAAAGCATCCTCGTACCACATCATGGGGCCGAGAATAATTTTTTTGAAAAGGGTGAAATCTTTTATGGACACCCTGTATATAATATGATAATAGCCCCTTCAGTCAAAACTGACTATGGGAAAGTGTCTTAAGTTGTGAAACCTCTGACAACCAATGTTGCTTTGGCAACAGAAACATGATAAATCGTAATACTAATACAGAATAGAATAAGAATTTTAAAAAAATTAAATAATACTTTAAAATAATATCTGCACCAAAAAAATCATAGCAACAAAAAATAAACAAACAAAAAACAAAACAAAAAATTAATGTGGGATGTATAATAAAGTAAAAAAAGATAAAGGTAGTCCCATAGTGGATACTGCCGTAGGGTAGTGAAGGATTAGAGATTTCACTATACTAGGTCCAACATCGAGAGGTGGGGTGACCTATTCCCTTCCTCGCTGATTTTTCATTCCCTTATTCAAGAGCCAAGTCTGATACCCATTTACAGCTGGGTAGACTGGAGCGAGATGATAACGTGAATCGAACCCAGTACCTTTGATGCGAGAGACCGCCGCTCAAACCACTTTGTCAATCCGACACTCGTAGTATATACTAAGAGAGGTAGTTTGACATGTCTTAATTAAAAATCCTTGTATATCAAAAGTAGGAATATGAAATGTAAGTTCAATGCACTAGATTAACAGCTTAGTACAAGTGACTAAATAGAAGATCAAATATAAAATACACATCCTAGTTTTATGTGAAGTATATGTATACATTTCGGGGACAATGTATCTGTTAAGTCCTTTTTGCGCGTGGGATTTAAGTGTGTTAGATCTCACATGCCCGTCTAGGTTTGATAAGACGTACATGTGAGTGCATCTAAGAAAATTATATATGATTAGTTATTTACGCGCCGTCAGACACTATACTTGAACAAAAGAGCGCATCTCGGTGCGATTGTGGTCTTGTTGCCAAACCGCGGCTACTCTGTAGAGGAGTTCGATTATGTCTGTCATTGAAGACCGACGCCTTTTTATAGAGATTGTTGGAAGCCGTTACACCAAGTCGTGGGTAGGCTCAATGAATATATTATATTACACCTCCCCTACGTGGAGCGTTTGTTTTAGCCAACCCTGGCTGGGGTTGAATATCAAGTATTGACACTCGTTTATTGCTGACAAGATCTAGCAGTACTTCGACACGACCCGTTATGGCGTGCCGCTGGTGGGTCTAGTCTTGCTGGACAAGATATATATGTCCTAACGTTGTTTACGGATCTTCAGGGAAGACATCCTGCATGTTCCTCATAATTGTTATAAAGAAGATTCCACATCTCAGAATTCCTAACGGCCGTTCATTCGCCGTCTTTGAAATGTCGGCGGTTCTTTAAGAGTCGGCCAAGTTCTTGATTGATCCTATTTATTAATGATGCAATGTGTACAATGGAAATATCTGTATGATTCGCCACTGCTATTTGTACTACTGATGATTACCTACGATGATGTCTGCGTCCACGTTTTCGCATAATAAACTGTTGACATTCATAATAATCAAGTCATGGGTCCAGTCTACCTTACTTGCAACCGTCACAGTTGATGTTTCGTTCTTGTCACCATTGGCCTATTTACACGACCCAATATAATAACATTCGCATATCAAATTATGAGTCGGCTATAGCTGAAAATGCTGCAAGAACTGGTAATAGTAGGTGCCTTTATCAAATTACAAAACAACTATGTCACCAGCCTACTGATATGGAAACACCTGTTAAAGATAAATTAGAGAATCCAATACCAACAGAAAAAAGAACAAACGAAGAGATGGGCTGAGCACTTCATAGAGGTGCTAAACAGACCACCACCAACAGTAACACCTGATTTTAATAATGAAACACCCACAACCACCTTGCCAATAACTTGCGATGAATTCACGCTGGACGAGATCAAACAAGCTGTTAAAAGATTTAAAAATTTTAAAGCTGCTGGAGTTGACGAAATTTCAGGCGAAATGATTAAAGCAGTTAATGACAACAACCTCTTGAGAATTTTAGATATTATAAATGAAGTATGGAGAAAAGAACAACCACCACAACAATGGAAAGACAGTATTATTGTAAAGTTACCGAAGAAAGGTGATCTATCAGACTGTAATAACTGGCGTGGTATATCTCTATTATCAGTACCTGGAAAATTATTATGTTGCATGATAATAGAAAGACTTAAATTGCATGCTGACGAAAAGATCAGAGAAGAACAAGCGGGTTTCAGGCCGAAACGATCATGTATTGATCAAATATTCACACTAAGAACAATTATAGAAGAATCAGTGGAAATGCAATCGCCACTTATTATCACCTTCGTCGATTTTCAAAAAGCCTTTGATAGTCTACACCGCCCATCATTGTGGAAGATACTTACAATCTATTTTTTTCCAACAAAATATGTGAATATAATCAAAGCGCTATATGACAATGCAAGATGTTGTGTTAGAACAAATAAAGGGAATACAGAATGGTTTACAGTAGAAACAGGGGTGAAACAAGGCTGTATTATGTCACCACTACTTTTTGGAATAGCTATTGATTGGGTTATGAGAAACTATACCCACAATGAACAATTAGGTATAAAATGGACAAATGGAAAATTCCTGGGGGACCTGGATTTCGCAGATGATGTAGCATTCTTAAGTTCAACACCCAGACAATCCCAAGAAGCAGTAAATAATTTGTGTCAACTTTCGGTTAAAATAGGTCTCCAAATAAATGCCTCTAAAACTAAAGTTATGAACTTTTCTAACGAGAACTTTAATATCATCCTGAACGGGGAAAAACTACAGAAAGTTGAAAGTTTCAATTATTTAGGCAGTAAAATGACTCAGGATGGTGACACAACAAGAGAAATTCATACTAGAATTGCTTTGGCAGCTAGCGCCTTCAATAGATTATCTAACATTTGGAAATTACGATCATTGAATATACATACCAAGCTTCGTCTGTTTAATTCAAATTTTATCTCAGTGTTAACATACGGCTGTGAGAGTTGGAAAATAACAAAATCATTGGAGAACAAGCTGAATACATTCGAGAACAAATGTCTTAGAAAACTCATGAACATCAGTTGGAAAGAGTTCAAGACTAATCGACAAATAAGAGAAGACTCTAGGCAGAAATATGTGTCCAACTATATAAGGAAAAGACGATGGTCATATATCGGTCATGTCCTACGAATGCAAAACAACAGAATACCATTGCAGGCACTCACTTGGGTTCCTGAGGGTAAGAGGAAAAAAGGAAGACCAAAAGAAACACTCAGAAGAACAATAATAAGAGAAGGAAGAACGTTGGGATTAAACAATGTGCAAGAGCTAAGAGGAGTGGCGTCACAACGTACAACCTGGAGAGCACTGGTTTCTGCCTTATGCGCCGTGTTTGGTGCTTAAAGAATTTATTATTATTATTATAGCGTCTATACATCTGTTATTGAATAGAATGCTACATCTGGTGGCCCAGTCTTCGGGACGAATTTCTATTAATCAAGTACTCGTTTGAAGATTATAGAATGTCCAGTTGCTTTCAAGTCGACAACATCATTTGTTTTGGAGATCTACATAACGGTCGTTCAGACTAACCTTCAAGTGGTCCTCCATATCGTAAAACGTCAAGATCCTTCAAATTTGTAACTTCAAGGACACTACTTTCCTCTTAACGGTCAACTTCCTTGACCTTTGGTGATCCGGTTGTCAACACCTGCAGCGAAGATCAACTGTGGACTGCATCGCGTCCTGTATTCAAGCTCATACATGCAATACCCGAGAACCATCATCGCTAGCTTTGCGAGGGCCGGGACATATTTTCTTCTTAAAAAGATAAGTGGTCACTGATTGTGTGTACTCTGTACCACTGTTGCATGTTTTGGGTGAGCCTTTCTTTTAATATGTCTACATTTATGCTTCATGTTATACGTTCCATGTTTAATGCGGGTTGGTTGGGTTGGCGACTTACGAAGGGAACTTCCCAGATTCACCCTCGGGCCTTCGTGAGTGTCCTGTAGGGACATTTTTGCAGACCTCCCACAGTGGAAGTTTCCAACATATGTTTGCTGATGGATTTTTAGTCCCCTGCGTTTTGTTTTCTGTGACAACTACGTGTTTAGTCGTGACGTTTCGTTATCACTATTGTTATCGTTATATTTTTTCTATCCGTACCTTGGTTTTATAATTGACTATGTTCGTAATTGTTGATCTTACCTTCGTATCGCTCAGTTGTATACACGCTTCATGTTTATACCTTGTGTTGTCACTTGTCTAGTTCTTATTCGCAGCTATCATTGCAAGCTTTGCAATAGTTGTCATCTTTATTTCCGCATTATTATTTAGTTGATTTCTGCGAACGTTATCATCTGATTCCTTGATATTTTGTCTTTGTCGCTGTTTTTCTGTTATCTTCATCATGTATATCTTGTCTGCTATGCTATTTTAACTTTTGTATAACTGCATAATTTAAAGATTACTTAATAAATATTATAATATAGTATCAATTTCGGTGATTATAGAATTTGGATTACAAGTTCTCTGGACATAGAACTTGTCACTCAATAATTAAGGAAATAGGTTTTTAATTCATTACTACATATTTCAACTGAGTACCGTAAGTCACAATATTGATACAAATGTCGACAATGGATTATTTTGTCGTGCAGGGCAAAGCTTTTGGCTGCAAAGGTGAAGCTTTAAAAGAATTTGCTATGACAGAGTTGGCAAAAGCAAAACAAGAATTAGCTAAGAAGAAAGCTAAAGAGGAGCAAAAAGCTGAGAAAAGACGTCTTGAAGATTTAGCGTTGGAAGAAAAGAGATTTCTTGCAGAGGAAAGAAAAATGCAATTTGATAGAGAGATGGAGGAGGCAAAGGCTAAGACTTTAGCACATGAAAAGGAAATGATGCTTCTTCATTTGGGGGAATAAAAATTAAGGGGTCAGGATGATAATGCAGATCTCCATCGCCAACTTCCAGAGAAAAATACTATATTTACCGAGAAGAATGATGAACCTATGAATAGCCATCATAGTGCTATTGAGGCACTCAAACTTGAACTTGTACAGGAGAAGGATAGAAACTATCCAACCTCTCCAACAAGAAATTAAGAATCTTAAATTAGAGATTACATCTCAGACGGAAAAATTGAAATCAGATATTGGGAATAGGATTGCTAAAGAGAAGATCCTTACTTGTCAATCACGTAACTTGAAGACAGATTATGATAGTCTTTGTGGTGAAGTGGGATGTTATAAATACTTATAGGGAACTTAGTGTACTGACTGAGATCAGCTGTGAAGGTATCTATATCTATTAAGAGTAGTGTATTATAGATAACCTTACTTGCTACCACATATCTATATATCTCAGTCAGAATTATTCTGGAATAGTGTGATGCTACGTTATGTGTCTAGGGTATGAGTATGGTGAAGTGTAAGTCACAACAACAGACAGATAAACAATTTAATTTAATCCACTACTCTTGACAACACTGTGACACTCACATACATATAACACTCTACAAAGATATCTTAAAAGAGTCACTGATAAACTTTCAAATAACAATATGTATTCATTACTGGCATGAATGAATATGTGTCCTGATTCAACTACAAGGGAACCAGGAATCACAATCAATTTAAATTACAAGTTATGTACAGAATGTATTTAATATGAATATTGTAGTGACATATATTATTACAAATGTTCTATGTGTGTCAGTTGTGTAGTAGTAAAATGAGGTAATACTGGTTTTGTTTTGTTCAAGCTCTGTTGGTATTTGTCATCATGACTTCAATAGTTTGTCTTTAGGGACCAGTATTGGAGATGTTCACAGTTCCTGATTTTAAGACAAGTAAATTCCCCTCTTAATGTTAATTTTAAAAAGTCAGTTCAAGATGAGGGGACATAATGTTGAGCTCAGCTGGCCTATTCGCTTATCTGGCGTGATGGCGGCAGGAAAGGACTCCTCTGCTCGAATTCTCCTCTGGGCTCAGGAGACACCTCACTGATAGCTAAAAAGACCAAGGAGTATGCTGTCCGACTCTGGATTCAGCAAAGCTCTGACCAGGTGCTGCTCAGTACCATCAAGACCACTGTCCCACAATTCATACGAATAAACACAGATACGTTGATTAGCAATGAATTCTGGCACAAACTGGCACAAATTCCCATCTGCTTATCTTCCAGGCTTTTATTTAGCCAAATATATGCTGGCTTCAACGCACTGATGCTTTATCAAGCTATTTTAAACAAGTGGTTTCGAACCAACGCTCCCAAGTGTGTATATCAGCGAGTCTGACCAATGAGCCCCGTTTCGACAAGTGTTTGAAAAAATGTTACCTTTCCCCGTTTCCCCTAACAACCAAGATAGTATTTATAGCCCGACCAATCGTGGTTAGGCTTTCATTTGTTGCGCTCCAATCAATTTGGAGTTTACATGGTAGGCTATTTCTGTAACGTAAATTTTTTTCAAACACGTTAAAAAAAAATCTTATGAGAAGAAATGATTTTATGCTGTCAGGCACCCCCAATATTTTATTTTGGGTATAATTTATTAATTCCTGGACTATTTGCGTAACGTTTTACATATTATTTGTCAGCAAGCCCTAAGGAACCCAAAAATACAAATTTAAAGGAGCTACGTGGCTGCATTCAAAATATGCAATTTCTTCTACCTCCTGTTTCGAAGATGTGCTGTCTGGGTACTGTTATGTTCTCAACCGTAAACCCATCTAATGTTATCTTTTCTAATAAGAGTTTTTTTATGATTTATAAACCTAACTCTGGGATGGTTAATGTATTTTATCACTGTCCGTCTGAAAAAAAGTTAGTGCTTGTAGTCTTACACGCGTGATGGCAGCCTTTATGTATCGCGCGAAGCGTGTTTAGTGTTCGGCTTTCTGCCTCTCCCTTCTCTTTTTATCCTTTAGTCCAACTGTTCGTTCGTTTTGGTAACGCAGTATAATTAATGTTAGGATTAATTTAGGTCATTACGCAGTACGTCTCAATGTTTTTCTTAGAAATGCAGCACACGTTTCATTGAAGAAGGCGGGTAATAATACAGTAAGCTTTTATATCAACGTGAAAGCGTAACAATTTGCAGACGAAGCAGAAAACAAGGGGGATTTCGAGTACATTCTTTGTGACAGCACTGTTATTTTCCCATTGCTCTTCTCTTTATTAATTTTATTTGTTAGGCTTTATATTTACCTAATAATTTATATATGTGGATTAGAATATTTCATGACACCTCCCCTCTTAAAACAGACATTATATGTCAGTCCTTTATTCTATATACACATAGAGAAATTTATTATTATTATTTCTGGGGTTTACGGTGATTCTCATCACACGGATGGCGGCTTAAAAAATCCGCTCCCAGATTTGTTTTTCCAGATATATACTCAATGCTAAAATTATATGGAGCCAGAAGCAAAGACCATCGGAGTAACCTAGAGTTCTCATGCTTAGCCTGTGCTAAAAACGATAAAGGTTTGTGATCTGTTTGCAACTTAAATGCCTTCCCATATAGATAAATATTGAATTTCTTTATTGCCCATATTACTGCAAGACATTCTTTTTCGCTAGTTGAGTAGTTGATTTCAGCTTTATTCAACTTTCTGCTAGCATATGCCACTGGGCTTAATTCCCCATCCAATGCATCTGATTTCTGTAGAAGAGTTGCACCCAGCCCAATATTACTTGCATCCGTCCTTACTATGAATTCTTGACTTAAGTCAGGTAATTTCAAAATGGGTTTACTTGTGAGCTTTTCCTTCAACTCTTGGTAAGTCATTTCACATTGTGGAGTCCATGTAATGCGATCTGGATGTCCTTTACGTGTCAATTCAGTTAACGGTGCACATATGGAATTAAAGTTTTTGATATACTTCTGGTAGAAACCACATAATGAGACAAAGGATCTCACGTCCTTCTTGGTTTGTGGTCTCGGGGCTTTCTGTAGTTTCTCTAAGTTCTTTGGGTCAGGGGTCATGTTTCCCTGATAAACTGTGTGTCCCAAAAATTCCAATTCTTTACATCCAACGCAACATTTGGTTGGTCGGGCTGTTAAATTTGCCTCCCTAAGTCGATCAAACAGCATGTTCAGAGAGTCAATGTGTTCCTCAAATGTTTCTGTTGCTATAAGGATATCATCCATAAAATTTGTTATACAGGGATTATTCAGAGGATCCAATAATTTTCTCATCATTCTAGAGAAGACACTAGGCGCATTCTTCAATCCAAATGGCAATCTATTAAACTCATAGTGTCCTTCTGAGGTACTAAAAGCTAGGTATGGTCTAACCTCAGGCTTTACTGGAATCTGATAGTATCCTTTACTCAGATCCACTTTTGAGAAATATTTAGCTTTATTTAGCCTGGCAAACAGCTGATTTGTATCCGGCAATGGATCCACCTGTCCTTCTGTAATAGCATTCAGTCTCCTGTAATCTATACAGAGTCTATGTTCTCCAGAGGGCTTCCTTAAGAGTACAACACCGGAACTATACGAAGACTCACTGTGCGAAATAATTCCTTCCTTCAATAGATAGTCTATCTCTTCCTTCAAAGCTTTTTCCTTAGCAAACGGAATCGAATATGGTTTCATACAGACAGGTGTGGAGTCTATGAGTTTCATATCATATTCCAATAGGTTTGTATGCCCTGGTCGGTCTGTTAACACCTCTGCATGATTATTTAGAACCTGTTGCACTCTCTCTTTCTGAGTTTTCGTTAAATGTGTACTGATTTTCACCTGTGCGGCTGTCTCACAGGGGTGTAATGGATATTCAAATGATGAAAGTGGTTCCTTTTTCATCTCCATGGCGATGGACAAGGTCAACAAGTGTGTCTCTTCCTGATGTTCTCTTTCCAAATATTTCTTCAGGAGATTCACATGATAGATTTTTTCTTTCCCCTTCTTATCTATCTTATAATTTGTTCTAGACACCTTCTCTAGAACTGTATATGGACCCTGCCATCCAATTTGTAACTTATTCTGACTCCCAGGCAAAAGAAGCAGTACTTTCTCTCCCACAGCCAAATTTCTGTCTTTCGCCTTCCTGTTATAATAGGCAGCATGTTTCTTCCTGGCTTGTTTCAAATTTTCATTGGCAAGTTTCCAGCCAGTTTTCAACCGAGTGGTCAGCTCATTCACATATTGGTATGAAGATGTAATGTTTTCCTCTGCCTTTTCATCAGTCCACGTTCTTAACAAAGCTACATATGGACCTTTAATTGTGTGGACCTATTTGTCCATGCACCGGTATGGTCTCTTCCACTCGAAGCTTTATAGTGATGATTTTTCCTCCCAGAATTTTCATGCACAAAACGACCGCTACCAATTTTTTCTTTTGGGGCTTTCTCCCCTCTTAAAATTCTTGATGAGAGATTTCCTCCCTACATCCTCTTCCTCCAGTTTGTTTAAGTCCGATTGAGGGATTGTCGGCTTATCCTGGGGTAAGACATCCTTTTGCACTCTCCGCATAGTGGCCATTGTAAAACAGTTAAGTGAAGCTTGTCCGTGAAAAGGGGCTTCCCATTCCATTTGGTCCACTTTATCAAATCTATTTTTTTCCTTTTATTGTCAGGCCTGATTTTGCCCCGGGGCGTGTCCAGGTCCTGATCCATGTTCCCACTTGTGGGTGTTCCCTCATGTGCTATGCTACACCTTTCTACAAAGTTCTCAATGTCCCATCTTGCTTTGGGCCAATAATAATTGTGAGCCACCTTTTGAATGATGGTACCTATCTTCTCATGGTCCCCATCTGGTTTCACATGTAGGCTCCTTATTAATTCTGTCCTGTATCTTTTTGGAAGAACCAGCTGTCCGTGACCATTGGATCTAGCTCCAGTCTTCCTATACATCAACTTGTTTTTCATGTAAAATCTCCCTTGCCTGGAGTTGTATGACAAGTTGACAATTTTCTGAAACAAGGCTTGAGTGTTTTATCCCCAGCCTGTGCCTTCCTCATCTCTTCTGGAGTGGTATCTAACATAATATCCTCCTCCTGTCTTGAGGTCGACCTGACCTGAAGGGTTGCCATATACACAGGTTTCCTTCTGCAACGGTCAGTGTCATGATTGTTCATCTGACAATTCTTACACCACCTTTTTCCTTGGTTGAAAGATTTTCTTTCATCATATTTCCTTTCATCGAATTGTGGGAATTTATTTTTATTTTTCATACCGTGGCCTATCAAATTGGTGCTTACCTTTATTTTGATCCTTAGGATCAAATTTATTAAAGTTCTGTGGTGCCCTAAAGTTATCCACCTGTTTCTTTTTATTACCTGTTACCTCTGCTTGAGCTGCTTGATACCTTTCAGCAACATTTAGCAACTCACCCAGCCTCTCTGCACCTTGTTCCATGAGAAACTTTCTCAGGTCTGGAGCCATGGACTCTCTTAGTTGCTCTATAAGGACCATTTCCTTAAGATCTTGGGTTTTCCCCAGAGAAGTCCATTTCTCCAAGTATGTCTCGATTCGTGCAGAGAACTGGTGATAGGTTTCACCTGACAGTAGTTTAGCATTCCTAAATTTTTTCCTGTAAAACTCTGCATTCTTTTCATACCTTAACAAAAGAGCCTGCTTTAGCATGTCATAATTTTCCTGATCACCTCTGCTCATTTTTGCAAAAACTTCATAAGCTGCCCCACGAAGTCCCTGAGATAACTTTAAGCTCCACCTTTCTCTCTCTAACCCATACGTGGTAGCTAATAGTTCATACCTATTTATATAGCTCTCAATATCATCGTCTTTCTCAACAAAATGATCTAAATGAAAGTTCATAGCTGAGGTTGAGGCTCCCTGAGTAACCGTAGCATCAGAGGCAAAGGGACTGGCACCATTTTCAGGAGCATGGCCTTGAAACTCAAACTCCCTTAGTCGTAACTCATGTTCCCTTTGTAATCTCTTCTCCTCCTTTTCTGCTTCCCTCTCTGCAGCTAATCTCTTCTCTTCTCTTTCTGCAGCTAATTTCTTCTCTTCCCTTTCTGCAGCCTGTCTTCTTTCCTCGGCTTCCCTTTCTGCTTTAGTCTTCTCTTCCTGCTTCAAGCCTCTTTGTCAGCCTCAATCTGCAACCTCTTAGTCTCAGCCTCAGCTTGCAACCTCTTGTTCTCAGCCTCAGCTTCAAATTGTAACTTCTTAATTTCCCTTTCAGCCTCTAACCTTCTTTCGGCTTCTTTTTCTAATCTTCTTTCTTCGCGTTCAATAAATTTGTCACATTCCGTTGTGACATAGGCAACCATAACTTGCCCATCTAATCCTAACTCTTTTGCAGTCTGAACCGCAGCAGATCGAAATTTGGCCAGGTCCGCCATTGTCTATCAGGTAAATTTTTATAATGTCTACCCAACAATTCAATTTCTAACTATATATCTAATGGACAACACAGGCACCGTGAGCTCAACCTTATTTAATTCCACCCAAGGATACCTTTTAATTCTTATATTCCCTGAAGTGAATTACCCCCAATATTTTTAATAGTTAAAGATTCAAAATCCCAAGAGCGAGACCCCAATATATGTGGTGAAGTGGGATGTTATAAATACTTATAGGGAACTTAGTGTACTGACTGAGATCAGCTGTGAAGGTATCTATATCTATTAAGAGTAGTGTATTATAGATAACCTTACTTGCTACCACATATCTATATATCTCAGTCAGAATTATTCTGGAATAGTGTGATGCTACGTTATGTGTCTAGGGTATGAGTATGGTGAAGTGTAAGTCACAACAACAGACAGATAAACAATTTAATTTAATCCACTACTCTTGACAACACTGTGACACTCACATACATATAACACTCTACAAAGATATCTTAAAAGAGTCACTGATAAACTTTCAAATAACAATATGTATTCATTACTGGCATGAATGAATATGTGTCCTGATTCAACTACAAGGGAACCAGGAATCACAATCAATTTAAATTACAAGTTATGTACAGAATGTATTTAATATGAATATTGTAGTGACATATATTATTACAAATGTTCTATGTGTGTCAGTTGTGTAGTAGTAAAATGAGGTAATACTGGTTTTGTTTTGTTCAAGCTCTGTTGGTATTTGTCATCATGACTTCAATAGTTTGTCTTTAGGGACCAGTATTGGAGATGTTCACAGTTCCTGATTTTAAGACAAGTAAATTCCCCTCTTAATGTTAATTTTAAAAAGTCAGTTCAAGATGAGGGGACATAATGTTGAGCTCAGCTGGCCAATTAGCTTATCTGGCGTGATGGCGGCAGGAAAGGACTCCTCTGCTCGAATTCTCCTCTGGGCTCAGGAGACACCTCACTGATAGCTAAAAAGACCAAGGAGTATGCTGTCCGACTCTGGATTCAGCAAAGCTCTGACCAGGTGCTGCTCAGTACCATCAAGACCACTGTCCCACAATTCATACGAATAAACACAGATACGTTGATTAGCAATGAATTCTGGCACAAACTGGCACAAATTCCCATCTGCTTATCTTCCAGGCTTTTATTTAGCCAAATATATGCTGGCTTCAACGCACTGATGCTTTATCAAGCTATTTTAAACAAGTGGTTTCGAACTAACGCTCCCAAGTGTGTATATCAGCGAGTCTGACCAATGAGCCCCGTTTCGACAAGTGTTTGAAAAAATGTTACCTTTCCCCGTTTCCCCTAACAACCAAGATAGTATTTATAGCCCGACCAATCGTGGTTAGGCTTTCATTTGTTGCGCTCCAATCAATTTGGAGTTTACATGGTAGGCTATTTCTGTAACGTAAATTTTTTTCAAACACGTTAAAAAAAAATCTTATGAGCAGAAATGATTTTATGCTGTCAGGCACCCCCAATATTTTATTTTGGGTATAATTTATTAATTCCTGGACTATTTGCGTAACGTTTTACATATTATTTGTCAGCAAGCCCTAAGGAACCCAAAAATACAAATTTAAAGGAGCTACGTGGCTGCATTCAAAATATGCAATTTCTTCTACCTCCTGTTTCGAAGATGTGCTGTCTGGGTACTGTTATGTTCTCAACCGTAAACCCATCTAATGTTATCTTTTCTAATAAGAGTTTTTTATGATTTATAAACCTAACTCTGGGATGGTTAATGTATTTTATCACTGTCCGTCTGAAAAAAAGTTAGTGCTTGTAGTCTTACACGCGTGATGGCAGCCTTTATGTATCGCGCGAAGCGTGTTTAGTGTTCGGCTTTCTGCCTCTCCCTTCTCTTTTTATCCTTTAGTCCAACTGTTCGTTCGTTTTGGTAACGCAGTATAATTAATGTTAGGATTAATTTAGGTCATTACGCAGTACGTCTCAATGTTTTTCTTAGAAATGCAGCACACGTTTCATTGAAGAAGGCGGGTAATAATACAGTAAGCTTTTATATCAACGTGAAAGCGTTACAATTTGCAGACGAAGCAGAAAACAAGGGGGATTTCGAGTACATTCTTTGTGACAGCACTGTTATTTTTCCCATTGCTCTTCTCTTTATTAATTTTATTTGTTAGGCTTTATATTTACCTAATAATTTATATATGTGGATTAGAATATTTCATGACATTTTAATGACCACGGTAAACACAATAAGATTCTAAATGAGAGATTACTTCGTAACAATCATGGTCAATCAGACAGGGGTAATAAACATGGTTGTGAAATTCCAATTTCACTTAGTCCGGAAACTACATACCATGTTAACAGTCATCAGGCAGAACCTGGGGTGAATGTTTTACGACATGTGTAATCTACCAACAATCTGCTGATAATAATACTGCTCAGAGGGAGGATAATAAGGATAAACAAAATTGTCCTACTGTTGCGCCTTGTAGGGAAAAAAAATAATATGTGTCTTCATTCTTCTTCGCGCTTAGCAGGCGCGATACATAATAATTTCAAGGATACTCGTGCTCAGTTGCGATCTGGCCGAGATCATATGTCACTGAATCACACTGTTCTGGTGCGCAACATTCCATCGCATACAATTTGGTATGCACTTCGAAAATTGTTTCAGAAAGTTGGTAATGTTGAATTTGTTCGCATGTTCGAACTTCAAAATTCTTTTCAGCAGCTTGCTTTTGTGCGCTTTAATAACTATCATGACGCTCACAGAGCTGTTCATTTCATTCATTTTTCGCTTTTTGCGCACCATCATCTAGACGTGCGACTCGTACAAAACTCTGCACCACGCACTTTTATAGATGCGTTTTTGGGTGCGTTTGGTGGATTTGGTGTTATATGTGTTAAGTAATACTAAGTGTCGCCAGAATGAGGTCAGCTGTGAAGGTCCCTGAAATTAATTGAAGATTATTGATGTAAACAGGGCACCTTGCTGCTACCACCCTAAGACCTCACTTCTGCAAATATTTTACCTAAGTTATGGTGTATGTGGCTACGGCTAAATGTCTAGGGTATGAATGTGTGATGGTGTGTTAATACAATACACACACAACAGTAAATTAAGCTAATAAACTCAATTGACACAGTTCTGTTAAATTTTTGAATTAAATTATTGTTTTACAATTTTATTTCCCCTGGACCTAGTATTCTTTTGGGCCAGGGATATCAAATCAAATAATGAAATCAATTTATATATATGGATTTATATATACAAGTTAAATAACTTAACTGGACTTTCTGTCCATACACATATTTTTTGAATATATGATGATGATGATGCTATATCAATAAAAATTACTACACTGGTGTTAAATGGCGAATTGGGATTTCTACATCATCCCCTTCTCTTTTGTTTGGTTCTTTTGACAATCTTTTTGATAGTTTATTCAGATATTGTGGAATTGCTATTTAATAATTATAGTGATGAGTAGTCAAGTGCCAGGCAATAGGCACTTAGCTTTCAATACACATAGTTGTTGCTGTCTTTCTCAGTAAAGGCCAATGTCGCACTCTCTCTGGAAAACAGTGGCGGGCAGCTAGCAAAGGTAATGGAAGCTTTCCTCACGCGCACAAGTTTTCTTCTCCCAGGGGTCTGGCACAAGGGTTTGTGACAGTTACCAGAAACCCTGAAATAAGAAGGTTGCCTCCTTGTTCATTATCTATCGTGCTAACCAATGAGATGCAGGTTTACAATTTTGGACTATATTTAAAAATTCAACTAAGTGTTTTTATCATTGCGTTGGTTATTTTGATCTCACTATCGCTATGTAAAAATACAGCTCGCGTGGCCAACAAATTGGTAGTTTTTTTTTCTTTTCCTCTCCCCTTCTAACGATTTGGCTTACCCAATGGAATTTGAGTCAATAATATTTTGACTTGGCGGACGAAATTTCAAAACTGAACCAATGTCGGTTTTTTCGTCCGTCTGTTGGTCAGTCTCAATTTCCTTATTTCTACATTTTCTAAGTTATTTGTGGGGTTATTTTACTTAGCAAAACTAAATATTAAACTGCTCGTTGGCGGCTATCTTTATATATAAGTTTTATTTTCATCGTCATCATCGTCTGTCATTTCCATATTTTTCCTTGTAATTATCATGGGCTCCTTCACTGTCCTAACATATAATAAAATATGGATTCTAAGTCCAAATAAATTTGTATAAGGTATTATATCAAACAATATTACATTATTGTCCTAACATCCATTTTATTTACTATCTTTCGTTCTTATGAAGAAATATTATAAGTTTCTCATTCCCCCCCCCCCATTTTTTTTATTTCTCTTCATACCAATGTCTTTTTTAGTTTCAGTTTGAACCGAGCCTAGGCAAATTTATTTCCTTCTACAGTCCCATCTCTCTCTCGCGTCGCGATTTGAAATTCTGCCTCGCTTTTAGTCTTTCGTCAGACACATTTGTGACAGTTAGCGGGATGGAGAGATATTTTTCCTTTTAATATTCAGTTGCTTTCTATCGGCATATCTATTTATAGGAGTTTGGACAGTAGTTTTTCACTCCTCTCTCTACTCTTTTGAACAAAAACAAGGCCTTTTGCAGTTTTTGTGTTACATTTAAAATCTAAGCGGGGCTACGAAAAAGCATTGTATTACACAGCAAGAGGGGTTTCACTAGCAAAACGTACCTACTCTGTTTAAATATTGTGTCTAATTTTAAAAAGGCAATAGTAACACATTTAACTAATATTTTATACATGATTTGAGAGGAGGGTTCAAACTGATTTCACTACACACCTGCCTTCTTAAAAATCTGCCTCTCAATGAAGATAAATCTCAGTTTGAACAAACCCTATCAAATTTGTTCCAGTTGACTCTATACTCTGCCTTTATATGATCATGGATTTTTGCAGGTGGGTCAGTTCAAAGTAGGCACGACTCAAGAAATCTGCCTCAGACCTCTGCAATCCACGAACATATTTTTTTTGCGGCAGGTGCGACTGTCTGTCTTATGCTGATAATAAATCATTTGTCACCATTCCTCTTCCCTGAGTCTGTCCCATGACATGTCCAGAGATTATTAGACGTTCCTCAAGTTTGCAATAGTTATGAGGAGGCAACCTATAAAATGGTGATGGCAGAGTTCTATAGGTGTTCCAATAATTCCATCGTCAGCCTGTATAAAACATTCGGAATATCCTCAATCAAAAGAGGCAACCTAGGGATTCATTATGTTCCTCCGAAATGTTCCCAGCTATCCGTTGGTCTGAGCTCCAGCTTGACTTGAATTGGGAAACACCCTCTAGAAATATTCATATATTTGACTCTCTAATCTGCCATTCAGATAGAGGCCATATTCACCGACTGTTTTCTCCGCCTAACGACAGTTTGGTGAAATAATAAATAATGTGGGAAAATGAATTTCTGCATCAGAATCAATTCTCCCTGTATCAATGCTATAATATGTGGGATATCAATCCAATGTCCGTACAATACTTCCACTTGGATTGTTTGGGGCCCGTTAACTACCACTGTCACCGGTGCCCTTATAATGCTAAATTAATAGCCAAATTGTGAAGCGATGTGAGTAATTCCCAACTGCTCAATCGTCCACTCTCCACTCTTTTTCTGTTAACATTGAGTGACGGTTTCTCTGTTTTCCGCTCATCCTCAATGTCAATTTGTGCCAGTTCCCGGAACGCTGCTTCAAATTGAGCCGAAGAAGACTGGTCTTTGTTTATAGTTTCTCTGTGTGCCATACGCAGAGATGCTAATGTAAACTTTTTAGGGGAAGACTGGGTGTGAGAAGGTGCATACCTATTCACTATGTCTACCCTACTCCTTTTATTTTCCTTCTTATTTTTTGGGCCCATGTTTTTCTCCACAATGCTTTCTTAGCAGGGGAGTATTATTTTTCCACCGTGTGGAATTTACCTTGCAGCATTGGTCGCAGGCCTCAACAAATTTTTCAATGTCTTCCGCTACGCCTGGCCAGAAATATGACACAGATTATTATGGTTTTGCATCCTACAGATTTTACACCATTTTCCGTCTGGTCTGTAGGGTTTCTTGTCATTGTATTGTGGGTTCCTGTCACGAAAGTCACCTCTTGGCCTGTCATAGTTTTGCCTACTTCTGTTAATTTTGTCCCTAGTATTATTATCCTCATCTGGGTATTGAGGGGTTTTATTGTTTTCTAACTGCTTCTTCTTCGCTCCAGCTACCTCTGCCTGGGCCGCCTGATACCTCTCAGCGACATTAAGTGCTTCACCCAGCCTCTCTGCGCCCTGTTCCATGAGAAACTTTCTCATGTCTGGAGCCATGGACTCTCTCAGCTGTTCTATGAGGATCATCTCTTTGAGATCTTGGGTCTTTCCCAAAGTAGCCCATTTCTCCAAATACGTTTCTAACCGGGCGGAGAACTGGTGATACGTCTCCCCAGACAAGAGCTTCGCATTCCTAAATCTCTTTCTATAATACTCACCGTTCTTTTCATACCTCAAAAAGAGAGCTTGCTTCAAAATGTCATAGTCTTCCTTTTCGTCACGGCTCAGTTTTGAGAATACCTCATACGAGGTTCCCCTAAGTCCTTGAGATACCTTAAGACTCCATTTTTCCCGTTCTAACCCATAACTAGAAGCTAGACTCTCAAATCTGGAGAGGAATGACTCGACGTCATCTTCTTTTTCAACAAAGGGGTCCAAATGGAACCCCATGGCTGAGTTGGAGGCCACCTGACTTGCAGTGGAGGCGGATGTAGAAGGACTGTTTCCTCCTTCTGGAGCATGGCCTTGAAGTTCCAGTTCCTTAAACCTGAGCTCATGTTCTATCTGTAATCGCCTCTCCTCCTTTTCCGCCTCTAATCTCTTCTCCTCCTTTTCCGCCTCTGCCTGCAATCGCTTCTCCTTTTCCGCCTCTGCCTGCAATCGCTTCTCCTCCAACTGCAATCTTTTTATTTCCGCCTCCCTATCAGCCTCTAACTTCTTAGCTTCCCTAGCGTCTTCTAACTGTATTCTTTTCTCTTCAGCCAACCTCCTATCTTCCCTATCAGCTTCGAGCTGTATTCTTTTCTCCTCCCTCTCAATAAATGTATCCACCTCTGACGTCACGTATTGAATCAGAAGTGGGCCCTCTAGACCCATTTCTTTAGCAGTCTGGTAAGCAGCAGATCTGAATTTTGCCAAATCATCCATCTTATTTTATGTAAAGTTAGGAATCTAATAAGGCAAATGCAAAATAACACTGTGACTACTTAATGCCTAATTAATAAACTACTGGCATTGACAACTCATCTACTAATCAATTTCCACAATAGATTAATTTTAAAATCTTGGAGCGAGCTACCCAACATATGTGGTGGATTTGGTGTTATATGTGTTAAGTAATACTAAGTGTCTCCAGAATGAGGTCAGCTGTGAAGGTTCCTGAACTTAATTGAAGATTATTGATGTAAACAGGGCACCTTGCTGCTACCACCCTAAGACCTCACTTCTGCAAATATTTTACCTAAGTTATGGTGTATATGGCTACGTCTAAATGTCTAGGGTATGAATGTGTGATGGTGTGTTAATACAATACACACGCAACAGTAAATTAAGTTAATAAACTCAAGTGACACAGTTCTGTTAAATTTTTGAATTAAATTATTTTTTTACAATTTTATTTCCCCTGGACCTAGTATTCTTTTGGGCCAGGGATATCAAATCAAATAATGAAATCAATTTATATATATGGATTTATATATACAAGTTAAATAACTTAATTGGACTTTCTGTCCATACACATATGTTTTGAATATATGATGATGATGATGCTATATCAATAAAAATTACTACACTGGTGTTAAATGGCGAATTGAGATTTCTACATCATCCCCTTCTCTTTTGTTTGGTTCTTTTGACAATCTTTTTGATAGTTTATTCAGATATTGTGGAATTGCTATTTAATAATTATAGTGATGAGTAGTCAAGTGCCAGGCAATAGGCACTTAGCTTTCAATACACATAGTTGTTGCTGTCTTTCTCAGTAATGGCCAATGTCGCACTCTCTCTGTAAAACAGTGGCGGGCAGCTAGCAAAGGTAATGGAAGCTTTCCTCACACGCACAAGTTTTCTTCTCCCAGGGGTCTGGCACAAGGGTTTGTGACAGTTACCAGAAACCTTGAAATAAGAAGGTTATGTCTCCTTGTTCATAAACTATTTATACTACATGTCACATGTCATACAAGTACATTTCAAATTAAAAAGAAAAGGGTCAGATCTTTCTGACAATCCAGCTCATCTCTTCTAGTTGGTGAAACAATTTTATACCAGTGTTCATATTCTCTCCGCTAATGGCTACAACGCCTCTGACACTTCAAATAGTGATCTTCTTTCATCAAATAATATGGGGTAGAGACTCCCTTCTGATAACTTCTGAAATTCTTTTCTTTCTTTAAATAACCTATGTAGGTGTTCTTTTATTTGAGCATGACCAAGGCCCTGCATAATTCTTGCTAGGGACCTGGGTACTAAGTCGTAAAAAAGGCTACCAATTCGCATGTTGCACAACATACAATTTTAATAAAAGGTGAATAAAGCATCTTTCTTACCAGAATACAACGAATTTAATTGCACAAGTTAATATTGAATGGCATCAATGGCACTATTCAGTCGGCCTCATCCAGGCACGTACTAGCTTTATCATACAGAAAAGCGTTGCACTTCTTATGACTATTAACTTGGAGAATATTTCTCAACAAATGGCGTTCCCAACTTGCCTGCAGTTACCATTATCTATCGTGCTAACCAATGAGCTGCAGGTCTACAATTTTGGGCTATATTTAAAAATTCTACTAAGTGTTTTTATCATTGCGTTGGTTATTGTGATCTCACTATCACTATGTAAAAATACAGCTCGCGTGGCCAACAAATTGGTAGTTTTTTTCTTTTCCTCTCCCCTTCTAACGATTTGGCTTACCCAATGGAATTTGAGTCAATAATATTTTGACTTGGCGGACGAAATTTCAAAACTGAACCAATGTCGGTTTTTTCGTCCGTCTGTTGGTCAGTCTCAATTTCCTTATTTCTACATTTTCTAAGTTATTTGTGGGGTTATTTTACTTAGCAAAACTAAATATTAAACTGCTCGTTAGCGGCTATCTTTATATATAAGTTTTATTTTCATCGTCATCATCGTCTGTCATTTCCATATTTTTCCTTGTAATTATCATGGGCTCCTTCACTGTCCTAACATATAATAAAATATGGATTCTAAGTCCAAATAAATTTGTATAAGGTATTATATCAAACAATATTACATTATTGTCCTAACATCCATTTTATTTACTATCTTTCGTTCTTATGAAGAAATATTATAATTTTTTTTATTTCTCTTCATACCAATGTCTTTTTAGTTTCAGTTTGAACCGAGCCTAGGCAAATTTATTTCCTTCTACAGTCCCATCTCTCTCTCGCGTCGCGATTTGAAATTCTGCCTCGCTTTTAATATTTCGTCAGACACATTTGTGACAGTTAGCGGGATGGAGAGATATTTTTCCTTTTAATATTCAGTTGCTTTCTATCGGCATATCTATTTATAGGATTTTGGACAGTAGTTTTTCACTCCTCTCTCTACTCTTTTAAACAAAAATGAGGCCTTTTGCAGTTTTTGTGTTATATTTAAAATCTGAGTGGGGCTACGAAAAAGCATTGTATTACACAGCAAGAGGGGTTTCACTAGCAAAACGTACCTACTCTGTTTAAATATTGTGTCTAATTTTTAAAAGGCAATAGTAACACATTTAACTAATATTTTATACATGATTTGAGAGGAGGGTTCAAACTGATTTCACTACAGTGCGTTCTTCTTCCTTTCTTTCGGGATGTTTTGTACTTGTCTTTTATGCTATTACAGATACTTCTTGTTCCTTGACCTCATCTAAGTCTTATTTATTGGCATTTCTTTATTTTCAGTTATCCTGTCGATTCCAATTTTTTTCACTTGTTGTATCTATATTTATATTTTTTTAAATTGGGCCGGTTAGCTCAGTACTTTCCTGTGCCTGTATTTTATGCGTCGCATTGTTCTTAGAGCGACTTACTTTTCCCGCTGGAATTTCCTTCACGCAATTTTGTCTTACTATTCTGTTAACAATTTCATCACTGTTTTGCTACTGTCACTACTACCTTTTCTAGTTTATTAAAGAAAGGGTCACTTAACATGTCGCAGTGGTCCAAGATGTGCCAGACCACACGCGGTAAAATAAATTTAATTTCTTACGTTACAAATATCACACTTTTGTCAAAAAGAAAGTTTCGTTTCTTCATTTACAGAAACGTTTTTGCGATGGGTCTCGGTGCTGTGCACATACATCACTTCTATCACCAGTGGATTGAGACTACATGACTTTCATGCCTGCACGGAATTATGTTAACTTTCAAACGTTTGATTTAACTGCTTGGGCTATTACAGGTTCTGAGAATGTGATGACTGACTCCTGTTACGTTGCCCGCATGATTCAGTCGAGCCTCTACTACCCTCGAGTTTCTACGTCACTATGTGACCAATTCATCATTAGAAATGTTATCACTTACGAACTATGACGTCACAGTATTTTCATTCGCATTAACTATCAGTGATTTCGTCGCTTCAACGATAACTATTGTGCAATTTTATACATATTACGATCAAGAAATAAAGTGCCATATGTTATACATAGAAAGAAAATGATATAATTAGAAATTAACATTAATAATTCCATAACATCAGACACTTACACAAAACACTATTAGTGCTATTATTAAAATCTTATTACATAAAGTTATGACTATGTGACACTTTTGAGTACTTAAATATAGTTTACTAACATTATAATATTCCTTGAACTATCTTATACACTTATAATAATTAATATAACTTAATTAAGTCTAGTATTTTCAATACTTTGGTACAACTCAATTCTATTATTAGATGATCGCGCATTAGTAGCGCTGGATATTTTAACACATGATATAATTCATGTAGTTATATTCGATACGAGCTTAAGACAGTCTACATTGATTACGTGATTATTTCCTGACATTTTAATCAATTTAAATGAAGATAACTTGGTAACATTTTAAAATAATTTTATTGAATTTAATTGTATATTACTTGGTGAAATTTTAAAAATTCTATAACTTTTGGAATACATATGTGACATTCATATTAACTTAATTATTATAATATTCTAGATACGCTGTAGCATATCACTCTAATTATTTTATAACCACGCATCATTAGCGCTCGATAATTTTGGCACATGCATATAATTCATGTGGCCATATAAGTATTGACATACTTACTTAAGCTGTTTGGCTAATTCTCTTATGCACTCTTTGTATGGTGTTGATTGATTCTCGTGTTTTAATTTTAAACATTGAGTTCATTTCATTATTTTTCAATCTTACGTATATACACATACATACAATTCTTAATTTAATTTTGTTTATTGATTGACATTTTTCTTTTAGCATCTTGTTTGATTGATGTCACAATTACTCACCTATTCGTTTCATTCTTCACTACTTTTATTTCATTCTTTCCTTTGCTTCATCTTAATTGGTGCTTCTTACAATTTGGTACATTACCTCTCATTAACTTGATTTGAATTGAGTATTTAATTTCTTTGCAACTCTTCTATCCTAATTATTAGTTTCTTAATTTGTATTTTGTACAATTCTGGTAAATTACGTACCATTTCTTTTCTTTGAATTTGGAATTAGTTTTTCTTTTCGTCACACTTCATCCCATTTCAGCTGACTTAACATCTACTATATTTATCTGTTATTACATTGAACTTGCTGGACTCCTTTGGAATATTTACTAAAAAAAAAGCATAGCTTTTTTTTTCTCCGAGGGGTGAGGTATACTGTTAAGTCCTTTTTGCGCGTGGGATTTAAGTGTGTTAGATCTCACATGCCCGTCTAGGTGTGATAAGACGTACATGTGAGCGCATCTAAGAAAATTATATATGATTAGTTATTTACGCGCCGTCAGACACGATACTTGAACAAAAGAGCGCATCTCGGTGCGATTGTGGTCTTGTTGCCAAACAGCGGCTACGCTGTAGAGGAGTTCGATTATGTCTGTCATTGAAGACTGACGCCTTTTTATAGAGATTGTTGGAAGCCGCAACCCCAAGTACGGTAGTGGTTAGGCTCAGAGAATATATTATATTGCACTTCCCCTACGTGGAGCGTTTGTTTTAGTCAACCCTGGCTGGAGCTGAATATCAAGTATTGACACTCGTTTATTGCTGACAAAATCTAGCAGTACTTCGACACGACCCGCTATGGCGTGCCGCTAGTGGATCTAGTCTTGCTGGACAAGATATATATATATATATATATATATATATATATATATATATATATATATATATATATATATATATATATATATATATATATATATATATATAAAAATATATATATATATGTCCTAACGTTGTTTACGGATCTTCAGGGAAGACGTCCTGCATTTTACTCATAATTATTATAAAGAAGATTCCACATCTCAGAATCCCTAACGGCCGTTCGTTCGCCGTCCTTGAAATGTCGGCGGTTTTTTTAAAGTCAGCCAAGTTCTTGATTGATTCCATGTATTAATGATGCGATATCTACAATGGAAGTATCTGTATGATTCGCCACTGCTATTTGTACTATTGATGATTACCTACGATGATGTCTGCGTCCACGTTTTCGCATAATAAACTGTTGACATTCATAATAATCAAGTCATGGGTCCAGTCTACCTTACTTGCAACCGTCACAGTTGATGTTTCGTACTTGTCACCATTGGCCTATTTACGACCCAATATAATAACACTCGCATATCAAATTATGAGTCGGCTATAGCGTCTATGCATCTGGTATTGAATAGAATGCTACAGTATCCCACATTCCATCATCATAGGGATGGAGATTTAATGTTATAAAGTAGTATTTATAGAACTAATGTACACTACACAATAGCTTGGGAACCACTGCACTAAACCGGTATTACATAATCAGAATAGCCAGAACACATTTCTAGGACATTTGAAACAAGTTTACAAACTGAAAGTAAAAACTCCCCAAGTTCCAAGAACTGAATCTGTTAGCTGTAAACAGACGCTTTCTAGATCGTAGTGGGCCAAGTTTCTTTCTTTAGCTCAAAGCATGCACAGATCTGTGCTTTAACTTTCATATTCAAAATTAAACTAAAAGTCGTGATGTTTAGAAATGTATTACGTGACGATTACACATTCTTTCTCACTACGTTTCTTTCTTTCTCTATGACCTTGAACTGAGTCAGCATGGACGATATGCGTGTTGGGAGTGTCTGGGTGTGAATTGTTAAAAGTTCTGATAAAATACAAATATGGTAGTAGGGAAATTGATCTGTCAATGAGCAATATAACAAAGAAAAGAAAAGGGAACAATCAATAAAAGTGTTTTTCACGTTTACAGGTAGTATTTTATGAGAATCTGATGTGAAATTCTGGGTCAAATCAGTGATTCAAAATACGTCACAGCTCACAGTTGCATATTAAGTCATCTTATTCTTCGTCCAGTTTGTTAATCTTGTTAACTCTGCAGGCCTGTCGTGAGGACTACCTCCACAATCTGTTCCAGGTTCTTGCGGCAGTCCCATAGATTCTGCTTGAACTTAGCAACCTGTGGCCATGTCTGGCGTCGCAGGTCATCGTGAACTTGGCAGAGTTGCTTCAGCTTCGACATGGACATTCATTAGTCTGGGATTTCTTGAGGTGATAAAGATGGCCTTGTAGTCTGCAGTGGCCAGTTCTCATGCGAGAAAGGGTGGTCTGCTGGTGTCTATAAATACCGGAAAGCTGCACCCAAGGTGGAGTGGGTTCAATTCTCTGCACTAGACAACAGGAGGCTGACACTTGGGATTCATGACCTAAGTGGGCCCGTCCCTTAGAGTGTAAAGGAGATTAAGAAACACATGGTTGAACGGAGAAACCCTTCTGATGATCAGATTGCCTCACGTTGTATTGCTCTGTAGAGAGATTCCTATCATATGAAGCTGATGGATTGGGTCGAATCTGCTGCCTATATCGTTGGAATCACTGGAAAAGAAGAGCTGAAGCTTCATCTAGAGCCGACTATATATTGGAGACTGCCTTATCGAGAGGCCAGAGTCATCATCCATGGCAGTTATAACTACCCATGGAAGCAAGCATCTTAAATATACCTAAAACTAACTGTCCACGTTTGTTGAAGTTGCTGTGGTAAACAGTTTTTTATGGGATGGGGTAACCAGCCCCATGCCCAAACCTCCTTAGTCGCTTTTTACGACATGCCTTGTAAGGTACAGTGTTACTATTCTTTGCTCCCCTATCGGTCCCCGGTAACACACGGGTGAACAGAGGAAGGTCCTCTGGAAAGGAGGCGCATGAAGCAAACTAGAGACAGCCGAAAGGAATCTGGGTTGCCGACTAACCTTAAAACATGGAAAGAACTTGAGCGGATGGCACAGGACAGGAAGACTTGGCATGTGTTTGCTGAAGGCCTATGCTCCTTGGTGAGCTAAAGGGGTATTGAATTGAAGACTAACTGTGTCCTTGATTTTGAATATTGAAACAGTACAATCTATTTCCTGGCATTTTAGCTAATTTAGCTCTTAGGAAAGCAAACGAGAATGATCTAATGAAAGATCTAATGTGACAATCGGGAAAAGACCGATTGACTTCTGGAAAGACAGATGACACTGGGAAAGACTAGAAACCGGCTGACCGGGTTAGCACCCCGTAAGCTGTATTCAATTGCTATAAAACCCAAAAACGATAGATGCCCCCAGGATTCACCGAAAGGGGGGGAGAATGATGAATCCACAGGCGCCTCATTGGAATCGACCAGACCCGTTACACGGACTTCGAGCTCTGAACAACGGCTGGAGTTTCCATGTGCCTGTGTGTCGTGGAATATTCTAATCCACATATATAAATTATCAAGTAAATATAAAGCCTAATAAATACATATAATAAATAAAGGAAGAAGAATGGTAAAGAACAGTGCTGTCACAATGACTGTACTCGAAATCCCCCTTGTTTTATGCTTCGTCTGCAAATTGTAACGCTTTCACGTTGATAGTAAAAGCTTACTGTATTATTACCCGCTTTCTTCAATGAAACGTGTGCTGCATTTCTAAGAAAAACATTGAGAGGCCCTGCGTAATGACCTAAATTAATCCTAACATTAATTATATTACGTTACCAAAACGAACGAACAGATGGACTCAAATATAGAGAGAGAGAGAGGGGCGAATAAAATCGGGAACGCATGCAACACGCGTCGCGCGATACACAAATGCTGCCATCACGCGTGTAAGTCTACATGCACTAATTGTTTTTCAGACGGACAGTGATAAAATACACTACCCTTTCCCAGAGTTAGGTTTATAAATCATAAAAAACTCTTATTAGGAAAGACAACATTAGATGGGTTTACGGTTGAAAACATAACAGTACCCAGACAGCACATCTTCGAAACAGGAGGTAGAAAATACATATTTTGAACGCAGCCACGTAGCTCTTTCAAATTGGTATATTTGGGTTCCTTAGGGCTTGCTGACAAATAATATGTAAAACGTTACGCAAATAGTCCAGGAATTAATAAATTATACCCAAAATAAAATAGTGAGGATGCCTGACAGCATGGAATCATTTCTGCTCATAAAATTTTTTTTATATAACGTGTTTGAAAAAACCTTACGTTACATAAATAGCCTACCATGTAAACTCCCAATTGATTGGAGCGCAACAAATGAAAGCCTAACCACGATTGGTCGGACTATAAATACTATCTTTCGTTGTTAGGGGAAACGGGAAAGGTAACATTTTTTCAAACACTTGTCGAAACGGGGCCTCATTGGCTAGACTCGCTGGATATAATCACTTGGGAGCGTTAGTTCGAAACCACTTGTTTAAATAAGCTTGATAAAGCATCAGTGCGTTGAAGCCAGCTCACAATTTTTGCTAAAATAAAAGCCTGGAACATAAGCAGATGGAAATTTGTGCCAGTAATTGTGCCAGAATTCATTGCTAATCAACGTATCTGTGTTTATTTCCATGAAATTGTGGTAAGCTTGAACCATTCAGTATCTTTTAATGAAAATTGAATGTAAATTGTTAATTTATGCCTGTATATATATGTGTAGTTCAGTGGCAAACAAGAGATAAAGCCTATAATGCTCCAGCCTGAACAGAGGGTGTCGGAGGGAAGTAAAACGGCATGGAATGGCCAAATAGTACACTGACACCTAGATGATTGACTAGAAAGAAATAATGCTGGAATTGCAGAGGCGTAGTAACCATTAAGGAGGTTAATGCTGGTATAAAGTACTTCAGAATGAAGCTGATAGTTGGCCTAACGCTCTGAACTCAATTTTTTGTGCTGTATTGTGATCAGTGTAAAAGAGAGTATAAGTTAGTTATGAAGTAGAAGGTACATCCTTCTTGATTTCAGGGACAGTGGTCTTGATGGTACTGAGCAGCACCTGGTCAGAGCTTTGCTGAATCCAGTGTCGGACAGCATACTCCTTGGTCCATTTAGCTATCAGTGAGGTGTCTCCAGAGCCCAGAGGAGAATTCGAGCAGAGGAGTCCTTTCCTGCCGCCATCACGCCAGATAAGCTAACTTGGCCAGCTGAGCTCAACATTATGTCCCCTCATCTTGAAATGACTTTATAAAAATAACATTCAGAGGGGAATTTAATTGTCTTAATATCAGGAACTGAGAACATCTCCAATACTAGTCCCAAAAGACAAACTATTGAAGTCATGATGACAAATACCAACAGAGCTTGAACAAAACAAAACCAGTATTACCTCATTTTACTACTACACAACTGACACACATAGAATATTTGTAATAATATATGTCACTACAATATTCATATTAAATACATTCTGTACATAACTTGTAATTTAAATTGATTGTGATTCCTGGTTCCCTTGTAGTTGAATCAGGACACATATTCATTCATGCCAGTAATGAATACATATTGTTATTTGAAAAGTTACGAGTGACTTCTTTAAGATATTCTCATAGAGTGTTATATGTATGTGAGTGTCACAGTGTTGTTAAGAGTAGTGGATTAAATTAAATTGTTTATCTGTCTGTTGTTGTGACTTACACTTCATCATACACATACCCTAGACACATAACGTAGTCATCACACTATTCCAGAATAATTCTGACTGAGATATATATAGATATGTGGTAGCAAGTAAGGTTATATATAATACACTACTCTTATTAGATATATATACCTTCACAGCTGATCTCAGTCAGTACACTAAGTCCCCTATAAATATTTATAACATCCCACTTCACCACACTGTGGTAGGGAATTCTCTACTCAGAGAGGAATGAAAATCCACAGAACGAAAAAGGGGTGTGGGAAGTCATCAGGGGGAGATCAACAGCGCTCTGTCTCGACGGATAAGACGTTAGAAGAACGCAGCCAGGAGTCAATCCACAGTGCTGAGTACATTCAAGTTGATCTGCCTGATGATGATCTCACACACTTCTTAGACGGGAAGAGAGATGCAATCAAGTTTCCACCCGCCAGTGCAAAAGGGCTTTGGGAACAGCTGGACGAAGCCTTGGCAAAAGAGTTGGTGTTACGTACATTTATTACCTAAGGGGGTAGTCTTCGGTCCTGCCAAATGTACGCACCAGTTTTATGTAGTTATATTGTTTGTGCGTTCGATTGATTCACGCACTGACGTGCACAATGCTGCGTGAGTTGCTTTGGACGCACGTGTAACCTAGTTGAGTATATTGTGACGTCATGATAGGGGCAGCTCGGACGACATTTTATGTCCGCAGTGTTATTATTTGATTCCTGGCAGATTTGAAGAAGCCAGCAGTTGTATTCGTATCTATTGGTCTTCATGGCGAAGCCAATAGTGGATGTCTGAAGTAAGTGTCGCCCCATTTCGTATGGCAAGTTTAATTATGTAAATTAAAGTATCAGGCCGCTCCTATTAATGGTCTAGCGGGAATTCATCGGAGATGACATTCCTAGAATTGGACACACGGAGTCGATAGCCTTTGGAATCTTTTGTAGAGGGAGAATCCATATGTGGAATCAAGTTAATGAATATAGATATATGCTTCACATGTTTAATATGCCGTTTTACCTATGCCAAAGTCGTGGTATGGATACCGAGAGGTTAGCCAAGATGAAACACTAACTTGGTTGTATTGTTATATCTGCCTTTTGTTTGGATTGGATATGCTATCCAAGAATTTTACAACAAAGTCTGGGATGCTTACAAGTATGATATAAATTATTGCTCCGTGAGAATGAATCCGTTTGCCTTAATAAACGTCCTTGGGAGAAGGTCAATGGACGTTAATTACCATGTCTGTTATATGAAATGGAAGTGATCCTTAGTCACTGGAATAAGAGAACTTAACTGTTAGAGAATCTACAACAACTTTTAACAGTGATATTAACATTTTAACGTATGATCTTCACATCTGTAACTATGATTGTCTTGTTCCACTTCGTTGGTGTCACGTCAATAAAATACATGTACAGTAAACACCGACTTGTGTGCTGCCAATACTTGCCCAGTTCACCCAATGCAACGATACCTGTTGGAATGTTCGTTTGAAGAAGTTTATTGACATTTTGTTCGTATTCAACCATTCGCGTGATAAAATCAATACCATTACCATAAACGGACTCCAACAGAAAATGGTGTGCCAGCGTGGTTTGAAAATAATTATTTCAAAGGAACGAACGCAAGCCAAGGAATCGTTTGAAGATGGGATTTGTTCTTTCAAGGTGAAATCATCTTAAATTTGGAACATTGTAAAAATGAATCAGAATCAACTAACCGTTACCTCAAGGTCATCAATCAACCTCCAGGTCCAGTTGTACGGTGACTAACTGCACTTGGGATCACCTATTCCTCATTACGTGCGAGCTTGTGTTGAAAAAGCAGAACGAAGTATTTTATTCCTCCAGTACATACACGGGGACGAGGCACATTGGTTGTTCTTTCCGGCACGCGAGATGAGTATAGCGTGTTGTCGTTATACACTTTATTACATTTAGCTGTGCCTTTAATGTTCATATCTATATTTTCTATATTATTTGTTATGTGTTGTGTATTCTTTGCGGGAGGTTGGGAGGTAGATCTGACGAACGAGATCCATCTCGAAGTCAATTCGGGCTCTTCGTCAGACGTTCTGTAGGACATTATTTTGCAGACTTCCCGCAGTGGAATGTTCCTACGCGTGAGCGTAGAAGGATTCTAGGTCCACTGTGTTTGGTGGTCTGTAACACCTATCTGTTCTAGCTGTTTCGTCAAGTTTTACTTGTTGTTCTCATAGTTCTTTTTAATCGTACCTTATTTTCATGATGTATTTTGTTTGTGATTATTGTCCATCTCACCTTTCCTGTCGTTTAGTTTTTTACAAAACCATTGTTTTTACACTGTGTTGTCTATTGTCTTGTTAACTATCTGATCGTAGTTATCGTCGTATATTTTTACGATATTCTATTTTAGTTATACATTTTATTTTTTTTGATTTCTACGATTGTGTTCACCCGTCCATTTTATCATGTCTTGTCGGTTATGTTTCTATTGTCTTTCTCGTTGTTCATTTCATGACATTTGATTACATAAATTTATTGATTAATAACATATTTAATAATTATATGATAACATTATACCGTTCTAAGGACAGGAACGAGGACCACTAGTTGTAGTAACACTTTTAAGTAGTATTATTACATAATAATATTGAAATGGCTACCTTAGACTATTTCATTAAGCAAGCAAAAGCTCTTCAGATGGCTCCTGATGAAGCTAAAGCATTTGCACTGTCAGAATATAAGAAAGCTCAAGAAATAGAAGCTGATCAGAGAAGATTGGAAACTTTACGTTTGGAAAATTTGAAATTTGAGGCAGATCAAAAACGAATTGAGGCGGAGGAGAATGAGAAAAAAATGAGATTAACCGCCGAACTGGAAGAGAAACGTGCTGAGGAAGATAAAAAGAGGAGAAGATTTGAGGCGGAGGAGAATGAGAAAAAAATGAGATTAACTGCTGAGGAGGATGAAAAGAAGAGGAAATTTATAGCTGAGGAAGAGGAGAAAAAAATGAGATTGGCCGCTGAATTAGAAGAGAAACGATTTCAGCGAGAAGCAGAACAGAAGCAAAAGGAGTCTGAAGAAAGACTTAGAAAAGAAATGGAAGAAAAAAGAATAATAGCTGAAAAAGAAATGGAACAGAAACAAAAAGAAATAGAAGAAAGGAGATTAATAGCTGAACAAAACACAAAACGACTTCAGCTTGAGATGGAAGAGAATGAAAGAAAACGACAGCATGAACTGAAATTAGCAGAGTCAGAATATGAGAGAATTAGGTTAACTCAGGAATCTAATTCTCAGAGAACTTTTGAAAGCCACACTTCATCCAGACAGGATCATTTTAAGGAGATTCACCTTAAATTGCCAAAATTTAATCCCCCGTCTGATGACGTAATATTCTTCCTGGATAGGTTTGAGGCCACTTGTGGGTCTTATAACGTGGATAAAGCTCTATACTGTACATATTTATCCAGATTACTTACAGGAGATGCATTAGCAGTTTATCATACCACCAGCATTGGTGAGAAAAATGACTACAATGCTCTTAGAGCAGCACTTCTGCAAAAATTTCAAATGACAGAAAACGAATATCGTTTGAGATTTCACACATTACTACCCCAATCTAGCAGAAATTTTAGTGATTTTCTGTCACAGATACGACTAACATTAGAAAGATGGATCGAATTATCCAAAATTGAAAAGTCGTATGAAGGTCTCTTTGATTTACTGATGCGCGATAAGGTACTTTCGTCGGTAAATCCTACATTTCTCGCATTTTTACACGAACGGAAACCTTTATCAATGAAAAACTTAGAAGAACATGCAAAAAATTTTTGCACTGCTCACCCAAACATGGATCTAAGTAACGCGCAGATTAAGAGTGAATTGCCTGTTGCTTTTGCAGCACAACAAAACAATTTTTCACGCAATCGTTCTTTTAGTGCTGATAGATATGTCAATAAGGGAAATAATCATAATTTCACCAATGATAACTTTTACAAAGGGAAGCAATTTCAACAATCTGCTCCATTTAATGTTTCTTGGAACCAAACTCACAGATCGCGAGATTTTGGTAACAATTATTTTAAAAATAATCAAGGACATTATAATAAACAAAACTGGAGATCAAGGTCTCAGGGTCCGCAAAACAGACAATTTTTTGGAAATAAACCATTTAACCAACATCATAACGATCATTCTACTAATTATCGGACTAATCCAAATTTTAACTCTAGCAGAAACGACAATTATGGCAATTTTAATGACAAAAATCACAATCGATCGCGCCGACGAGATAGATCGTCGAATAATACAGTTAGACATTCTAATGTTGCTTTTAATGATACACAGGCTAACACTGAACAGGGTAAAGTAGCTGAAACTCACAATGCTATGTCTTGTTCTCTAGATTGTTCCCAGGTGAAAGACTGCCCAGAATGCTCGACTCTTTTCCAGCCTAAGGCGATCACGACGCTGCGTTGCGGACATACCTTGCCTAGTCTACCTGCAGTCTGCATGGCCACTCCTGCGTCAGTACACCATGGACAGGGCTCTCTTAAGTTTAACAGAGGATTTGTTAACAATATTTCATGCTCTCTTTTATTCGACTCAGGTTGTACGACAGTGGGCGTCCGGACATCGCTGATCGACCCTAGTTGTGCGACGGGCAGGGTTGTGAAATGTGTCACGTTTGGCGGAACTGTGGAAACATTCCCCACAGCCATTATAACACTTCATACTCCATTTTTTTCAGGACAGATCCAAGCATGTCTTCTTCCAAATCCAATTTGTGATTTGATTCTTGGTCGCATACATGGTATTAAAGAGTGTACACCTCAGCAAATTGCTGAATGGGAAGATCGACATATTCAAACTGCAAATGCAGTAGTGACTAGAGCGCAAGCTATTAATATGTCGCATGATACACCTATTGAACCTACAGTTCATACCACTTGTGATGATGATGCTCCTATTTCACGGGAGTTGTTTGCAACATTGCAAAAGAATGATAATTCATTAAAAAAATTCTTTCAGTATGTTAACAAAAAGAATACAAGCAACAAACTTGCAAAATCTAGACATGACTTTATACTTAAAAATGGGATTTTGGTTAGAATAATACGGGAAAAGGATTCATCCATATGTTCTCAAATTCTAGTACCATCCTGTATGAGATCTCGGATATTACGGCATGCTCATGACTCGCAATGTGCGGGCCATATGGGTTTTTCGCGTACCAAATCCAGAGTGCTTTCGGCATTCTACTGGCCAGGCGTCCATAGAGATGTTACTCTCTATTGTCGGTCCTGTTTGATATGTCAAGAAGTTAAGGTACGGGGTCCATTTCATGCGGCTCCTATTCAAGCTGCGGACATCCCGATTAGACCATTTGATAAAATGGCCATTGACATTATTGGTCCAATGCTTCCATCTGCTAGAGGGCATACGCATATTCTTACGTGCATTGATATGTGCACTCGTTGGCCTGAGGCCATCCCTCTCAAGAACACTTCATCTGCCAGTGTAGCAGAGGCATTGATGTTAATCTTCTCACGCATTGGTTTTCCACGGAAAATCTTGTCGGATCATGGGGTTCAATTCATTTCTGAATCCATGTCTCAAGTGATGAAGACATTAGGTATAGATAGATCTCTTAGTTCTATTTATCATCCGATGTCAAATGGGTTAATTGAGCGTCTCAATAGGACACTCAAGCAGTTGTTGGGTAAGATGACTCAAGACCATCCCCAAGACTGGGATCGGGTCCTACCCGCTTGTCTCTTTGCGTATCGCGAGGTACAAAATCAAGCAACGGGTTTTTCTCCGTTCCAGCTTGTTTTTGGCATGCAACCACGCGGTCCGATGTCGTTAATCCACGACTTATTGGTGGATGAGAATATTGAAGAGGAAACTCAATCCTCTTATGAGTATGTGATCTCTCTTAGAAAGAAAATCATAGATGCTTGTAGACTAGCTACTGCATCATCCGAACATGCCAAAGAAAAAGCTCGTCTATCTGCAAACAAATATAGACGTCTTCGCCAGCTCATACCTGGTGATGAAGCTTTTGTATTACTTCCTGCGCATAACAATCGTCTTTTAATTACCTGGAGAGGTCCTTTCAGGATCATCTCAAGAATATCCGATGTCGACTACATCGTTGATGTTAATGGCAAACATAAAACCTTCCACATTAACATGTTGAAGGAGTATTACTCACGTCCTGATTACTTACAGTCAGTGTTTCAGGCAACTGACGATCCTACACCACCTATTCAACACTATTCTAGTTTGTCAGTCATCCAAGAAGAGGAATCTTCTTTTGATGATGTACAACTACCAATACCAGTTGTACCACTCCATTCCACTGAGAAATGGAATGATGTTACTATCTCATCTACTCTTACTGATGATCAACGTCAGCAAGTCTCTAATATTCTACACACGTATGAGGATGTCCTTACTGACATCCCAGGTCATACGTCAGTCATCCAACATGACATTATTCTGACTGACGATACACCTATTCGAGTTCGCCCATATCCTATTCCTTTACACTTTCGTGATAAGGTTGATAGGGAATTGGATGAGATGCTTCAATTAAATATAATTGAACCATCTTCATCACCATATTCTTCTTCTATGGTAATCATTCGGAAGAAGGACAACAATATACGTCTTTGCGTAGATTACAGGAAATTAAATAAAGTTACAAAATTCGATGCGGAACCATTACCTCTTTTAGACGACTTATTAGAGAAATTGTCTCATGCCACATTCTTTTCGAAATTTGACCTTTCAAAGGGTTATTGGCAAGTGCCATTAACCCCTAAAGCAAAGCCATTCACCGCTTTCTCGACGCCAAAGGGTCTTTTTCAATATAATTTTATGCCATTCGGGTTAATGAATGCGCCAGCTACCTTTGTACGCATGATGCGCCGCATATTGTCTCATCGTCCCGATGTCATTACTTATATAGATGACATCTGTCTTTTCAGTGACTCTTGGGATGAACATATTCAGGGTTTAAAATCTTTACTTTCTACCTTACGGGATTACAACTTAACAGCAAAACCTTCAAAGGCTTTTGTCGGTTTTCATGACATCTCATTTCTTGGTCACCGTATAGGTCGCGGTTTAATATATACAGAAGACAGTAACGTCTCTAAAATTTTAAACATCTCAGCACCTAAGACAAAAAAACAAGTGAGGTCACTCTTAGGACTAATACAGTTCTATTCTAAATTCATCCCTCATTTGTCTACTATAACTGCACCTCTTTCTTCGTTACTGAAGAAAGGCACACCTAATGTAATAAAGTGGTCGCAGGATCACCAAACGGCGTTAGACTATATAAAACAAATTTTTTCAAATAAGCCTTTTTTAAGGTTGCCTAACAAAGATCTCACCTTTGTTCTTCGCAGTGATGCTTCTTCCTACGCTATCGCGGCAGTTTTGATGCAAGAATACGGAGGTACCTTATTTCCTGTTATGTACGTATCCAGAAAGCTTACGACGAGTGAAATGAAGTACTCCGTTCTCGATAAAGAGCTCCTTGCTCTTGTATGGTCAATCACAAAACTGGAACGTTACCTGCTCGGCTCACACTTTGTGGTGGAGTCTGACCAGAAAGCTCTTACGGCATTGAATACTGGAAACGTTAAGTCATCAAAGTCAGCGCGTTACGCTATAGCTCTCCAGCCATTCCACTTTGAGATACGTGCTATTCCTGGAGTGCAGAATGTATTTGCAGACTGTCTTTCAAGATGCCCTAGTGAACTTGGTGAAACTAAACTACTTTTGGATCGAGAAACGTCCTCACCGAAACATGAATAACTTTGTACAGTGTCGTTAATTGTACATCTGTGAATACTATGTGTAGTTTTACAGTATTCGTATATATATAACTTTCAGAATATACTTACGTATGGATTATAACATTATTTCTTGTGAAGTAACGTTTTATTAGAACGGGAACAGTGATATTAAAGTAACATTTTTTTTTAGTATGGAAACATTGGTAAAAACGACAAATAGACATTCATTAGTGTTATGGAACATATTACACTACATATCGTGTTCGTAAACTTATTTCGTGCATGGAACATTAGGAACCTATTCTTGTTGACTCTAAATAGTTCTGAACGAATATTCACAATGACTGAAATTAGAATTACTTAGAATAAATTACTAGTTATTTATTTATGTGTAATTAAGTACTAGAATTAGATTAATTCAATTTAATCAATTTGATTGTTTATAAATCACACATCTACTAACTTTATTAGTGTCTCGCAATACGTGTAGTCACGTATCCCACTACATGAGATTTTACTTTTAGATAACTAGTCAAACTTACTAGTGCTAGATATCAGTAAGTGCGTTGCTTCTTAAAGTGTTTAATTTTACATTGCTTCATTTTTGCACATTGTATTTCAAAATTTTCTGTTTCACTGATTCTTTTATCATTGATTATCATCAGTGTTGCTGTTCATTTTCATTTTTTGAAATCATATGTTTCAAATTTTGTTGAAAACTTAGTTCAATTTTATTATCATCTTTTTTGTTGATTTTTCATTTTCATTTTCATTTTTTCAACTTCTTTTTACTTCGAATATTACCACATCGTTCCAAAGTAGGTCGATGGTGGATGTGTGCTTTAATGCATACTGTCATTTAGTTCTATTAATTTCAAGTCAATATTCTTTTCTTAATATGATATAATTTTATGCATGTCATAAATCTTGTTGTAGTTTTGACTCACCTCTCTCGAGTAATTAGTTCGAAAAAAAATTAATGGGATTAATTTTTTTAAGGGGAGGTAATAAGGGAGCTGTTACGTACATTTATTACCTAAGGGGGTAGTCTTCGGTCCTGCCAAATGTACGCACCAGTTTTATGTAGTTATATTGTTTGTGCGTTCGATTGATTCACGCACTGACGTGCACAATGCTGTGTGAGTTGCTTTGGACGCACGTGTAACCTAGTTGAGTATATTGTGACGTCATGATAGGGGCAGCTCGGACGACATTTTATGTCCGCAGTGTTATTATTTGATTCCTGGCAGATTTGAAGAAGCCAGCAGTTGTATTCGTATCTATTGGTCTTCATGGCGAAGCCAATAGTGGATGTCTGAAGTAAGTGTCGCCCCATTTCGTATGGCAAGTTTAATTATGTAAATTAAAGTATCAGGCCGCTCCTATTAATGGTCTAGCGGGAATTCATCGGAGATGACATTCCTAGAATTGGACACACGGAGTCGATAGCCTTTGGAATCTTTTGTAGAGGGAGAATCCATATGTGGAATCAAGTTAATGAATATAGATATATGCTTCACATGTTTAATATGCCGTTTTACCTATGCCAAAGTCGTGGTATGGATACCGAGAGGTTAGCCAAGATGAAACACTAACTTGGTTGTATTGTTATATCTGCCTTTTGTTTGGATTGGATATGCTATCCAAGAATTTTACAACAAAGTCTGGGATGCTTACAAGTATGATATAAATTATTGCTCCGTGAGAATGAATCCGTTTGCCTTAATAAACGTCCTTGGGAGAAGGTCAATGGACGTTAATTACCATGTCTGTTATATGAAATGGAAGTGATCCTTAGTCACTGGAATAAGAGAACTTAACTGTTAGAGAATCTACAACAACTTTTAACAGTGATATTAACATTTTAACGTATGATCTTCACATCTGTAACTATGATTGTCTTGTTCCACTTCGTTGGTGTCACGTCAATAAAATACATGTACAGTAAACACCGACTTGTGTGCTGCCAATATTTGCCCAGTTCACCCAATGCAACGATACCTGTTGGAATGTTCGTTTGAAGAAGTTTATTGACATTTTGTTCGTATTCAACCATTCGCGTGATAAAATCAATACCATTACCATGGAGAAAACGGGAAGGGTTACGACAGGTTTGGGAGCACCTGAAAGGCCAACATAATGCCCTTTGTAGAGCAGAAAGGTTGTGCAGGAAGAAAAGGAAGACTCGAATGGATAGGGAAAGATTCTTCAGGGAGCCCTTCAAGTTTGCCAAAGAACTGTTTGAGCAGCCTCGGTCGGGTACGCTAAACATCAGGAAAGAAGACCTGGAAGAACACCTTGGAATGACATATTCAGATGGTCGCAAAGATGAGCCGCTCAGCAGCATGGCAGGCCTTAAATGGCCGAGTAAGCCAGGAGCTGAATTTAACACCAAGCCCCCAACGGTGCAAGAGGTAGAAAGCATTGTCCAGAAAGCTCGATGCAAGTCAGCTCCAGGTCCTAATGGTGTTCCATATGTGGTGTATAAGAGATGCCCTGAGGTGCTCAAACGACTGCTTCGTTTACTGCAGAGTGCGTGGAAAACCCAGCTTGTAAGCAAGGAATGGAGAAAGGCGAACGGAGTCTACATCCCGAAGGAGCAAAATTCCACAGACATCAGTCAGTTCAGGCCAATCTCACTACTCAATGTGGAAGGGAAGATATTCTTCTCAGTGATGGCGAAAAGACTCACTACATACCTCCTGGTAAATGGGTACATTGACACTACCATTCAGAAAGGAGGTATCCCAGGTACACCAGGATGTCTAGAGCATGCCACAATGATATGGGAAGCAATCCAAAAGGCAAAGTCTGACAGAACAAACCTCCATGTAATCTGGTTGGATTTAGCGAATGCTTATGGATCCGTTCCACACCAGATGTTGTGGCAGGCCCTAGAAATGTATCATGTTCCACAAGAGATTGCAGCAATGCTGAAGCTGTATTTCGCAGGGTTTGCTGTCAGATTTTCAACCAGAGAGTACACAACGAAGTGGATTGGCCTTTAAGTTGGAATTGCGATGGGATGTACCATCTCTCCGATACTATTCGTGATGGCTATGCAGGTAATCCTCAATGCGGCTGAAGGAATGGCTATAGGTCCAAAGCTCGGTGGAATGTGTCTCATGCCACCGCTCAAAGCATTCATGGATGATGTGGTGAAGTGGGATGTTATAAATATTTATAGGGGACTTAGTGTACTGACTGAGATCAGCTGTGAAGGTATCTATATCTATTAAGAGTAGTGTATTATAGATAACCTTACTTGCTACCACATATCTATATATCTCAGTCAGAATTATTCTGGAATAGTGTGATGACTACGTTATGTGTCTAGGGTATGTGTATGATGAAGTGTAAGTCACAACAACAGACAGATAAACAATTTAATTTAATCCACTACTCTTGACAACACTGTGACACTCACATACATATAACACTCTATGAGAATATCTTAAGGAGTCACTGATAACTTTTCAAATAACAATATGTATTCATTGTTGTCATAAAGGTATATGTGTCCTGATTCAAATACAAAGGAACCAGGAATCACAATCAATTTTAATTACAAGTATATGTACAGACTTTATCAATATGAATATTGTAGTGACATATGTTATTAAAAATATCCTATGTGTGTCAGTTGTGTAGTAGTAATATGAGGTAATACTGGTTTTGTTTTGTTCAAGCTCTGTTGGTATTTGTCATCATGACTTCAATAGTTTGTCTTTTGGGACTAGTATTGGAGATGTTCTCAGTTCCTGATATTAAGACAATTAAATTCCCCTCTGAATGTTATTTTTACAAAGTCATTTCAAGATGAGGGGACATAATGTTGAGCTCAGCTGGCCAAATCAGCTTATCTTGCGTGATGGCGGCAGGAAAGGACTCCTCTGCTCGAATTCTCCCCTGGGCTCTGGAGACACCTCACTGATAGCTAGATGGGCCAAGGAGTATGCTGTCCGACTCTGGATTCAGCAAAGCTCTAACCAGGTGCTGCTCAATACCATCAAGACCACGGTCCCTGTAAACAAGAAGGATGTACCTTCTACTTCATAACTAACTTATACTCTCTTTTTACACTGATCACAATACATCACAAACATTGAGTTCAGAGCGTTAGGCCAACTGTCAGCTTCATCTGAAATACTTTATACCAGTATTTACCTCCTTAATGGTTACCACGCCTCTGCACTTCCAGCATTATTTCTTTCTAGTCAATCATCCAGGTGTCAGTGTACTATTTGGCCATTCCATGCCGTTTTACTTTCCTCCGACACCCTCTGTTCAGGCTGGAGCATTATAGGCTTTATCTCCTGTTTGCCACTGAACTACACATATATATACAGGCATAAATTAACAATTCACATTCAATTTTCATTAAAAGATACTGAATGGTTCAAGCTTACCACAATTCATAGAATAAACACAGATACGTTGATTAGCAATGAATTCTGGCACATTTACTGGCACAAATTCCCATCTGCTTATGTTCCAGGCTTTTATTTAGCAAAAATATGAGCTGGCTTCAACGCACTGTTGCTTTATCAAGCTTATTTAAACAAGTGGTTTCGAACTAACGCTCCTAAGTGATTATATCAGCGAGTCTGGCCAATCGAGCCACGTTTCGACAAGTGTTTGAAAAAATGTTACCTTCCTACGTCTCCCTAACAACCAAGATAGTATTTATAGCCCGACCAATCGTGGTTAGTCTTTCATTTGTTGCGCTCCAATCAATTTGGAGTTTACATGGTAGGCTATTTCTGTAACGTAAGTTTTTTTCAAACACGTTATAAAAAAATTTTATGAGCAGAAATGATTCCATGTTGTCAGGCATCCCCACTATTTTATTTTGGTTATAATTTATTAATTCCTGGACTATTTGCGTAACGTTTTACATATTCTTTGTCAGCAAGCCCTAAGGAACCCAAATATCCAAATTTAAAAGAGCTACGTGGCTGCGTTCAAAATATGCAATTCCTTCTACCTCCTGTTTCGAAGATGTGCTGTCTGGGTACTGTAATGTTTTCAAACGTAAACCCATATAATGTTATCTTTCCTAATAAGCGTTTTTTTTGTGATTTTAAAACCTAACTCTGGGAAGGGTAGTGAATTTATCACTGTCCGTCCGAAAAAGTTAGTGCATGTAGCCTAACACGCGTGATAGTAGTAATTGTGTATCGCGCGACGCGTGTTTAATTTTGCATGCGTTCCTGATTTCATTCGCCCCTCTCTCTCTTTCTATTTGAGTCCATCTGTTCGTTCGTTTTGGTAACGTAATATAATTAATGTTAGGATTAATTTAGGTCATTACGCAGGGTGCCTCTCAATGTTTTTCCAAGAAATACAGCACACGTTTCATTGAAGAAAGTGGGTAATAATACATTAAGCTTTTACTATCAACGTGAAAGCGTTACAATTTGCAGACGAAGCAGAAAACAAGGGGGATTTCGAGTACCTTCTTTGTGACAGCACTGTTATTTTACCATTGCTCTTTTCTTTATTAATTTTATTTGTTAGGCTTCATATTTCCTAATAATTTATATATGTGGATTAGAATATTCCACGACAGATGACACAACAATTCTGACATCAGATGAACATCAGGCCCGGAGGATGATAGCACGCCTGGATGAACTAGTCAGCTGGTGCAGAATGAGCTTCAAACCCAAGAAGTCGAGAAGCCTATCAGTCAGGAAAGGGAAGATAGCAGAGGTCATATTCACGGTTTCCAACCAAAGAATCCCTACTGTCATTGAGGAACCTGTTAAAAGTCTTGGCAGGGTGTACGATGCCTCATTAAAAGACTCAAAGGCAGTGCAACAGACAATAGAAATGGCAGACAGAGGGCTACAGATCATAGACCAAAGCAGACTCCTGGGGAAGTTCAAACTGTGGTGCCTCCAGTTCATGTTGATACCAAAGTTGCTGTGGCCACTGCTTATATATGAAATAAGCACAAGTACAGTGGAAGCCATAGAGCAGAAGGTCAACAAGTTCATGAGAAAATGGCTAGGAGTACCACCAGGTCTGTCAGATGTAGCACTGTACTGCAAAAAGTCAAAACTTCTGCTTCCTTTCAAGTCAGTTGTTGAAGAGTACAAAGTTGGAAAGGCAAGGCTTGCAATGATGCTACGCGAGTCAGCTGATGACGTGGTTAAGTCCATTCAGCCCACACTGAAAACGGGAAGGAAGTGGAAAGTGGAAGAAGCTGTTGATGCTGCCCAAGAGTCACTCAAACTGAGGGAGGTAATCGGATACACACAAACGAATAGACGGGGATTTGGTCATGGAGACATCCGCTGGTGGTCCAAGGCATCAAGCAGGGAGCGCAGAGACATGGTAGTTCAGGAGATACGAGAAGCTGAGAATGATAAGAGGTTGCAAAAAAGCAGTGCAGCAGGTCCAACAAGGCCAATGGACTACATGGGAAGGAGCCCTGCAGAGGTCCTTGACATGGAATGATATATGGCATATGGCACCTCTTAGGCTCAGCTTTGTTGTCAGATCACTGTATGACCTGCTGCCATCGGCCACCAACCTTGTGAAATGGGGAAAGTCGGATGATGAGCAGTGCCCCCTGTGCCAGGGGAGGCAGACACTTGAACACGTGCTCTCAGCGTGTAAGGTGTCATTAGGGCAAGGGCGATACACTTGGCGCCATAACAAAGTGCTAAATGAGCTTGCTGCGACAATAGATCTGGCAAGAATGAAGGCGAATAGCAAAGTCCGGCCAGACACCGCAAACACATACTTTCTGAGGGCAGGAAAGTCAGCACACCCCAAACCGAATAAACCTGGTAGCAGTTTACCATCTCTTCTTGATTGTGCAAATGATTGGGAGATGGCGGTAGACCTACCTGGACGAGGGGCATATCCAGAGAGTATCCGAAAATCGCGGAGACGGCCGGATATAGTGCTTCATTCTGCAGCAACGCTTCAGGTCATACTGATTGAACTGACCGTGCCATTTGAATCCAGATTAGATGAGCAACATTCGTTCAAAGCGGCCAAGTATAGTGATCTGGCCGCGGATCTGAGACACGATGGGTTCACTGCAAGGGTCATGGCTGTTGAAGTGGGCGCAAGAGGGCTTGTGGCTGCATCAGTGTATGATCTATTGAAACTGTTGGGGCTGAGGGGACAGTCGAGAACAAGGGCCCTGAAGAGGCTTAGTGAAACTGCCGAAAAGGCATCAGGCTGGCTGTGGAACAACCGCAATGGGGAATGGAGATCGTAACAATAAACGCTGCGGTACAGAAAACACCAGGAATTTTTCTAAGTCCACAATACGCTGAGGTTTGTGGTGGACTAGTGAACGTACTGCGACTCAGGGGCGACAAGCGGTGTATACTATAAGGGGTGTCAGTATCAATAGTCCAGTGGGGAACGCGCAGTGGCGACTCGTTGACTTCGCGCTGGTGTCTCAGTGTGTGCGACGGAACGAACGGAATAATTTGTCTTCTCTTTGTTACTTTCACAATTGCCTCCACGGCTGGCGGAGTTGTGGAATTTAAAGTTGCTGCCATAAGTGAAATGGGTTCATTTTCGATGCAAGACAACAGGAAGCTGAGACGCTTGGGAGTCATGACCCAAGTGGGCCCGCCCCCCTTAGAGTGTAAAGGAGTATATAGGGCCGAAATACTTGTCGGACGGGGGGACTTCTTCTGATGATCAGATTGCTTCCTGTTGTATCGCTCTGTAAAGAGTTTCCTATCATCTTATCATAAAGAGGCGATTATGTCTGATATATATATAATGTCAGGAACCGTTTATAGAAAGAATGTCAGTACTCATGCTCCAGCGGGAGCTAGAGGTATTTCTGTAAATTGTGAGTTGAAGTGAGTGAATGTTAAGTTTAAATGTGTGCATGAATGCATTAGTAGCAGTTAGCACTAATGTCGAGTTCATGGGCATGACTGAGTTGTTGTGAACGAAGTGGTGGTGAAGACTGGTCAGGTGTGAAAAGGAAAAGCATTCGAGAGAGAGATTGGAGCGAGGAGAAATTATGTGGAGAGTGAAGGCGATTTGGATGAAGGAAAGTAAACAGTAGAAAATATATTGAGTTATAGTGAAGTTCGTTCCACTGGATGATGTTCCAATTAAGCACCTCATACATTGTGCATTTCTTATGATTCTTGGGCAAAGTGGCAGTCTACCCGTGTCATTGTGTTTATGATAAAGTTTGTGACATAAAGTTGTCGGATATCGTGCCTATGTGTTGGAGTTCAGTGTGTTAACATTAGCTGTGTATAACGAGCAATGTTTGTCGCTCCAAGTATAAAGTAATATATACATTTGTCAATGTGCACTCACAGCTAAGCACTTGACGCTGAAACGCGCTGCGTTGTTCGACTGTATAAATAGCTGTCGAGCTCACGAAGGAAACCCAGTCAATTGCTACTTTCCGCAGCGAAGTTTTGCACTGTATTAAAATTATTTCTTACGCTTACACTTTACATTTTTTTGTGTAATATTTTGCACGATTTAACATTTCATGTTTATGAGATAGAAAAGAAACTATTATATTCTCAGAAGTAAATGTTACTGAAGAGGAGCCAAGAACTTCGTGAAAAAAGTAATACTTTAAGACATGAGCTTGCAGATCATTAGTGAGTGAAAGAAGGTAAGACTTGTTATAGTGTAGTATTATTTTGCTGTTTCAGTTTTAATAAGCATGAATCTTCGAACTTTTCTTCAACGATTCAACACACTAACGTTTGCTATCTACGGGGATTATTTGTGAGTTCCCGTATTGTCTGTCAAGCATGACCGCTCCATTCAGCGCCCGATTGGCTAAGTGGGTAAAGCGCTTTTCTGCCGCGGCGGAGTATCAAAACCTGCTAGCATTACTTTTTTTAAAAAAAGTTTTGCTTCGTTTTGGCGAGGAGCGTGCCGTTCAACGTAGTCGGTTATATTAGGGCGCATGTTCAAATATAAAAGACCCTTATGTCTGAGATAGTTATGTGATGGCATCACGGTCAAGGCTACTGGTTTATAAATGGGCACGTGACTCTGCTCTTGAGTTGGGGAAGGTTAAAGCAGCGAGTAATGCAACTGATCGCCCAGTGTCATAAAGCTAGACTTAAGTATGAAGTATTAACACTTCACTCTTATACGGCATAATCTTCAAGGTGACTGCATACTAATTATATATTGCCATTTATACAATATTCATCAAATCGTATTATCTTTAATAACAAAAATTTCTTATACATGTTACAATACTTCTAATATTCTTTACCAGTCTGTCACGAAAAAAAGGCTTTTTAGGCGTAATTTTGGTCATTTCTTTCTTTAGTTTTAGTAATTTTTATTTGCACAGTTAGCACAAACAGCGTATGCAGTCAAACTATGGTAAAAGGGTGAGCTATGGTAAGGCATGAACCCAAACATTTTGGAAATAACTGCTACTTTTCTATTGTGGTGAGTAAGTCTGTAGTATTAAAAACAAAAAGGAAACTACAAATCCAAGTATTCAGTTATCAACACAATCTGTCTTTCGTCAAACAAACGTTCCAGAATCTTCATGTCTGGAAACTTTTGAACGTGAATTTCATGTTGAGTCAACTCAGACTGTAAATCAGGGCGCTGATGTCCAGCTAGAATAATCTACTACAGGACCTCAACTATTACACATTTTGGTACAAGATTTAGGCCTTGCAAAGAATAGCAGAGATTTTAGGATCAAGTATTAGTGCCCAAAATTCATCAAAAATATATTTCTTTTCCAAAGACATCAATTCAGACGCGAGCTATCGGGACCGGAAAGGAGAGCGAAGAATAGTGAGAGTATACCCCTTCTACGCATGTCTTATAGAATCAGCATGACGTAAATATATGAAGAGGTGCAAATGTGGCATCACACCATTGTGACAGAGTTGCCCGTTCTCTTTTCCTAGCATTCATGTTTATCGCAGACATTATTCTGTTACGTCTCATCTTCTGTACTTAATTATTGTTTACACTCCCTTCCCTCAATTCATGTCATGTCCGGACTTCAGCGACCATCTTTTGCTGATTAGGGTCACTGGCTAACAAAAAAAAAATTTTTTTTCTTTCTCTAACATTTCTATGTTTTTCTGGTCAATTTTAATGCGCTGTTTTTAAATCTGCAAACCGTTTTTCTCTATCAGGTCGGGATCTCGAGAAATACGCAATTGAAGTTTTTTAAAAACGCATACAGTATTATAACATCATTCGTACAAGAAGTATAACAGTTATGTAGGCTTGAATTTCTTTGCAGTCGACTTTCGTCGGTGAATGGCATGTGGTACATCGCGATGAAACATCCAACAATAATCGGCAAGCATGGTCACACTCCACCGTCCTTGATAACGTGACTCCATTACGGCGATATCTTGATAGAATCGTTCTCCATGTTCATCGCTGACTTCGCCAAGGTTGTCAGGGAAAAAGTCAAGATGCGAATCGAGCAAATGGATTTTGAGGGACATGTTACAGCCCATAATTCTGTATGCATCTATGCACTGCTTAACAATATGCACATAGTCGACAGATTTGTGATTTCCCAAAAAGTTATCGACGATCGATTTGAATGCCATCCATGCGTGAAGTTCACTACCATTGTCATGAAATATTCTAATCCACATATATAAATTATTAGGTAAATATGAAGCCTAACAAATAAAATTAATAAAGAGAAGAGCAATGGTAAAATGACAGTGCTGTCCCAAAGAATGTACTCGAAATCCCCCTTGTTTTCTGCTTCGTCTGCAAATTGTAACGCTTTCACGTTGATAGTAAAGCTTACTGTATTATTACCCGCCTTCTTCAATGAAACGTGTGCTGTATTTCTTGGAAAAGCATTGAGACGTACTGCGTAATGACCTAAATTAACCCTAACATTAATTATACTGCGTTACCAAAACGAACGAACAGATGGACTAAAGGGATAAAAAGAGAAGGGAGAGGCAGAAAGCCGAACACTAAACCCGCTTCGCGCGATACACAATTACTACCATCACGCGTGTAAGTCTACATGCACTAATTTTTTTTTCAGACGGACAGTGATAAAATACACTACCCTTTCCCAGAGTTAGGTTTATAAATCATAACAGACTCTTATTAGAAAAGACAACATTATATGGGTTTACGTTTGAACACATAACAGTACCCAGACAGCACATCTTCTAAACAGGAGATAGAAGAAATTGCATATTTTGAACGCAGCCACGTAGCTCCTTTAAATTAGTATTTTTGGGTTCCTTAGGGTTTGCTGACAAATAATATGTAAAACGTTACGCAAATAGTCCAGGAATTAATAAATTATACCCAAAATAAAATATTGGGGGTGCCTGACAGCATAAAATCATTTCTGCTCATAAAATTTTTTTTTTATAACGTGTTTGAAAAAACCTTACGTTACATCAATAGCCTACCATGTAAACTCCAAATTGATTGGAGCGCAACAAATGAAAGCCTAACCACGATTGGTCGGGCTATAAATACTATCTTGGTTGTTGGGGGAGACGGGAAAAGATAACATTTTTTTCAAACACTTGTCGAAACGTGGCTCATTGGCCAGTCTCGCTGATATACACACTTGGGAGCGTTAGTTCGAGACCACTAATTCAAATAAGCTTGATAAAGCGACAGTACGTTGAAGCCAGCTCACATTTTTGCTAAAATAAAAGCCTGGAACATAGGCAGAACGGAATTTGTGCCAGTTTGTGCCAGAATTCATTGCTAATCAACGTATCTGTGTTTATTTCCATGAAATTGTGGTAAGCTTGAACCATTCAGTATCTTTTAATGAAAAATTGAATGTGAATTGTTGATTTATGCCTGTATATATATATGTGTAGTTCAGTGGCAAACGTGAGGTAAAGCCTATAATGCTCCAGCCTGAACAGAGGGTGTCGGAGAGAAGTAAAACGGCATGGAATGGCCAAGTAGTACACTGACACCTGGATGATGGACTAGAAAGAAATAATGCTGGAAGTGCAGAGGCGTAGTAACCATTAAGAAGGGTAATACTGGAATAAAGTATTTCAAATGAAGCTGACTGTTGGCCTAACGCTCTGAACGCAATGTTTGTGCTGTATTGTGATCAGTGTAAAAGAGAATATAAATTAGTTATGAAGTAGAAGGTACATCCTTCTTGATTTCAGGGACAGTGGTCTTGATGGTAGTGAGCAGCATCTGATCAGAGATTTGCTGAATCCAGAGTCGGACAGCATACTCCTTGGTCTTTTTAGCTATCAGTGAGGTGTCTCCTGAGCCCAGAGGAGAATTCGAGCAGAGGAGTCCTTTCCTGCCGCCATCACTCCAGATAAGCGAATTGGCCAGCTGAGCTCAACATTATGTCCCCTCATCTTGAACTGATTTTTTAAAAATTAACATTAAGAGGGGAATTTACTTGTCTTAAAATCAGGAACTGTGAACATCTACAATAATGGTCCCTAAAGACAAACTATTGAAGTCATGATGACAAATACCAACAGAGCTTGAACAAAACAAAACCAGTATTACCTCATTTTACCACTACACAATTGACACACATAGAACATTTGGTAATAATATATGTCACTACAATATTCATATTAAATACATTCTGTACATAACTTGTAATTTAAATTGATTGTGATTCCTGGTTCCCTTGTAGTTGAATCAGGACACATATTCATTCATGCCAGTAATGAATACATATTGTTATTTGAAACGTTACTAGTGACTTCTTTAAGCTATTCTCATAGAGTGTTATATGTATGTGAGTGTCACAGTGTTGTTAAGAGTAGTGGATTAAATTAAATTGTTTATCTGTCTGTTGTTGTGACTTACACTTCACCATACTCATACCCTAGACACATAACGTAGCATCACACTATTCCAGAATAATTCTGACTGAGATAAAGAGATATGTGGTAGCAAGTAAGGTTATCTATAATACACTACTTTTAATAGATATAGATACCTTCACAGCTGATCTCAGTCAGTACACTAAGTCCCCTATAAATATTTATAACATCCCACTTCACCACATATATTTGGGGCTCGTCCGGGATTTTGAATCTTTAACTATTAAAAATATTGGGGGTAATTCACTTCAGGGAATATAAGAATTAAAAGGTATCCTTGGGTGGAATTAAATAAGGTTGAGCTCACGGTGCCTGTGTTGTCCATTAGAGATTGAATTGTTGGTTAGACATTGTATTAAGTTACCTGATAGACAATGGCGGACCTGGCCAAATTTCGATCTGCTGCGGTTCAGACTGCAAAAGAGTTAGGATTAGATGGGCAAGTTATGGTTGCCTATGTCACGACGGAATGTGACAAATTTATTGAACGCGAAGAAAGAAGGTTTGAAGCCGAAAGAAAGTTAGAGGCTGACAAGGAAATTAAGAAGTTACAATTTGAAGCTGAGGCTGAGACTAAGAGGTTGCAGATTGAGGCTGACAAAGAGGCTAAGAAATTGGAAGCAGAAGAGAAGAAATTAGCTGCAGAAAGGGAAGCCGAGGAAAGAAGACAGGCTGCAGAAAGAGAAGAGAAGAAATTAGCTGCAGAAAGGGAAGCAGAAAAGGAGGAGAAGAGATTACAAAGGGAACATGAGTTACGACTAAGGGAGTTTGAGTTTCAAGGCCATGCTCCTGAAAATGGTGCCAGTCCCTTTGCCTCTGATGCTACGGTTACTCAAGGAGCCTCAATCTCAGCTATGAATTTTCATTTAGATCATTTTGTTGAGAAAGACGATGATATTGAGAGCTATATAAATAGGTACGAACTATTAGCTATCACGTATGGGTTGGAGAGAGAAAGGTGGAGCTTAAAGTTATCTCAGGGACTTCGTGGGGCAGCTTATGAAGTTTTTGCAAAAATGAGCAGAGGTGATCAGGAAAATTATGACATGCTAAAGCAGGCTCTTTTGTTAAGGTATGAAAAGAATGCAGAGTTTTACAGGAAAAAAATTTAGGAATGCTAAACTACTGTCAGGTGAAACCTATCACCAGTTCTCTGCACGAATAGAGACATACTTGGAGAAATGGACTTCTCTGGGGAAAACCCAAGACCTTAAGGAAATGGTCCTTATAGAGCAATTAAGAGAGTCCATGGCTCCAGACCTGAGAAAGTTTCTCATGGAACAAGGTGCAGAGAGGCTGGGTGAGTTGCTAAATGTTGCTGAAAGGTATCAAGCAGCTCAAGCAGAGGTAACAGGTAATAAAAAGAAACAGGTGGATAACTTTAGGGCACCACAGAACTTTAATAAATTTGATCCTAGGGATCAAAATAAAGGTAAGCACCAATTTGATAGGCCACGGTATGAAAATAAAAATAAAGTCCCACAATTCGATGAAAGGAAATATGATGAAAGAAAATCTTTCAACCAAGGAAAAAGGTGGTGTAAGAATTGTAAGATGAACAATCATGACACTGACCATTGTAGAAGGAAACCTCCTCATTTTGCTGCTATGACATCGGGGAAAAAGGAAAAGAAGGGCAAACCTGAAGAATTACAGGAACCATACCACCCCCCAGTGTGTGAAGATGTCATTTGTAATGGTGTCACTATAAGATGTTTATATGATACCGGTTTAGATTACGATTCCGTTGTGAGTTCTCACCTGGTGCAGGCCGATCAATACACCACAGAAACAGTGGAGATTCAAACTGCAACCAAGGATGTAGCTACCATGACACTTTCCCGTCGCCCGAATAAAAGTGAAAACGCGATATGTGGAAGGAATCATAAAAGCAGCAGTGATAAATGAGCCAATCTACCCTCTAATATTGGGGTGTAGATATGTCTTCTTGGGGAATCCCAAGAGACCTGTGATATTGGCAACAGTGCAGACCAGATCACAGACAAAGAAGGAGGAGGATAATCCCATAAATACTCACCCAGATGAGATGAGGAAGGCACAGGCTGAGGACAAAACACTCAAGCCATGTTTCAAGAAGTTGCCAAAATCTCATACACCTCCAGGCAAGGGAGAGTTTTATATGAAGAACAAATTGATATATAGGAAGGCTGGATCTGAATCCAATGGTCACGGACAGCTGGTCCTTCCCACTTCATATAGGACTAAAGTGTTGGAACTAGGGCATGCGATTCCCTTCAGTGGTCATATGGGAATCAGCGCAACAGGACAGCGAATAGCTTGTCACTATTTCTGGCCAGGAATAACTGAAGATATCAAACGATATGTAAAATCCTGTCCAGAGTGCCAACGAGTAGCACCTAAACATTGGACTGCACCAGCAACTCTGGGGGAAATGCCCATAGTGGGAACACCCTTTGAGAGAGTTGCCGTGGATCTTGTGGGACCTCTCACCCGAACCAAGAGAAGGAACAGCTACATTCTGACTCTGGTGGACACTTGTTCTATGTGGGGAGAGGCAGTAGCCCTGTCATCGATTGATTCTAAACATGTGGCAGAGGCATTGCTCACAATTTTCACAAGGTTAGGCTTTCCCAATCAAATCTTGACTGATAATGGCTCTCAGTTCAAGGGGAAACTAACTGAAGAAGTTTTCAGGATCTTCCAGGCCAAACACTTCCATTGTAGTGTGTATCATCCCCAAGGGAACGGCCAAGTGGAAAGATTTAACGGCACATTGATGTCGATCCTGAGAAAGTTGGCACACGAAAAACCAGATACATGGGACCAGTACCTGCACGCCGCCCTCTTTGCTTATCGGGAGGTACCCCATAGTTCAACCGGTATGGCCCCGGCAACATTATTGTTTGGAAGGCCAATAAAAGGTCCACTTGAAGCTTTGTTAAGAACGTGGACTGATGAAAAGGCAGAGGAAAACATTACATCTTCATACCAGTATGTGAATGAGCTGACCACTCGGTTAAAAACTGGCTGGAAACTTGCCAATGAAAATTTGAAACAAGCCAGGAAGAAACATGCTGCCTATTATAACAGGAAGGCGAAAGACAGAAATTTGGCTGTGGGAGAGAAGGTACTGCTTCTTTTGCCCGGGAGTCAGAATAAGTTACAAATTGGATGGCAGGGTCCATATACAGTTCTAGAGAAGGTGTCTAGAACAAATTATAAGATAGATAAGAAGGGGAAAGAAAAAATCTATCATGTGAATCTCCTGAAGAAATATTTGGAAAGAGAACATCAGGAAGAGACACACTTGTTGACCTTGTCCATCGCCATGGAGATGAAAAAGGAACCACTTTCATCAGTTGAATATCCATTACACCCCTGTGAGACAGCAGCACAGGTGAAAATCAGTACACATTTAACGAAAACTCAGAAAGAGAGAGTGCAACAGGTTCTAAATAATCATGCAGAGGTGTTAACAGACCGACCAGGGCATACAAACCTATTGGAATATGATATGAAACTCATAGACTCCACACCTGTCTGTATGAAACCATATTCGATTCCGTTTGCTAAGGAAAAAGCTTTGAAGGAAGAGATAGACTATCTGTTGAAGGAAGGAATTATTTCGCACAGTGAGTCTTCGTATAGTTCCGGGGTGGTACTCTTAAGGAAGCCCTCTGGAGAACATAGACTCTGTATAGATTACAGGAGACTGAATGCTATTACAGAAGGACAGGTGGATCCATTGCCGGATACAAATCAGCTGTTTGCCAGACTAAATAAAGCTAAATATTTCTCAAAAGTGGATCTGAGTAAAGGATACTATCAGATTCCAGTAAAGCCTGAGGTTAGACCATACCTAGCTTTTAGTACCTCAGAAGGACACTATGAGTTTAATAGATTGCCATTTGGATTGAAGAATGCGCCTAGTGTCTTCTCTAGAATGATGAGAAAATTATTGGATCCTCTGAATAATCCCTGTATAACAAATTTTATGGATGATATCCTTATAGCAACAGAAACATTTGAGGAACACATTGACTCTCTGAACATGCTGTTTGATCGACTTAGGGAGGCAAATTTAACAGCCCGACCAACCAAATGTTGCGTTGGATGTAAAGAATTGGAATTTTTGGGACACACAGTTTTATCAGGGAAACATGACCCCTGACCCAAAGAATTTAGAGAAACTACAGAAAGCCCCGAGACCACAAACCAAGAAGGACGTGAGATCCTTTGTCTCATTATGTGGTTTCTACCAGAAGTATATCAAAAACTTTAATTCCATATGTGCACCTTTAACGGAATTGACACGTAAAGGACTTCCAGATCGCATTACATGGACACCACAATGTGAAATGACTTACCAAGAATTGAAGGAAAAGCTCACAAGTAAACCCATTTTGAAATTACCTGACTTAAGTCAAGAATTCATAGTAAGGACGGATGCAAGTAATATTGGGCTAGGTGCAACTTTACTACAGAAATCAGATGCATTGGATGGGGAATTAAGCCCAGTGGCATATGCTAGCAGAAAGTTAAATAAAGCTGAAATCAACTACTCAACTAGCGAAAAAGAATGTCTTGCAGTAATATGGGCAATAAAGAAATTCAATATTTATCTATATGGGAAGGCATTTAAGTTGCAAACTGACCACAAACCTTTATCGTTTTTAGCACAGGCTAAGCATGAGAACTCTAGGTTACTCCGATGGTCTTTGCTTCTGGCTCCATATAATTTTAGCATTGAATATATATCTGGAAAAACCAATCTGGGAGCGGATTTTTTAAGCCGCCATCCGTGTGATGAGAATCACCGTAAACCCCAGAAATAATAATAAATTTCTCTATGTGTATATAGAATAAAGGACTGACATATAATGTCTGTTTTAAGAGGGGAAGTGTCATGAAATATTCTAATCCACATATATAAATTATTAGGTAAATATGAAGCCTAACAAATAAAATTAATAAAGAGAAGAGCAATGGTAAAAATGACAGTGCTGTCCCAAAGAATGTACTCGAAATCCCCCTTGTTTTCTGCTTCGTCTGCAAATTGTAACGCTTTCACGTTGATAGTAAAGCTTACTGTATTATTACCCGCCTTCTTCAATGAAACGTGTGCTGTATTTCTTGGAAAAGCATTGAGACGTACTGCGTAATGACCTAAATTAACCCTAACATTAATTATACTGCGTTACCAAAACGAACGAACAGATGGACTAAAGGGATAAAAAGAGAAGGGAGAGGCAGAAAGCCGAACACTAAACCCGCTTCGCGCGATACACAATTACTACCATCACGCGTGTAAGTCTACATGCACTAATTTTTTTTTCAGACGGACAGTGATAAAATACACTACCCTTTCCCAGAGTTAGGTTTATAAATCATAACAGACTCTTATTAGAAAAGACAACATTATATGGGTTTACGTTTGAACACATAACAGTACCCAGACAGCACATCTTCTAAACAGGAGATAGAAGAAATTGCATATTTTGAACGCAGCCACGTAGCTCCTTTAAATTAGTATTTTTGGGTTCCTTAGGGTTTGCTGACAAATAATATGTAAAAACGTTACGCAAATAGTCCAGGAATTAATAAATTATACCCAAAATAAAATATTGGGGGTGCCTGACAGCATAAAATCATTTCTGCTCATAAAATTTTTTTTATAACGTGTTTGAAAAAACCTTACGTTACATCAATAGCCTACCATGTAAACTCCAAATTGATTGGAGCGCAACAAATGAAAGCCTAACCACGATTGGTCGGGCTATAAATACTATCTTGGTTGTTGGGGGAGACGGGAAAAGATAACATTTTTTTCAAACACTTGTCGAAACGTGGCTCATTGGCCAGTCTCGCTGATATACACACTTGGGAGCGTTAGTTCGAGACCACTAATTCAAATAAGCTTGATAAAGCGACAGTACGTTGAAGCCAGCTCACATTTTTGCTAAAATAAAAGCCTGGAACATAGGCAGAACGGAATTTGTGCCAGTTTGTGCCAGAATTCATTGCTAATCAACGTATCTGTGTTTATTTCCATGAAATTGTGGTAAGCTTGAACCATTCAGTATCTTTTAATGAAAAATTGAATGTGAATTGTTGATTTATGCCTGTATATATATGTGTAGTTCAGTGGCAAACGTGAGGTAAAGCCTATAATGCTCCAGCCTGAACAGAGGGTGTCGGAGAGAAGTAAAACGGCATGGAATGGCCAAGTAGTACACTGACACCTGGATGATGGACTAGAAAGAAATAATGCTGGAAGTGCAGAGGCGTAGTAACCATTAAGAAGGGTAATACTGGAATGGAGTATTTCAAATGGGGCTGACTGTTGGCCTAGCGCTCTGAACGCAATGTTTGTGCTGTATTGTGATCAGTGTAAAAGAGAATATAAATTAGTTATGAAGTAGAAGGTACATCCTTCTTGATTTCAGGGACAGTGGTCTTGATGGTAGTGAGCAGCATCTGATCAGAGATTTGCTGAATCCAGAGTCGGACAGCATACTCCTTGGTCTTTTTAGCTATCAGTGAGGTGTCTCCTGAGCCCAGAGGAGAATTCGAGCAGAGGAGTCCTTTCCTGCCGCCATCACGCCAGATAAGCGAATTGGCCAGCTGAGCTCAACATTATGTCCCCTCATCTTGAACTGATTTTTTAAAAATTAACATTAAGAGGGGAATTTACTTGTCTTAAAATCAGGAACTGTGAACATCTACAATAATGGTCCCTAAAGACAAACTATTGAAGTCATGATGACAAATACCAACAGAGCTTGAACAAAACAAAACCAGTATTACCTCATTTTACCACTACACAATTGACACACATAGAACATTGGTAATAATATATGTCACTACAATATTCATATTAAATACATTCTGTACATAACTTGTAATTTAAATTGATTGTGATTCCTGGTTCCCTTGTAGTTGAATCAGGACACATATTCATTCATGCCAGTAATGAATACATATTGTTATTTGAAACGTTACTAGTGACTTCTTTAAGATATTCTCATAGAGTGTTATATGTATGTGAGTGTCACAGTGTTGTTAAGAGTAGTGGATTAAATTAAATTGTTTATCTGTCTGTTGTTGTGACTTACACTTCACCATACTCATACCCTAGACACATAACGTAGCATCACACTATTCCAGAATAATTCTGACTGAGATAAAGAGATATGTGGTAGCAAGTAAGGTTATCTATAATACACTACTTTTAATAGATATAGATACCTTCACAGCTGATCTCAGTCAGTACACTAAGTCCCCTATAAATATTTATAACATCCCACTTCACCACAACCATGTAACAAGTTCTCGAAATGTTTGTCTGCAATAACTTTCCTAATATGAGGTCCTACAAAGATACCTTCCTTTATCTTTGCATCGCTAACTTGCGGAAACTTTTCTCGAAGATAAGTGAAAGCTTTGCTCATTTTATCTAACGCTTTTACGAAATTCTTCATGAGCCCCAACTTTATATGTAACGGTGGTAAAATGATGCTGTTTTTGTTAACTAATGGCTCGTGTATTACATTTTTATGCCCGAGCTGCATACGATCCCTGATAGGCCACACCTTTCTTGCATAATGTTCCTGTCTGTTGCGGCTGTCCCATTCACATAGGAAGCAACAAAATTTAGTATACCCAGTCTGCATGCCCGTGAGAACTGCAATGACCTTTAGGTCTCCACAAATCCGCCATTGGTAGTCATTGTACTTTATTTTTGCCAAAAGTATAGCCATATTGTCATAAGTTTCTTTCATATGAACAGAGTAGGCGACTGGAATTGATGAAAATAAATTTCCGTTATGCAATAACACGGCTTTTAGACTAGTCTTGGAAGAGTCGATGAAAAGTCGCCATTCATTGACTATGTGCTCGTGACCGAGGTGCACCATTAGACCGTTTACATTTTTGCAATAGCAAATGTCATCATCCATCTCAAAGTATTGAACAAGTTCTCTGTGTCTATGACGAAATTTAGATATCAAAGTATTGGGCGCTAAAAGATTCCATTCTTTGAGTCGCGAACCGAGTAATTCCGCTTGTCCTTTGGTAAGAGCGAGATCACGTATTAGATCTGAAAGGTTAATTAAGTGAACACCATCATTCACCGGTATATAATCCGAGTCAGAATTAGTTTCTAAAGCAGGTAAACTATCACTTTCTGATGGTTCATTCACGTCCAACGGATATTGTTCTGGTGGAACTGGGATCGGACACGTGATTGGATCACGAGGCACTGGTTTCGAAACCGATTCAATATTTGGATAAACCACAGACTTTCTAGTTTTAAAAGTGAAACCATGGATATTTGTCAAGCAGAAGTAACAATCAGTAGCGTGATTTGTCTTGTTCATGCCATATTACTGGCACTCCAAAAGTCATCGACTTATGCTTCGGCGATTTTCGTAACCAACCTGCCAATGTATTTGCACAAAGTCGAACAAACTGCATTTGGCTTCCAAGATTTATTTGCATCATCAACTTTCGAATCGAAATAAAGTTCATATGCTTTCTTTAGTAATGGTGTAAAGTTTTTTCTGGTGAACACGATCGGTAAAATATCCGCACACGTAACAGAACAGATCAGCCGAATTTCTACAACTTCTAGAAGCCATATTTCGCTCAGAATTATTTCAAAATACAGTAACTATTGGAAAAATAGCGTCATGCATCTTTTAGCAATATAAAAAGTGGAATTATTTTGCATTTTATTAATTTTTAATAAGTTATGTAGTAAAAATGAAACGGAGCACATAACGGTTTCCCAAAAATATATGTATTCACAAATATCTTAAAAACCTGACGTGATAGAGATAAACGGATTTCAAATTTGAAATCAGCGCAAAAAACTGACATAAGAACACTTATTCTTATATAAGAAAGAAAAATGTTGTTTGTCAGTGTAATCAATCACTTTTGTGTGAACCCACATTGACACCGGAATCTGTGTAGTGAAATGTTGTAACTCATTTGCGAGTAGAGCGTGCGTAGGAGATACTGGGTAAATGAGATAACCATTTTCGGACAAGACGGGTCGTAGAATAATTATACATTTTGAAAGAGAATACCTGCGATATATTAAGTAGTCGTGCGTGTAAACATGATCGATAAAAGACAGAAGCTGGCATATTATATATTGGGACTTGTAAACAATACTTTTATTTCTGCGTTTGTTACGCAGGAATTATTCATGAGATAATGGGACATATACGCATCTTGCATGTGATTGATTTGGTACTTGAGATGTAAAAATACAAAATTTATTGTTAGTAGCAATCTAGATGGGGGTCGAATGTTGTCTTATAATTTAGCGCCTTGTGAGTTTACCGCACTGTGAAATTCAACTCGCTAAGAAGGCAGACAGACAAGCCAGAATACGGAATAAGATCCGGATTCCACTTTAAAAGACCGGACAACATGTTTGAGCATCTTGTGAATTTACACAACTACAACTCTACCTTGATTAATACGGAAAGCTCAGAGTCCTAGGAACCTGAACACTAAATCAACGTGTGAGTCTATTGTAAAGTAAAACCTTAGACATCTTAACAAAGTTGCCTTAACTATTTCTTTGAGCATGAAGTCGGTATTCCCAAAATATATTTGGGGTGAGTTGTACATTATTTAATTCTATATTTTGCATTTATTAACATGTCAAAATTGCTAGTGGATGTCCAAGTCACTTGAAGCTGGCAACTTCAGCATTTAGAATGATGATTTCACGAAACACCACTGCATATAAATGTAAATATATATTATTATGTAAATATATGTTCTATGTAAATGCAATGGATGTTTTCTGTTCACTTGAGTTAACATAAAGAGGAGAGGGCAAAGTTCTAAGGCAAAAGGGATGGTGGAGTAGAAAGGGGGATGGGGTGGGGAATACACCTGATTTTGTGTCAGGAAACCCAATACTCAGGAGGGTATTTATTTCTCTCTTATTTCATGATACTAGTTGGTGGCACCACTTGGTGGTGCTGTCTGTGGAACAGGTGACTGGTATAAGTGGCCTGCAGTTAACGCTTGACACCGACAACAGACGGGTCTTAAGAGACGCTGGACCATCTTCACAATTACCCCACGGTACTACGAGGACTTATTGCGGCCACCAGGCTTGACCAGTGACAAGAGTGAACCAGTCCGTAACCTGCAAAGAACAAGCATCGGCTGGAGCAGAAACCAACCAACATCTTACTGGTAGCAAAGTATACATTCAGAGCTGCCAAGTAAACTCTTTTCCTTAAGAACATTTTTTTCTAACACCATATCCAGATTATCACACGTGATGACATTTTAAAGAACATTTATTTTACACTCCACCATTATTTATTTTACCTTGTTAACTATGATTACTTCTTAAATTTGTTATAAGTAAATTTAAAAATTTAAATTTAATCAATTTTTTAGTGAACTGCACCCGCGTGTCTCAGTCATTTGTAATACTCATAACAGAGCTGTTAAAGTAAAATGTTGTCACATAATTGGGTTCGCTCTCTTTTCCTCTCCATCAGTATTGTTATTTTAGAGTCATTGATTGCACTTCTTCTCCACAGTAATTCGTCTTGTCTGTTTACCTGACCATCCCTGCTGAAAGAGTAGATATGTGATGCAATATTGACCGACAGTCATGTTGGTAAAATTCTCGTGTATAAAACCTTAGCCACGCCGGATTAGCACGACGTACGCCCAGCTAGTTTTTTTAGCGATGATATGGCGATTGAGATTCTCTAATTACTGTCGTGAATAGTCATAGCCCAGATAGTTAAACTAGTGTCGGTGTTTGCACAAGTACGGAGAGATAAATTACACGTCTGCTGATATATTACAGACATGCACCTGAAAGACGGAATGTTGTAATAACTTCTGGACAGAAGTGTTACTAGGACATTATTTGTGATGATATAGTTAGTTGTAGTGCAATCATTACCGCGAATAGACGGATATAACAATTCCTTGTACGGAAAATGACCTTTTACATACGATGTAGAATTTTCTTACGAGGAAAGTGTTTTGAATAGACGCCATCAAACCACGCATGTTTGAAACTATTGACCGGCACTCGAGATGTAAACATAACAATATTTCTGATTGGAGCCTGGTCTAATAGTAATCAACAAAAGAAAGAAAGGGGGAATATAACTTGACGCTTTTGCAGTTTAGAGCACTGTGAAAATGCACCTCGTCGAGAGACAACCAGACCTGCCAGAGTTTAAAAAAGAATCATAATTGATTTATCGGACCGGATTTGTCTGAGCCTTTTAAGGGCTTAAAAGCCCAGGAAAACCCTACCATTATTAACAAGGAAAACCAGAATCTGAGGAATCTGTAACCCGGAGTCAATGTGGGAACTTATTGATAAAGTAACAACCCCAGAACACGTATAAGAAGCATCTTCAACAAGTTGCTTTAACTCTATCTCTGAGCCCGAAGTCTGTGATCCCAAAGTCAATTTGGGTTGGTCGCACCAGTTGAGGGTACTATGTCTGGAACAAGTGAGGTTAAAAGAAGCCTGAAGTCGACGCTAGACACCATTATCAATCGGGTCTGTGAGACGCAGGACCACCTTGGTAGTTACTTCCTGACACTTCTTGGAACGTGTTACAACTTTCGTACTTCACCAGTGACGAGTGTGTGTCGTGAATTATTCTAATCCCCATATATAAATTAAAACGTAAATGCAAAGCCTAACAAATAAATTTAATAAAGAAAAGAGCAATGGTAAAAGAACAGTGCTGTCACAATGACTGTACTCGAAATCCCCTTGTTTTCTACTTCGTCGGCAAATTGTAACGCTTTCACGTTGACAGTAAAAGCCTACTGTGTCGCTGCACGCTTTCTTCAATGAAACGTGTACTGTATTTCTTGGAAAAACCTTGAGATACGCAAGCTGATCAATGACCTAGATTTAATATTTCATTCATCCCATACACGGCGTAACTAAAAGACAGATAAAGCAGGAGAGAGAGAGAGGGACGAATGAAGGGAGGAAGCATGCAACACTACACTCGTCGCGCGATTAACAGTAACGCAAATCCCACGTGTAAGGCCACTAGCAATAACTTTTTTTCATATAGTCAGTGAAAAAGAAACACTACTACTACAAGAATCAGGTTTAAAAATATGAAAACTGTTTATTAGGAAATATGAAATTCTACTGATTTACATCTAAGCTCCTGACTTTAGTATGACATAACAGTGGAAAAGGCAGGACAGGTGGCGGTTCTAAATAACGAAAAGGAATAAAGAACAAATATACGACTATCTTTGGAAAACACATGTTTTGAACGCAGCCACTTAGCTCTTTTAAATTTGTATATTTGGGTTCCTTAGGGCTTGCTGACAAAGAATATGTAAAACGTTACGCCAATAGTCTAGGAATTACCAAATTATAACCAAAATAAAATAGTGGGGGTGCCTGACAGCATGAAATCATTTCTGCTCATAAAATTTTTTTATAACGTGTTTGAAAAAACATTAATATGAAATTAATATGAAATAAATATAAAGGTATGTTATCAGGCACTCGCAGGAAATAAAGAAGTAGAACACCAGACAACAGAAAAACAACAGACATGAGTGGCTTACCCAGGATTTGAACACTGGACCTTCCGTGCGACAACCCCGCCTAGCCATGCAAGCGAATCACACTATCCGCTCTGCCATCTACGCATCATCAAAAATGATGTTTCAATGGCAGGTCAATAGTGCGAACCACAATACATGACACCAGAAGTCCTCCATGGGCAGTTCAGCCTATTAATAACGCAATCACTTCTGTTGTATTTCTATCAAGCAGTATAGGCCGAATCCAACAAGACCCTTAGGACCTTAATACTGTGTCCAGTAAATGATAGTAGACTAAAACAGTGAGAACAGGATAGTGGGTAGGTTTGGTATTGTACAAACATTTATTACAAATAAGGGAGGGAAACCTGAGGCCTGTAAACAGTAAATTAATATGAAATTAATATGAAATAAATATAAAGGTATGTTATCAGGCACTCGCAGGAAATAAAGAAGTAGAACACCAGACAACAGAAAAACAACAGACATGAGTGGCTTACCCAGGATTTGAACACTGGACCTTCCGTGCGACAACCCCGCCTAGCCATGCAAGCGAATCACACTATCCGCTCTGCCATCTACGCATCATCAAAAATGATGTTTCAATGGCAGGTCAATAGTGCGAACCACAATACACGACACCAGAAGTCCTCCATGGGCAGTTCAGCCTATTAATGACGCAATCACTTCTGTTGTATTTCTATCAAGCAGTATAGGCCGAATCCAACAAGACCCTTAGGACCTTAATACTGTGTCCAGTAAATGATAGTAGACTAGAACAGTGAGAACAGGATAGTGGGTAGGTTTGGTATTGTACAAACATTTATTACAAATAAGGGAGGGAAACCTGAGGCCTGTAAACAGTAAATTAATATGAAATTTATATGAAATAAATATAAAGGTATGTTATCAGGCACTCGCAGGAAATAAAGAAGTAGAACACCAGACAACAGAAAAACAACAGACATGAGTGGCTTACCCAGGATTTGAACACTGGACCTTCCGTGCGACAACCCCGCCTAGCCATGCAAGCGAATCACACTATCCGCTCTGCCATCTACGCATCATCAAAAATGATGTTTCAATGGCAGGTCAATAGTGCGAACCACAATACACGACACCAGAAGTCCTCCATGGGCAGTTCAGCCTATTAATGACGCAATCACTTCTGTTGTATTTCTATCAAGCAGTATAGGCCGAATCCAACAAGACCCTTAGGACCTTAATACTGTGTCCAGTAAATGATAGTAGACTAGAACAGTGAGAACAGGATAGTGGGTAGGTTTGGTATTGTACAAACATTTATTACAAATAAGGGAGGGAAACCTGAGGCCTGTAAACAGTAAATTAATATGAAATTAATATGAAATAAATATAAAGGTATGTTATCAGGCACTCGCAGGAAATAAAGAAGTAGAACACCAAACAACAGAAAAACAACAGACATGAGTGGCTTACCCAGGACTTGAACACTGGACCTTCCGTGCGACAACCCCGCCTAGCCATGCAAGCGAATCACACTATCCGCTCTGCCATCTACGCATCATCAAAAATGATGTTTCAATGGCAGGTCAATAGTGCGAACCACAATACACGACACCAGAAGTCCTCCATGGGCAGTTCAGCCTATTAATGACGCAATCACTTCTGTTGTATTTCTATCAAGCAGTATAGGCCGAATCCAACAAGACCCTTAGGACCTTAATACTGTGTCCAGTAAATGATAGTAGACTAGAACAGTGAGAACAGGATAGTGGGTAGGTTTGGTATTGTACAAACATTTATTACAAATAAGGGAGGGAAACCTGAGGCCTGTAAACAGTAAATTAATATGAAATTAATATGAAATAAATATAAAGGTATGTTATCAGGCACTCGCAGGAAATAAAGAAGTAGAACACCAGACAACAGAAAAACAACAGACATGAGTGGCTTACCCAGGATTTGAACACTGGACCTTCCGTGCGACAACCCCGCCTAGCTATGCAAGCGAATCACACTATCCGCTCTGCCATCTACGCATCATCAAAAATGATGTTTCAATGGCAGGTCAATAGTGCGAACCACAATACACGACACCAGAAGTCCTCCATGGGCAGTTCAGCCTATTAATGACGCAATCACTTCTGTTGTATTTCTATCAAGCAGTATAGGCCGAATCCAACAAGACCCTTAGGACCTTAATACTGTGTCCAGTAAATGATAGTAGACTAGAACAGTGAGAACAGGATAGTGGGTAGGTTTGGTATTGTACAAACATTTATTACAAATAAGGGAGGGAAACCTGAGGCCTGTAAACAGTAAATTAATATGAAATTAATATGAAATAAATATAAAGGTATGTTATCAGGCACTCGCAGGAAATAAAGAAGTAGAACACCAGACAACAGAAAAAAAACAGACATGAGTGGCTTACCCAGGATTTGAACACTGGACCTTCCGTGCGACAACCCCGCCTAGCCATGCAAGCGAATCACACTATCCGCTCTGCCATCTACGCATCATCAAAAATGATGTTTCAATGGCAGGTCAATAGTGCGAACCACAATACACGACACCAGAAGTCCTCCATGGGCAGTTCAGCCTATTAATGACGCAATCACTTCTGTTGTATTTCTATCAAGCAGTATAGGCCGAATCCAACAAGACCCTTAGGACCTTAATACTGTGTCCAGTAAATGATAGTAGACTAGAACAGTGAGAACAGGATAGTGGGTAGGTTTGGTATTGTACAAACATTTATTACAAATAAGGGAGGGAAACCTGAGGCCTGTAAACAGTAAATTAATATGAAATTAATATGAAATAAATATAAAGGTATGTTATCAGGCACTCGCAGGAAATAAAGAAGTAGAACACCAGACAACAGAAAAACAACAGACATGAGTGGCTTACCCAGGATTTGAACTCTGGACCTTCCGTGCGACAACCCCGCCTAGCCATGCAAGCGAATCACACTATCCGCTCTGCCATCTACGCATCATCAAAAATGATGTTTCAATGGCAGGTCAATAGTGCGAACCACAATACACGACACCAGAAGTCCTCCATGGGCAGTTCAGCCTATTAATGACGCAATCACTTCTGTTGTATTTCTATCAAGCAGTATAGGCCGAATCCAACAAGACCCTTAGGACCTTAATACTGTGTCCAGTAAATGATAGTAGACTAGAACAGTGAGAACAGGATAGTGGGTAGGTTTGGTATTGTACAAACATTTATTACAAATAAGGGAGGGAAACCTGAGGCCTGTAAACAGTAAATTAATATGAAATTAATATGAAACAAATATAAAGGTATGTTATCAGGCACTCGCAGGAAATAAAGAAGTAGAACACCAGACAACAGAAAAACAACAGACATGAGTGGCTTACCCAGGATTTGAACACTGGACCTTCCGTGCGACAACCCCGCCTAGCCATGCAAGCGAATCACACTATCCGCTCTGCCATCTACGCATCATCAAAAATGATGTTTCAATGGCAGGTCAATAGTGCGAACCACAATACACGACACCAGAAGTCCTCCATGGGCAGTTCAGCCTATTAATGACGCAATCACTTCTGTTGTATTTCTATCAAGCAGTATAGGCCGAATCCAACAAGACCCTTAGGACCTTAATACTGTGTCCAGTAAATGATAGTAGACTAGAACAGTGAGAACAGGATAGTGGGTAGGTTTGGTATTGTACAAACATTTATTACAAATAAGGGAGGGAAACCTGAGGCCTGTAAACAGTAAATTAATTTCATATTAATTTACTGTTTACAGGCCTCAGGTTTCCCTCCCTTATTTGTAATAAATGTTTGTACAATACCAAACCTACCCACTATCCTGTTCTCACTGTTCTTGTCTACTATCATTTACTGGACACAGTATTAAGGTCCTAAGGGTCTTGTTGGATTCGGCCTATACTGCTTGATAGAAATACAACAGAAGTGATTGCGTCATTAATAGGCTGAACTGCCCATGGAGGACTTCTGGTGTCGTGTATTGTGGTTCGCACTATTGACCTGCCATTGAAACATCATTTTTGATGATGCGTAGATGGCAGAGCGGATAGTGTGATTCGCTTGCATGGCTAGGCGGGGTTGTCGCACGGAAGGTCCAGTGTTCAAATCCTGGGTAAGCCACTCATGTCTGTTGTTTTTCTGTTGTCTGGTGTTCTACTTCTTTATTTCCTGCGAGTGCCTGATAACATACCTTTATATTTATTTCATATTAATTTCATATTAATTTACTGTTTACAGGCCTCAGGTTTCCCTCCCTTATTTGTAATAAATGTTTGTACAATACCAAACCTACCCACTATCCTGTTCTCACTGTTCTAGTCTACTATCATTTACTGGACACAGTATTAAGGTCCTAAGGGTCTTGTTGGATTCGGCCTATACTGCTTGATAGAAATACAACAGAAGTGATTGCATCATTAATAGGCTGAACTGCCCATGGAGGACTTCTGGTGTCGTGTATTGTGGTTCGCACTATTGACCTGCCATTGAAACATCATTTTTGATGATGCGTAGATGGCAGAGCGGATAGTGTGATTCGCTTGCATGGCTAGGCGGGGTTGTCGCACGGAAGGTCCAGTGTTCAAATCCTGGGTAAGCCACTCATGTCTGTTGTTTTTCTGTTGTCTGGTGTTCTACTTCTTTATTTCCTGCGAGTGCCTGATAACATACCTTTATATTTATTTCATATTAATTTCATATTAATTTACTGTTTACAGGCCTCAGGTTTCCCTCCCTTATTTGTAATAAATGTTTGTACAATACCAAACCTACCCACTATCCTGTTCTCACTGTTCTAGTCTACTATCATTTACTGGACACAGTATTAAGGTCCTAAGGGTCTTGTTGGATTCGGCCTATACTGCTTGATAGAAATACAACAGAAGTGATTGCGTCATTAATAGGCTGAACTGCCCATGGAGGACTTCTGGTGTCGTGTATTGTGGTTCGCACTATTGACCTGCCATTGAAACATCATTTTTGATGATGCGTAGATGGCAGAGCGGATAGTGTGATTCGCTTGCATGGCTAGGCGGGGTTGTCGCACGGAAGGTCCAGTGTTCAAATCCTGGGTAAGCCACTCATGTCTGTTGTTTTTCTGTTGTCTGGTGTTCTACTTCTTTATTTCCTGCGAGTGCCTGATAACATACCTTTATATTTATTTCATATTAATTTCATATTAATTTACTGTTTACAGGCCTCAGGTTTCCCTCCCTTATTTGTAATAAATGTTTGTACAATACCAAACCTACCCACTATCCTGTTCTCACTGTTCTAGTCTACTATCATTTACTGGACACAGTATTAAGGTCCTAAGGGTCTTGTTGGATTCGGCCTATACTGCTTGATAGAAATACAACAGAAGTGATTGCGTCATTAATAGGCTGAACTGCCCATGGAGGACTTCTGGTGTCGTGTATTGTGGTTCGCACTATTGACCTGCCATTGAAACATCATTTTTGATGATGCGTAGATGGCAGAGCGGATAGTGTGATTCACTTGCATGGCTAGGCGGGGTTGTCGCACGGAAGGTCCAGTGTTCAAATCCTGGGTAAGCCACTCATGTCTGTTGTTTTTCTGTTGTCTGGTGTTCTACTTCTTTATTTCCTGCGAGTGCCTGATAACATACCTTTATATTTATTTCATATTAATTTCATATTAATTTACTGTTTACAGGCCTCAGGTTTCCCTCCCTTATTTGTAATAAATGTTTGAAAAAACATTACGTTACAAAAATAGCCTACCATGTTAACTCCTATTTGATTGGAGCGCAAGAAATATAAGACTAAACACGATTGGTCGGGCTATAAATACTATCTTGTGTTGTCAGGGGAAACGTGAAAAGGAGTATTTTTTTTGAAAAGATGTGTAGACATGGTTTGATTGGGTAGAGCTGCGAATATACTCAATTCAGAGCGTCTGTTCATTGCCACATCTTGTAATAAACCTACTAAGAAGCAGTGCGTTGAGCACCAGTGTATATTTTTTATAAAATAAAGCCTGGGACATCGGCAGATCGGAGTTGTGCTATATTCATTGCCAGTCAACGAAACTGTTTATTATTTCTATGAATTGTGGTAAGCTTGAAATATTCAATAACTTTTAATGAAAATTGAATGTAAATTGATAATTTATGTTTGTATATATGTGTAGTTCAGTAGCGAACATGATGTAAAGCCTATGGTACTCCAGCCTGAACAGAAGGTGTCGGAGGAAAGTAAAACTGCATGGAATGGCCAAACAGTACACTGACACCTAGATTATTGACTAGACAGAAATAATGCTGGAATTGCAGAGGCGTGGTAACCATTAGGGAGGGAAATACTGGTATAAAGTATTTCAGATGAAGCTGACAGTTGGCCTAACGCTCTGAACTCAATGTTTGTGACGTATTGTGCTCAGTGTAGAACTAGAGTATAAATTAGTTATGAAGTAGGAGGTACAACCTTCTTGTTTCAGGGACCGTGGTCTTAAAGTTATTGAGCAGCACCTGGTCAGAGCTTTGCTGAAGCCAAAGGTGGACAGCATACTCCTTGGTCCATATAGCAACCAGTGGGGTGGCTCCAGAACTCATTAAAGTAATCGAGCAGAGGAGCCTTGTACTGCAGTCATCACGAAAGATAAGAGAGTGTGGCCATGGAGCTCAACATTATGTACCCCCATCTTAAAATGACACTGTAAAATAAAATTAAGAGGGGAATTTAATTGTTTTAATGCCAGGAACTGAGAACATCTCCAATACTAGTTCCAACAAAGACAAACTATTGAAGTCATGATGACAAATACCAACAGAGCTTGAACAAAACAAAACCAGTATTACCTCAGATTACTACTACACAACTGACACACATAGGATACTATTAATTATATATGTCACTACAAGATTCATATTAATAAATTCTGTACATATAACTTGTAATTACAACTGATTGTGATTCCTGGTTCCCTTTGTATTTGAATCAGGACACATATACATTCATGACAGCACTGAATGCATATTGTTATTTGAAAAGTTATCAGTGACTCCTTTAAGATATCCTCGTAGAGTGTTTTATGTATGTGAGTGTCATAGTGTTGTCAAGTGTGGTGGAATAAATTAAATTGTTTATCTGTCTGTTGTTGTTATGACTTACACTTCATCATACACATACCCTAGACATATAACGTAGTCATCACACTATTCCAGAATAATTCTGACTGAGGTATACATATGTGGCAGCAAGTAAGGTTATCTATAATACACTACTCTTATTAGATATAGATACCTTCACAGCTGATCTCAGTCAGTACACTAAGTCCCCTATAAATATTTATAACAGCCCACTTTACCACATATATTGGGGTCTCGCTCTCGGGATTTTGAATCTTTCCCTATTACAAATATTGGGGGTAATTCACTTCAGGGAATTAAGAATTAAAAGGTATCCTTGGGTGAAAATAAATAAGGTTGAGCTCACAGTGCCTGTGTTGTCCTAAGTTAGTTAGTCATAGATAAAATTGTTTAGTTACATATTTTAGACATTTATCTGTTAGACAATGGCCGACCTGGCAAAATTTCGATCTGCTGCTGTACAGACTGCGAAAGAGTTAGGAATGGACGGGCAAATTATGATTTCTTATGTCACTGCGGAATGTGACAAATATATTGAACGGGAAGAAAGAAGATTAGAAAAAGAGGCCGAAAGAAAGTTAGAGGCTGAGGCTAAGAAATTGGAAGCAGAAAGAGAAGACAAAAGATTAGCTGCAGAAAGAGAAGAGAAGAAATTAGCTGCAGAAAGAGAAGAGAAGAAATTAGCTGCAGAAAGAGAAGAAAAGAGATTAGCTGCAGAAAGGGAAGCAGAAAAGGAGGAGAAGAGATTACAAAGGGAACATGAGTTACGACTAAGGGAGTTTGAGTTTCAGGCCATGCTCCTGAAAATGGTGCCAGTCCCTTTGCCTCTGATGCCACTGCTAGCCAAGGAGCCTCAACCTCAGCTATGAATTTTCATTTAGATCATTTTGTTGAGAAAGACGATGATATAGAGAGCTATCTAAATAGGTATGAACTATTAGCTACCACGTATGGGTTAGAGAGAGAAAGGTGGAGCTTAAAGTTATCTCAGGGACTTCGTGGGGCAGCTTATGAAGTTTTTGCAAAAATGAGCAGAGGTGATCAGGAAAATTATGACATGCTAAAGCAGGCTCTTTTGTTAAGATATGAAAAGAATGCAGAATTTTATAGGAAAAAATTTAGGAATGCTAAACTACTGTCAGGTGAAACCTATCACCAGTTCTCTGCACGAATAGAGACATACTTGGAGAAATGACTTCTCTGGGGAAAACCCAAGATCTTAAGGAAATGGTCCTTATAGAGCAATTAAGAGAGTCCATGGCTCCAGACCTGAGAAAGTTTCTCATGGAACAAGGTGCAGAGAGGCTGGGTGAGTTGCTAAATGTTGCTGAAAGGTATCAAGCAGCTCAAGCAGAGGTAACAGGTAATAAAAAGAAACAGGTGGATAACTTTAGGGCACCACAGAACTTTAATAAATTTGATCCTAGGGATCAAAACAAAGGTAAGCACCAGTTTGATAGGCCACGGTATGAAAATAAAAATAAATTCCCACAATTCGATGAAAGGAAATATGATGAAAGAAAATCTTTCAACCAAGGAAAAAGGTGGTGTAAAAATTGTCAGATGAACAATCATGACACTGACTATTGCAGAAGGAAACCTGTGTATATGGCCACCCTTCAGGTCAGGTCGACCTCAAGACAGGAGGAGGATATTATGTTGGATACCACTCCAGAAGAGATGAGGAAGGCACAGGCTGGGGATAAAACACTCAAGCCTTGTTTCAGGAAATTTTCAACTTGTCATACAACTCCAGGCAAGGGAGATTTTTACATGAAAAACAAGTTGATGTATAGGAAGACTGGAGCTAGATCCAAAGGTCAGGGACAGCTGGTACTTCCTAAAAGATATAGGGCAGACTTAATAAGGAGCCTACATGTGAAACCAGATGGGGACCATGAGAAGATAGGTACCATCATTCAAAAGGTGGCTCACAATAATTATTGGCCCAAAGCAAGATGGGACATTGAGAATTTTGTAGAAAGGTGTAGCATAGCACATGAGGGAACACCCACAAGTGGGAACATTGATCAGGACCTGGACACGCCACGGGGCAAAATTAGGCCTGATAATAAAAAGAAAAATAGATTTGATAAAGTGGACCAAATGGAATGGGAAGCCCCTTTTCACTGACAAGCTTCACTTAACTGTTTTACAATGGCCACTATGCGGAGAGTGCAAAAAGATGTCTTACCCCAGGATAAGCCGAAAATCCCTCAATCGGACTTAAACAAACTGGAGGAAGAGGATGTAGAGAGGAAATCTCTCATCAAGAATTTTAAGTGGGGAGAAAGCCCCAAAAGGAAAATTGGTAGCGGTCGTTTTGTGCATGATAATTCTGGGAAGAAAAATCATCACTATAGAGCTTCGAGTGGAAGAGACCATACCGGTGCATGGACAAAGAGGTCCACAAAATTAAAGGTCCATATGTAGCTTTGTTAAGAACGTGGACTGATGAAAAGGCAGAGGAAAACATTACATCTTCATACCAATATGTGAATGAGCTGACCACTCGTTTAAAAACTGGCTGGAAACTTGCCAATGAAAATTTGAAACAAGCCAGGAAGAAACATGCTGCCTATTATAACAGGAAGGCGAAAGACAGAGATTTGGCTGTGGGAGAGAAGGTACTGCTTCTTCTCCCCGGGAGTCAGAATAAGTTACAGATTGGATGGCAAGGTCCATATACAGTTTTAGAGAAGGTGTCTAGAACAAATTATAAGATAGATAAGAAGGGGAAAGAAAAAATCTATCATGTGAATCTCCTGAAGAAATATTTGGAAAGAGAACATCAGGAAGAGACACACTTGTTGACCTTGTCCATCGCCATGGAGATGAAAAAGGAACCACTTTCATCATTTGAATATCCATTACACCCCTGTGAGACAGCAGCACAGGTGAAAATCAGTACACATTTAACGAAAACTCAGAAAGAGAGAGTGCAACAGGTTCTAAATAATCATGCAGAGGTGTTAACAGACCGACCAGGGCATACAAACCTATTGGAATATGATATGAAACTGATAGACCCCACACCTGTCTGTATGAAACCATATTCGATTCCGTTTGCTAAGGAGAAAGCTTTGAAGGAAGAGATAGACTATCTGTTGAAGGAAGGAATTATTTCACACAGTGAATCTTCGTATAGTTCCGGTGTTGTGCTCTTAAGGAAGCCCTCTGGAGAACATAGACTCTGTATAGATTACAGGAGACTGAATGCTATTACAGAAGGACAGGTGGATCCATTGCCGGATACAAATCAGCTGTTTGCCAGACTAAATAAAGCTAAATATTTCTCAAAAGTGGATCTGAGTAAAGGATACTATCAGATTCCAGTAAAGCCTGAGGTTAGACCATACCTAGCTTTTAGTACCTCAGAAGGACACTATGAGTTTAATAGATTGCCATTTGGATTGAAGAATGCGCCTAGTGTCTTCTCTAGAATGATGAGAAAATTATTGGACCCTCTGAATAATCCATGTTTAACAAATTTCATGGATGATATCCTTATAGCAACAGAAACATTTGAGGAACACATTAACTCTCTGAATATGCTGTTTAATCGACTTAGGGAAGCAAATTTAACAGCCCGACCAACCAAATGTTGCGTTGGATGTAAAGAATTGGAATTTTTGGGACACACAGTTTATCAGGGAAACATGACCCCTGACCCAAAGAATTTAGAGAAACTAAAGAAAGCTCCGAGACCACAAACCAAGAAGGACGTGAGATCATTTGTCTCATTATGTGGTTTCTACCAGAAGTATATCAAAAACTTTAATTCCATATGTGCACCGTTAACTGATTTGACACGTAAAGGACATCCAGATCGCATTACATGGACACCACAATGTGAAATGGCTTACCAGGAATTGAAGGAAAAGCTCACAAGTAAACCTATTTTGAAATTACCTGACTTAAGTCAAGAATTCATTGTAAGAACGGATGCCAGTAATATTGGGTTAGGTGCAACTCTACTACAGAAATCAGATGCATTGGATGGGGAATTAAGCCCAGTGGCATATGCTAGCAGAAAGTTGAATAAAGCTGAAATCAACTACTCAACTAGCGAAAAAGAATGTCTTGCAGTAATATGGGCAATAAAGAAATTCAATATTTATCTGTATGGGAAGGCATTTAAGTTGCAAACGGATCACAAACCTTTATCGTTTCTAGCACAGGCTAGGCATGAGAACTCTAGGTTACTCCGATGGTCCTTACTTTTGGCTCCATATAATTTTAGCATTGAGTATATATCTGGAAAAACAAATTTGGGAGCGGATTTTTTAAGCCGCCATCCGTGTGACGAGAATCACCGTAAACCCCAGAAATAATAATAAATTTCTCTATGTGTATATAGAATAAAGGACTGACATATAATGTCTGTTTTAAGAGGGGAGATGTCGTGAATTATTCTAATCCCCATATATAAATTAAAACGTAAATGCAAAGCCTAACAAATAAATTTAATAAAGAAAAGAGCAATGGTAAAAGAACAGTGCTGTCACAATGACTGTACTCGAAATCCCCTTGTTTTCTACTTCGTCGGCAAATTGTAACGCTTTCACGTTGATAGTAAAAGCCTACTGTGTCGCTGCACGCTTTCTTCAATGAAACGTGTACTGTATTTCTTGGAAAAACCTTGAGATACGCAAGCTGATCAATGACCTAGATTTAATATTTCATTCATTCCATACACGGCGTAACTAAAAGACAGATAAAGCAGGAGAGAGAGAGGGACGAATGAAGGCAGGAAGCATGCAACACTACACGCGTCGCGCGATTAATAGTAACGCAAATCCCACGTGTAAGGCCACTAGCAATAACTTTTTTTCATATAGTCAGTGAAAAAGAAACACTACTACTACAAGAATCAGGTTTAAAAATATGAAAACTGTTTATTAGGAAATATGAAATTCTACTGATTTACATCTAAGCTCCTGACTTTAGTATGACATAACAGTGGAAAAGGCAGGACAGGTGGCGGTTCTAAACAACGAAAAGGAATAAAGAACAAATATACGACTATCTTTGGAAAACACATGTTTTGAACGCAGCCACTTAGCTCTTTTAAATTTGTATATTTGGGTTCCTTAGGGCTTGCTGACAAAGAATATGTAAAACGTTACGCAAATAGTCTAGGAATTACCAAATTATAACCAAAATAAAATAGTGGGGGTGCCTGACAGCATGAAATCATTTCTGCTCATAAAATTTTTTTATAACGTGTTTGAAAAAACATTACGTTACAAAAATAGCCTACCATGTTAACTCCTATTTGATTGGAGCGCAACAAATATAAGACTAAACACGATTGGTCGGGCTATAAATACTATCTTGTGTTGTCAGGGGAAACGTGAAAAGGAGTATTTTTTTTGAAAAGATGTGTAGACATGGTTTGATTGGGTAGAGCTGCGAATATACTCAATTCAGAGCGTCTGTTCATTGCCACATCTTGTAATAAACCTACTAAGAAGCAGTGCGTTGAGCACCAGTGTATATTTTTTATAAAATAAAGCCTGGGACATCGGCAGATCGGAGTTGTGCTATATTCATTGCCAGTCAACGAAACTGTTTATTATTTCTATGAATTGTGGTAAGCTTGAAATATTCAATATCTTTTAATGAAAATTGAATGTAAATTGATAATTTATGTTTGTATATATGTGTAGTTCAGTAGCGAACATGATGTAAAGCCTATGGTACTCCAGCCTGAACAGAAGGTGTCGGAGGAAAGTAAAACTGCATGGAATGGCCAAACAGTACACTGACACCTAGATTATTGACTAGACAGAAATAATGCTGGAATTGCAGAGGCGTGGTAACCATTAGGGAGGGAAATACTGGTATAAAGTATTTCAGATGAAGCTGACAGTTGGCCTAACGCTCTGAACTCAATGTTTGTGACGTATTGTGCTCAGTGTAGAACTAGAGTATAAATTAGTTATGAAGTAGGAGGTACAACCTTCTTGTTTCAGGGACCGTGGTCTTAAAGTTATTGAGCAGCACCTGGTCAGAGCTTTGCTGAAGCCAGAGGTGGACAGCATACTCCTTGGTCCATATAGCAACCAGTGGGGTGGCTCCAGAACTCATTAAAGTAATCGAGCAGAGGAGCCTTGTACTGCAGTCATCACGAAAGATAAGAGAGTGTGGCCATGGAGCTCAACATTATGTACCCCCATCTTAAAATGACACTGTAAAATAAAATTAAGAGGGGAATTTAATTGTTTTAATGCCAGGAACTGAGAACATCTCCAATACTAGTTCCAACAAAGACAAACTATTGAAGTCATGATGACAAATACCAACAGAGCTTGAACAAAACAAAACCAGTATTACCTCAGATTACTACTACACAACTGACACACATAGGATACTATTAATTATATATGTCACTACAAGATTCATATTAATAAATTCTGTACATATAACTTGTAATTACAACTGATTGTGATTCCTGGTTCCCTTTGTATAGAATCAGGACACATATACATTCATGACAGCACTGAATACATATTGTTATTTGAAAAGTTATCAGTGACTCCTTTAAGATATCCTCGTAGAGTGTTTTATGTATGTGAGTGTCATAGTGTTGTCAAGTGTGGTGGAATAAATTAAATTGTTTATCTGTCTGTTGTTGTTATGACTTACACTTCATCATACACATACCCTAGACATATAACGTAGTCATCACACTATTCCAGAATAATTCTGACTGAGGTATACATATGTGGCAGCAAGTAAGGTTATCTATAATACACTATTCTTATTAGATATAGATACCTTCACAGCTGATCTCAGTCAGTACACTAAGTCCCCTATAAATATTTATAACAGCCCACTTTACCACAGTGTGCTCCAGTCACCTATCTGCAAAGACCCAAACATCCGCTGGAGCATGTCACAAGAGGTTTAGATATTACAAAAGAAAGGCTATCTTGGACAAATAGATGTATCAGATGATACCAGGATAGTGCCAGATAAGAAACTGGTCTTATAAGAAATACCCCCTTCTCTGAAAAGAGCAAGGGTGTATTGACATCAAAGAGGGGTCAAGCTATGTAAACCTTTAGGTATGATGATAGTGTTAAGGCCTGGGGATCTATCCGCTACCTCTTAAGATCCCTAATTGATTTGACTACGTGTCTAGGGTATGTTTTGTATGTATTTAATATGATGAATGAATAATTTCAAACAGAACAGTAAACTTTAACAAAATTTAAGTAAGTGATACTGCCTTAAAAGTTTTTGTACAATTTATTTGTCCTGAACCTCAATCTTTTCAGGTCAGGAATAAAACTGAAATGAAATATATTTACACTATTAAAAATCAATAACAGAAAATTTCAGTTCATGAGGCGTCTTGTTCCCAGGAAAACTGTTATCACTGTTTATGCACAAAATGTCAAGTTTACTGTTTCTTGAATGTTGGCTTTAAATCTATAGATGATTTATATGTCTCTTTAGTTTCATCATATGGAGTAAGTTAAGTAGACTGTTTTAATGTCAACGTGGGCGATCTTTCGAAATTATGTCACAGGTTAGTGACTTATCTTTGCTTGTTGTTGAATTGTTCTGCCCACGACTTGTCCAACAAATGTTAGGAAACGTGTGAAAAATACTGCTGGTTAGAGCTCCTGACTTATGCCGAGCTGTGGTCTCCAGCAGCTTCTTGAACAATTGGCCAGAGATCTCTTCAATACTCTGAGATCAAACCTGGAATCAAGGATAACTACAATCTATGTAGGCAATGACTTCAACCCACATACACATAAAGGACTTCACAACTTACCCATCAGTTCTTGTGCTAACATGTTGTACTAGACATATAGTTTCTTTTCTACTGTTTGGTTTCCTGTGATTACTGGATGGATCCTGTGTCGCCGCATATAGTTACTGAAGCATGACGTTTTCGGGACTTTCACAATTACAAAAGGAGAAAGGTAGTTTCTGTATTGTCTAGCCTCTGGTTGCTAAGACAAATGTTACAATATGCAAAACTGATAATGATGGTAGATCCTACCGGCTGACTCTTATGATGAGTGCCGATTTTGAAACAGCGTAGTTTTCGGGATCACTCGTTGCTACGGCTGTCAAACGTCAGGAATATATTTTCTTTCGTATGCCCAGTGAACTAGAAAATTTTCATAAATAATTCTGGGTAATGTACCGTCCAGTTAAGATTAATATTACTGTTTCTATTGGTCTCTCTCTGAATAAAGATAGAGGACCGAACAGGTTCAAAAATGGAAGACCCAAAATAATAATAATGTTACTGGTAATATTAGACCGCTGGCCGCTGGTTTTGATCAAGTGCTAGATAAGGAAGAAAAGAACATTTACAAAACCGACTACTATCCTATCCGCCCGTAGGTTTTCCGCTATGGCATGTCGGTAAAAAAGGGTATGTTCCCTCCCCTGTTATTGCCCGCGAGAAAATCCACAGCGCACAAAGTCAATTATTATTCAATTTATCCAAATTAACATAAATCGCCTGTCACTACTAGCTATTTGTCGGCGTCTGTTGTTTAGTTACATAACATTAACTCTAGTCACTTATTTAATTTCACACAATGAAATATAATACGAATTCTATTCGGTCACTGATCCGTCACACTTAATAATCTCAGTCAGCTAAGCGGTATCTTCTTGTGTAAGTAAAATGGGGTGTTTGAATATTGAAAATAATGCGCACCGGAAAATGACGTAGATTATTATTGTGTTGTGTTTGGCCAAGGTGTTGAAGAAAACCTTGAGCTTTGTGGCAGCTGTGTTTGACTGTGTTTTCTTTTAGTTCCATTTGGGAACCTATTACGAAGTGTCCACCTTTCTTAAAGGATATGGTTTGTACAAGAGAATGAAGACTCTTGGAATAGGATTAATACTGTATTGATGAGATTTTGGTAAATAGAGATTAATCTTAACGAATGCTTATGTATGCTACAAGGGATATACGTTATTAAAGGATGTCGAATTCGTGTCAAAAAAGAAGTCTGTTTTAGTTCCTCATTGGTGATTGGGTCAGTTAAAGAACCCGCATGTTTGTTGTGGAGTATTGAACAAAACTAGAATCGTTGGGAGATTTTACCTTAGACGTAACAGAGTAACGAGCATTATAATGAACAACAGCAGGAGCAATCAAATATACAGTAACATAATCAACATATACTTCAACTGTGGACAGGGGTAGCAATTTTCATGAAATAATAAAAAAACAACACACAGAATGAGGATACGGCGCCCCACCACAGATATGGGAGGCATCGTCCGTTGGATTTGAAGGACAGATAAAGGTTGCTCATGACATTTGCAGACAGAGTCCTATGTTGGGACAATATCGGGAATTTTGTATCAAACTGTCGCTGTCACATTATTTAAATTAGCAAAGAAATTTTATGCAGAGACAGCTGTTGTAATTCAATTCCATGCAGATATGAAATTTACAGTATTCATATTCGAGGTCATGCCCAGACCTGGGACCGTACTTGAGTATCAGAAAAAACATTTTATCCATGACGAGATCGTTCACGCTTATTTACCAGGAAAGAGATGCTACACCAATCTGACGAATATCTCAATCTGACGAATATCTTAATCTGACGAATATCTTCACGTGAGAAATATGAATCTTGGAGTATATCAATAGATCGTTTTGCTGGACAAGTAGACTCTGAAGTGCTAGATCAAACCGGAGGACGTTGACAAGGTTACAGCTTCAGTCCATTCGGTCACTCGTTGGAAAATAACATTTCGTCTCTATCATTATATATTGACACTATCTCTACAATGTGTTTCACACGAGTGAAGGTCACACGTTTTCGACGTTGAATTCATTTTCAAGATTTCTATTGAACTGAATACTCAGTGAACGAGTTATTAGAACGTCGTAAAATCTCGCTTCTTTTATGTTATATGTTTCTTTCCTTTGTCTCTTGCGGGCAACTTTTTAGGAGACATTTTATGTTTCAGTGTCGTAGATCTATAGGGTGATTGCATTAATTTCTTTCAGGGATTCAGCATTTAGTGCTGTCGTGATTACCGCTCTGTTTGAAATTAAGGCTTTCAGGTATTTTGTTAGCTGGTGTGCTGTGATTTTCGTCGTATTTTTGTTTTTTTTTTTTTGTTTCCATCCATGCAGAGGCAAAAGAAAAAGAAGAAAGAAATGAGAAAAAAGAAGAAAGAGAAAGAAATGAGAAAAAAGAAAAAGAAGAAAGGGAATTTGCTTTGGTAAAAGAAAAAGCAGATAGGGAAGAAAGAATTCGCATGGCAGAAATCGCTGCGGAACGAGATAAAATGGAACAAGAAAAGGCAATTCGTTTAGCAGAAATTGCTGCCTAGGAGGCAAAATTTGAAAGGGAGAAAGCTTTTGAGGTCGAGAAACTTCGTTTTCAACAACAGCATGTTTCCCATGATTCAGATAATAAGGGTTCGTCGAAGAAGGCAACCACAACCCCTAATTTTAATTTAAGACTACCACCTTTTTCTCCCCCTCACGACGATATAAGTTTTTATTTATTAAGATTTCAGGAAAGAGTCTCTTCCTTAAATATTGATAAAGAGTCATGGTCGGGTGTTTTTTCGGGTCTCCTCACAGGTGATGCAGTCGGGGTCTATCTGGGTATAGACCAAGATAAAAGACATTATTTTCAGGTCGTAAAGGCAGCATTCATACGCAGATATGGTTTAGATCAGGAAGGCTATAGACAAAAATTTCGATCCATGTGCCGGTGGAGGGTAAAAATTTTGAGGATTTTGTTTCCTCCATAAAACTATGTCTCAAAAGATGGGTTGAGCAGGCTTCTATACCTAAAACTTTTGAAGGATTATGTGATCTCTTATTAAGAGATAAAATTGTTTCGTCGGTAAACCAGGATATTGTATCGTTTTTACAAGAACGTAATCCTACTAGTATCGAGGAAATGGAAAAATTAGGGCAACAATTTTCCGTTGCTCATCCAAACTTGTAATTGAGCAGAGCTAAAGTCTTGGACTCATCTACTGCGTGTGCTGCGACGCACGGGAGATCGCGCACTCGTAGTTTGGATAGACGATATAATCATAGAGAAAATAATCACACATCCTATAGGGGTAAATATAATTTTTACCATAATCGCTCACCTTCACGGGGTAGTGACAGGCGTAATTTCAACAATTGTAACAATAACCAATGGTATCGAAATAACCAGTATTCACACAACAAATATACTGACAATCATAATGGGTCACCTTGTGGTAGTCATTATGACAGGAACAACAATGGACATTCTCAGTCAGACCATTTTTCTGATCGCAGAAGATTTCACTTCGTTAGAAGTCATAATATAGCACGCTCACAAGCCAATGCTTGTCAGACGGTAGATAGAAATGTCAGTAATGTCATTCATTCAACCAATAATCACGCCAATGCGTGTAACGTCGATTTAGAAAATTCTAATAATTGTGCAGAATGTAACATGTTATTTCAGCCTGGAGCTACACCACGGCTTAAATGTGGACATGTGTTACCAGTGTTGTCGTCTTATGATGGTGTTGGTACTCTCACTTTACATAATGGGTTTTTGTTTAACACTCCAATTAAAATTTTGAGGGACACAGGCTGCACAACGGTCGGGATTAGAAGGTCGTTAATCCCTCCGTCTTGTTTCACTGGAACATCGGTTAAATGCGTGACTTTCGGAGGCACGGTAGAAATATATCCCATGGCCGACGTAACAATAACCACGCCATTCTTTACTGGGAAAGTTCGTGTATGTGTTCTCAACCAGCCTTGCTGTGACTTGATTTTGGGAAACATAAAGGGTATAAAAGAATGTTCTCCTGATGATATTTCTGCATGGGAAAGAGAATATCTTTCTTTATCCAATGCTGTGACTACTAGAGCACAGCTGGTTGCAGAAGCAAATGAACTTAATGATAGCAATAATATAACACACGTGACAACAAGTCATTACATAGATAAAAATGCATTCATTAACCAACAAAAAGATGACTCTTCTTTGGGACTTTTATTCTCTTTAGCTACGGCTAAAACTATTACACATACAAATAATGCCAGGCATTGGTATCAATTTCATGACAATATTTTGATACGTTGTTTTGACAATTATTCTTCGGTACTAAGACAAATTGTAGTACCTACGTCATTTCGATCATTAGTTTTATCTAATGCACATGATGTTCCTTTTGCGGGTCATATGGGGATTGCCCGCACAGCTTATAGATTGATGGCACATTTTTTTGGCCAGGGGTTCATAAGGACGTCACAACGTTTTGTAAATCGTGTACTGTTTGTCAGAGAGTTGCACGTAAGGGTTCGCATCAGTTGGCACCCCTACAGACCACAGATATATCGGTGCGACCTCTTTATAAGATGGCTGTCGACATAATTGGGCCTCTTCCAGTGTTATCATCTAGAGGATTCCGCTTCATCTTAACTTGTATTGACCTATGCACAAGATGGCCTGAAGCCATACCTGTTAAGTCCATTACAACGATGTCGGTGACTGATGCATTATTGTCAATATTTTCACGCATCGGATTTCCTGAAGAACTTCTGTCGGATCATGGCACGCAATTCACTTCAGGTATGTTCTCAGAAATTTGTGATGTGCTTCACATACGTCATACATTGAGTGCCAGATTAAATCCACAATCAAACGGAGTTGTAGAACGCTGGAATTCTACACTAAAGCAGATGTTGGGTAAAGTAACAACAATGTTTCCCCATGATTGGAACCGGCTGATACCAGCGGTTCTGTTTGCTTTTAGAGAAGTTCCTAATCGTAAAACCGGGTTTTCACCGTTTCAATTAGTCTTCGGGGCTAATCCAAGAGGACCAATGTCTATCTTACATGATTTGGTGATAACAAATGATGATAGTACGGTTATAAAATCTAGTCACCAATATGTCACAGATCTACGCCAATGCATTGTGGATGCATGTGAGATTGCAACTGAAGCATCAGATTTAGCAAAATATAAGACTCGGTCACGTATTAATCGTGATAGACGATTGACATCATTATCGATTAACGATGAAGTTTTTGTTCTCTTGCCACTCAAATGTGATCATTTGTTGGTTACATGGCAAGGTCCTTTTAAAGTGGTGGGTAAGAAAACCGACGTGGATTACATCATCGACATTAGGGGAAAAAGAAAAACATTCCACACTAACATGTTACAACCTTACATTTCTATACCTCTTCCACTCAAACATATTTGTGAATCTATCACAAATCAGTCTCCGCATCTGACATCTATTGCTTTAGTTGATGAAGTAGCAACTAGTTTCGCGGATGTACCGCTTGATTTTCCTGTGGTACCTATTCAAGCCTCTGAAACTTGGAAGGATGTAAACATTTGTAACGATTTACCTTCAGATCAGAAGAATCAGATTCTCAATCTATTGAAATCTTTTGAAGATGTATTGTCTGATCTGCCTGGATGAACTAACATTATTTCTCACGAAATAAAATTATCGGATCCCACTCCGATTAAGTTACGACCGTATGCAATTCCTTTGCATATAAGAGAGCAGGTTGATAGTGAGGTCGACAATATGTTGAAAATGGGTATAATCTCTCCATCAGATTCTCCATTTTGTTTTCCGATAGTAGCAGTACGGAAGAAAGACAAATCCATTCGTATATGCATTGATTTCCGTCGACTAAATAAAGTCACGATATCAGATTCTGAACCAATGCCTTTGCTGGAGGACTTGCTACCTCGTTTAGCTTCCGCTACTTTCTTTAGCAAATTCGATTTGTCAAAAGGGTATTGGCAGATCCCTTTGACCTAAGAATGTAAACCGTTGACGGCATTTGCAAAATCGGAGGGTTTGTTCCAATACAATGTCATGTGTTTTGGGCTCAAAAATGCACCTGCAACTTTTATACGAATGATGCGTCGAGTATTTGGGAGCCGTTCTGATCTAATATCTTATATAGATGACATTTGCATGTTTCATGACACATGGGAAGAGCATGTGAATGGTATACAATCTTTACTACAAACACTAAGAATACACAATCTTACAGCCCGTCCATCCAAAATGGAAATTGGATTCAATGAAATTTCATTTCTAGAACACAAAATTGGCAAACATGTAATACAACCTGATGAATCGAATTTAAAACGCATACTTGATCTTACAATCCCAACGACAAAGAAGCAAGTACGGAGTTTATTAGGATTGGTGAATTTTTATCAAAAGTTTATTCCAAGGTTCTCGTCTTTGACTGCTGTCTTAACTGATCTAACTAAAAGAGGTATGCCTAACAAAGTAGTCTGGACAGAACAATGTAACCAGGCATTACAAAACATTAAAACTCATTTTTCACAGTATCCCATATTAAGATTACCAGATTTAAAAAGATCGTTCACTGTTGTAACAGATGCTTCGCTCCACGCAATAGGTGGGTGTTTGGGACAGAGTTTTGATGCCAAGTTTCATCCGATCTACTACTTGAGTAGGAAACTGTCGGAAGCCGAATCTAAATACTCTATTTTCGACAGAGAGCTATTGGGTATAGTATGGACTTTCAATAAACTTCAAAAGTTTGTGGTAGAAACGCATTTTACTATAATGACAGATCAGAGAGCATTAACGTATCTCCAGACCTGTAAATCACCAAGTGCAAGACTTACGAGATTTGCATTGCAGTTGCAAGCGTATGACTTCGATATCGTTCATATAGAAGGACATAATAATGTAATAGCTGATACTCTGTCGAGAGTAATACATTGAACTATGTAGCTTTCCTGGGTACAGGAAGTGACAACAAACATTATTTCATTTCATAATCAAGTGATATGTAGATTATATAGCGATATTTTCGTAGCATTCATATGTTGCTCACAAGTTGTTGCCACATATTTTAACTGCATTTCACTCATTGTGATATCATTTCACTCATCGTGATATCATTTCACTCATTGCTTGAATTTGATTTTCAATTTTATCATGATGGTTAATTTTGGTTATTTTATCATTACCTCATCGTAGTGGTGTTACCAAAAGTAAGTCATTTATTTTGGATGATGGCCTGGAAACCTGCAGTTTCCAGTAGCGCGCATGGGGAGGGGGGGGGGTAATATGTGGTGTCTGCCCATGCACACCACATGTTAGATTTATTGAGTTTGAGTCAGTGCTGATAAATGCGGCACTATTTGGAATATTGAAAATAATGCGCACCGGAAAATGACGTAGATTATTATTGTGTTGTGTTTGGCCAAGGTGTTGAAGAAAACCTTGAGCTTTGTGGCAGATGTGTTTGACTGTGTTTTCTTTTAGTTCCATTGGGAACCTATTACGAAGTGTCCACCTTTCTTAAAGGATATGGTTTGTACAAGAGAATGAAGACTCTTGGAATAGGATTAATACTGTATTGATGAGATTTTGGTAAATAGAGATTAATCTTAACGAATGCTTATGTATGCTACAAGGGATATACTTTATTAAAGGATGTCGAGTTCGTTTCAAAAAAGAAGTCTGTTTTAGTTCCTCATTGGTGATTGGGTCAGTTAAAGATCCCGCATGTTTGTTGTGGAGTATTGAACAAAACTAGAATCGTTGGGAGATTTTACCTTAGACGTAACAGATTAACGAGCATTATAATGAACAACAGCAGGAGCTATCAAATATACAGTAACATAATCAACATATACTTCAACTGTGGACAGGGGTAGCAATTTACATGAAATAATAATAAAACAACACACAGAATGAGGATACGGCGCCCCACCACAGTAGGGAATTTAGGAAATGCGTGTCCCGTATCAAAGGTTTGTTCGTTCATTCTACTCAGCAAAGCTGACCGACATCAGAAGACTGGCCGTACAGGAGCTTCTCTTAGGTTACGTCCTCTTGCGAAGATCAATCATTACTTTCCCCTGAAACGTGCAAACATTAGAGGTGGTCGGGAAAATATTATCGCCCCTGTTTCGTCTTCAAACAGTCCGTTATTTCTCTGCGCAACTGTCTAATGACCGATAATTGGCAAATCAGCTCGCATGGGAACTCAGGTAAACAAATCAGGGCTCGCTGCCTGTTATGCTGGCAGGTCACGGAAATTGGTAAATATCTTTTTGTTTACATGTCAAGAAAAAAAAAGGCGTGGATTAGATGTGAGTAATGCTGTCAGAAAATTGCGTTGTTTGGCTTAGCAAATGGTAGACACTAAATGGGAAAGCAAAGGCTGTCAGAACACTGTATCACTATTTTCATTCCACGTCACATGCCATCAGCTCAAGGTTTTTCCATATCTTCCTCATTGTTGAGTTCCATTCTGATGATATGTGTGATAGATCTATTGAGGTCAAGTTTATTGCGGGGTATGATTTTCTTTCCGGCATTCAACGAATAACTGCAACAACAAATTCAATAAGTGTAGACGAATACTGCCGTCAACGTCTCACAAAGTTAAATGACATTCAAAAGAAACATGTAGCTCCATATAAATGATTTGATTCATAGTTAGTATATCTCAACGGGTCAACTACATTGGGCCATCATAACTTGTGCAGTAATGAATAATATGTGCCGTCTGCAGATTCTAAGTCCGATCATCAATTACTTGCTAACATCATCGTCAGTTAATATAGTATAATCACAAGCATACTTCTCTGTAAACATGTAGACATATCCTTGGCACTTAATACACTGAAATATTAAAATCCATAATTCTCGCCGTTTGTACGTCGGTCACATCTAAGGGATGCAACTGTGGTTGAAAGTTATACATTAATTGTATTGTATCCCTTATATGTACTCTCTCGAAAATAGTAACACTGAACGAAGAAAAGTCGGTGTAGAACCCAGTTTCATTGCGGAAATGGATTTAACTAATCATTTTGTTAAAAATAACCTTAAAATGTAAGTCTTTTATTGTTTCTTCAAGACAAAATTTTTATTTAAAGTATTTCAGACTTATTATTATGGATCAAAATGATAAGATGGCTGCGAAACGAGCTGCAGATGCTAAGAGGAAGAGACGATCGCGTCAATCCCAACGAGCAAGCGAGAAAGAACTTTCTATATTATTTTAAAAATATATTACAATTTTTGATTTACTTCCGTCATTATTGACGGGTTATTGCTAGTCGTATGAAAAGTGCAGGCACATCAGCGGACATTAATTACATTAACCGGAGCTTTCACATACACAGCTTTCGGCTCATGAACACAGCCAAAAAGATCTCTACTTCTAAATTAATATGAAACAAATATAAAGGTATGTTATCAGGCACTCGCAGGAAATAAAGAAGTAGTCCTTGTGTGTAATAGATCTCTACTTCTGCTCTGCACGCGCTTCTACGTAATTGTTTAATGTGACGTCATTTTTAATCAAGCGGCGCTCCATTTGTTGGAAGCGTTACCAGTCTATTATTTTTAATCAAGCGGCGCTCCATTTTGAGCACCGCGATGCTTTCAAAATCTTGAACGCATTGCGGTGCACAAAAAGAGGCGTAACACTCATCATTTTCCTTTATGTCTCCAATGTTCTTCTCTGTGTGTTTTTTGGTCAACCACTGGTTCTATTACCTGGGGCATTCCAGAATAAAGACAGCCTTGTAATGCTATCAGGCACTTCTTGCCATCTCTTGTTCCACTAGCACTTTTCTGTTTCTAATCAACATTTCCATATTGATGACCTTGTCATACCATTTCAATCCTATTCTACGCAAACCGTCATTTATGATTGTTTTTTTATTGTTGTTTTTGTCAGTCTCCATGCTTTAGAGCCATACAATAAGACTGACTTGACTTTTGAGTTAAAGATTCTTTTTTGTTTTTTGTCGAACTTGATTTCTCTTGATCTTGATACATTTCTCAAAGCAATAAAAACTCCTCCTACCATTTGTATTTTCTTTGTTTTTTTTAAATATCATTGTATGTTCTTCTATCTTTGTTTATATTGCTACCAAAATGTGTGTATGATTCTACATCTTGTAGGGGTGTTAATTTAAGTTCATCGCTGTTACCATTTTCTGCATTTATTATCATTATCTTTGCCTGTTTACTGCGTATTTTCTAACCCACTTGCTATGACCTCTAATCCGGTATTTTCATTGTGTCTGGCATCTGATTATGGCTAGTGGACAAAAGAGCTAAGTCTTCGGCACAATTTAGATCATCTCGATGTTTACTCTGGAATATTACGGACTACCAGTTATAGCAGCTAATCAATATCCTAAAACGTTATAGGATTTACAGCACCGGAAAGTAACATGAAGCATTACGTCCGTCTTGTTTTCCTCTACGCGGTGCATGAAATCCGTATGAAGTGTACTATGAAAACTTGGCATATTATTTTGTAATCATTAAGAAAGTGAACTGAGGGGCCAAAAATTCGTGGATGGTAACGGTTGAGTGGCCTCTGTGTTAATTTTTTATCCTTTCATATTTGCACTATATATCTTAGAATAATACAGAATCGAATTGACCTTACATGTAATCCAAGGGGCTTATTGAATTCGTGGTCTAGAAGCTCATGGCATGTGCTAATGAAGAAAAAGTATTACAACATATGCACTACAATTCGTTAGTTCCTTTTAGTTTACACTACGTGCCTTTTGTAAGTTACAGCTTATAATTTACAGTTTACAATTTTTTGACTAAAAGTTTATTATAGAATCATACTTGATTACATTGAAGTGTTCCTCCTTCTCTATGTCGAAATGTGTTTACACGTCTGTTAAATGAAATATGCATTGATCATGGTTTTATTTTGTTTTTCTCTCTCAAGGTACCAAGTGTGGCTGTAAAACCAACAATCGCATGTGCGTTACAAAAGTGTCTTGGAAAGCAATGGATGGAGAATAGCTACAGTGATTTCACAGTTGTAGTGGAGGGTAGTCCTTTCCAATGTCATAAGTTTATCCTCAGCGCATGCTCTGGTTATTTCCAAGGACTCTTCAGGTCTAACATGAAGGAATGCCAAGAAAATTGTGTTGAACTTCGTGGAATGACGTCTGACACATTTGCTCTCATTCTTGATACTGTTTACAAGGGCATGGATGTTCTGACAGAAGAGAATGTTCTCAAAGTTTGGGCTGCAGCGGTTCAACTACAGATGGGATTTGTGACATTTGAATGTGAGACTTTTGTGGCTAGTAAAATGTCAACAGAAAATTGTTTTATCTTCTACGATCACATTAAATTATATTCATCAGTGGTCGCCTTGAGATCTTTCTTGAACTGTATGCACAAAAATGTTGAGTCAGTAAAAAAATCTGACGGCTTTTTCAAGCTACCTGTATGTGATCTATACCAAGTTATCAGTAATAATAATCTGAGTGCAAGCTCTGAAGATTCTGTTGTTGATGCCATTCTGGAATGGCTGGAGTACATTCCACAAGATGATACATCACCAGTAGAAACGCAAGCTGAAAACAGAAAACAACATATAGCAAAACTACTTTCTGTAGTGCGTCTGTGTTTGGTCAGTCCGGCTTGTCTGCAAAAGTTGTCAAAACATGACCTTGTCCTGTCTTGCAGAGAATCACTAAATTTGATTTTTGAGGCAATACATTATAACATGTGTGTAGAGGCTCGCCATGACGCGTGGCCAGAGGCAGCTGTACATAGAGCAACAAGTGCAATGAAACATGTGATGGTCTTTGTTGATGGAGACAAACTTATGGCCTACTTTCTTAACACTGGCGTTTTCCAGGAATGCGCAATACTTCCAGAATCGAAAATGGCCAGCATAACTGTATTTGACAACATGCTCTATCTGTTTAATTCTTCAACTCTTAGAATGCGTAATTATGAAAAGCAATGGAAGGATGTGATAAGTACTCCTCAAGATCTACAACCGTTAGACAAGAGAAACATTTTGTTATCACATGGACGTTATATTTATTGCTACAACCACGGTAACCGGCGGTATGGTAACGGTTACGCACATTTTATGAAGTATAACTGCACTCATGGTCATGAAAAAAAATGGAAAAATTGCACCGACGAAAGCTTAAATGCGGATTCCTTTGTCCGTTTCAAGCAGTACTTTCTTATATTCTTTTCAGACACTACAAAGTGCTTTGATACTAACACTGGCTCATTTATCGAAATATCACCTGAAAACTCAATAACTGCACCATCAAACAACATGGTTAGCTTCACTGCTCAGAATGACGTATTAATTTTACAAGGAAATGGTAAACTGTGGAAGATTATTTCCACAGACACATCTTTAATAGATTTTGAGCACGTCTCAAAACTTTGGAACTTATATTTTAAAATATGTGGCGCAGTGGTTTACCGGAAGCAACTCTTTGTGTTTTTACATCAAGACGGCTCAAAGAATCCTAAAGATGATAACGAGTGGCCACATTCTCTTCCAGGGATTTTTGAGAAGTGTAACGTAGTGATGATTAAAAGTGACACCCCGTGCTTGCCCATGGTTCTAGCTATCTGAGTTTTTTCCAGTATACATCTTTTGCTGTTACTTGTGAAAATATGCTATGGTAATATATATTTTCAGAAAATTTACGCTTAACAGTGAATTTAATTGAAATGTCTCCTCTGTCATGGCAACGTTATGTGTTTTCTAACATTTAAATCTTTAAAAGAATACAATAAGCATCATCCAAAGTAATTTCAAGATATAAAAGAAAAATATGACATAGTGAAATGTAGTTATATTATTAACGCATTCAGTAACATGGTCGCTGTGAATTACAGTCTGTTTTTCAAACTCCTTTTTCTACCCTAATATTACTTTAAGAGCAAAAATTGCACTAACATTGCACAAAACGTATTAAAATTACTGTTATTTATTATTATTATTATTCCTTTGACCGCCGACCGACTAAGCAGTCTTCGGCCATAACACCTTGCGGCGTCATTAGGGCAACAAGAAATCGTCCGTTGTTCCGTCACACCTAGCGGCGTATATTGGTACAACAGACTTTTAATTGTTGTTTCTGTGATCAATGTGACAAGCAAGCGGTAGATCAATCCGCTGTGCCCCGAACTTGCCCTCATGTGTACTCTACTCCTGTCGCTATAAAACCATTTCGCCATGTCTCCCAGACGCCCGTCCAGCCAAAATCCTTTCGGGACCGAAGGTCCTCGAAAAAGGGCAGTCTGGCACAGACACAGTTCCCACTCACTGCCTCTACTGCGCTGGGAGGACCCGGCAACCGGGACCACACACAGCCTTGAGAGGACAAAATTACTGTTAGTCTACATAAAATTACAATAACACGAAGCAGAAATAACTGTCAAAAAGGGGTAAAGGATTCCGTTACATGCCTTTCAGGCGTATTGGGAATATGGTGTTAGGCCCATATTTTGCTGACCATACGGCACACTAAGGGGTGGTATGGTCAGCATCACGCTAGCCGCCTTTAACATTCCCAGAGTTGCTCTGGTAAAACGATCATGAATACGCATTCATTGCATGGGTGTGTATATCGTAACAACTCAGCCCTCATCTGGAGTACATCCATGTAATACACAGAGTCACTACTCACAATCAAGATTCCTCTTGGAAAAGAATCTCATTTTATTTCAATATAAACTGACCAAGAATTCACAACCCTTTCTCAAAGCACCGACCAGTATTTAGTGTCCTTCTGCCTCTCGAAAGTCTCACCCCTTCTTCTACTGGGACCACTTCTGCGTTTTTCCCGCTATATTCTTCTCAAATAAACCTCAAACCTCACCAGCGCCTGATTCATCTTTACTCTGTACGTCATACTGAAGCAGCAATTCTTTCACCCCTCTAAAAGCATAACAATCTTGTAAATGTATTTCATTATACACGGATACACGTCATCTCCCGTTTCCAATTATCTCCCATTCACGTTGCTACTATTAAAACAAATTAAGCCAGTAAAATACAAACAGAAATTAAGGTAAGAAAGTCGGGATGGATAGGGCATACACTCAGAAGAGAAAAATCAAGCATAGTCAGAATTTCCCTTTACTAGAACCCACAGGGGAAAATGAAAGTGGGGAGGCCAAAGAGAACTTGTAGAAGAACTATTGAAGAGGAGGCTAGGGAAATTGGAATGACTTGGGCACAGATGAAAAAGACAGCCCAGAATAGAAATTGATGGAGAGCAACTGTTTCTGTCCTATGTTCCACAGGGAACGTAAAGGAATGATGATGATGACAGTAAAAGAGTAAGTGTATGTCGGGATAACGGAAATAATGAGGTACGTGGGTGTGCTAAACCGAAGGAAGATATCTAATCTAGCGAAAGCTTGACATGGTGGAGACATTTTAGCTTGCACCACTGACCATGAAATTTAGTCTGTTTGCACTTGATTGTAATTCCATATTTCCTATAGAAATATCTTGTGTTTCTACTAATGGGGCTCTTGTCATTTCAGCTATTGTATATTGTGCTTGTTTTTATATTATATTCAGTTTGATGCTGTTGCCAGCAATTAAGACGACACATCACATCTACTCAAACAAGAGTATTACAATATTAAAGTACAGCTACGTACCAAAACAGTCATATCATTTCCCATTAACCCCTTATGGAGCATGTATCAACCACTGTCGCTTGTCCACACGAAGAATGCAATCAATAAAGCTCACACTTGTTTTTGCAGCAGTAGTTTATGTAGCAATTGCTGTTACATGATGAGGTTGCCAGGCCAGTGCACAACATTACATTAGTCACATCTTATGATATGTATGAGGTAACTGTAGCTTTATGTTTTATTTGTCTCCTCAGAGACTCCTAGGAACTACAGGAGATTAACATAATAGTCCTTAACAATAATGATATCGGTGTACGGACGGAAGGAATTAACGCTGCTGCTATGCATGCAATATTATCTACATGACTGCTACTTAAACAACTTTAACAACATAGCATATAGCTCTCATTAGATAAAGAACAGAGGGCAGCCATAGAGGAATAAGATGGACAACGTTTTCTACACTGGAAGATCTGGAATATGCAGATGACATTGCACTACTCGAACATTCCCATAAACACATCCAAGAAAAAACAGACTGAATAAGTATAGACAGCAGGTGGCTCTGAACATCAATCTAAAGAAGACAGAATTCATGACACTCAGTGTGGGCAATCCTGAATCCATAACAATAAGGAACCAAAAGCTAGAGCCGACAGACACATTTACATACCGAGAATGCATAGTTATACCAGACGGCGGAACAAGCAAAGACATCAACAACAGAATGTATAAAGCTAGAACAGCCTTTGCTAGTCTAAACAACATCTGGAAGCACTCTCAGTACAGCACAAACACACAATTAAGATTATATGACCAAGAGGACATGCACACTATCATAGCTGGCAGACGCTGGAGTTGGATTAGCCACGCCCTCAGAAGAGACCCTGATGCCATCACGGGAACAGCTATGCTATGGGCCCCTTAAGGAAAGAGAAAGACAGGTAGACCAAAAACAATTACTTGGCGGAGAACTGTGAAAGCCGAGATGCAAAGAATGAACGAGAGCTGGGGCACTGCACGAAGGATGGCCTGCACGAAGCAAAGTGGAAGCAGTTTGTTTCTGTCCTACAAGACACTATGAGCCGTAACGACCACTGACTGCTTTGACAGTCGGCAGCTAAGGATCAAAGAAGAGGAAGAAGATAAAGACCATTTGGATGTAAAGTGTTTATCTCCATCTGATGAGCACCATTATGTGACAAACGCAGCGATAACACAGGCCACTTGGCTGAGATCAAATCGTAGTATCTGTTCCTAAGAGCTTTGTGAACAATGCTACAAGGACAACATAATAGAATATGGTGTCACATTAGATACTTGAGCAACACACCACTTTATCATCACATACCTTGTATGATGCTTTATGTTTATGTGATAAATGGAATAAATTATCCTACAAGATACTTGTACACAAAAACGAAATATATCATCTCTTGATACCTTTGGAAAAACATACTGTAATCACACTTAATACTTACTACTTACACAACAACAGAATATGTCTCTGCATTTATATGTTGGTACTTATATATGTCCGAGTGGCAGAGTGGTTAGAGCTCTGGTCTCTCGCGGGAACGGTGCCGGGTTCGAATCACGGTACCGACATGCTCCTGTCTACCCACTGTAAATTGGTACCTAACTTTGAGTTAGGGAAAGAAAAGGCAGGGAGGAAGGGAACTGATCACCCCATCTCTCGATGCTGGACCTAGTATAGTGAAGTCTCTAACACTTCACTCCCCTATGGCACTATCTGCTATGGTAGCGTACTTTTCTTTACCTTTACTTATGTAATATCATATATATATATATATATATATATATATATATATATATATATATATATATATATATATTAATAACTATAGTATTAGTTAAACCTAAATGATCATTGCTATATACCAGCGGTGGCCAAACTACGGCCCGCGGGCCAGATCCGGCCCGCCAACCAGTTTTGACCGGCCCGCCAACCTGTTTTGGCCGGCCTCTTATTGTTGATTGAAGCCACACTCTTCACAATGAAATAACACACAAATGTATGTTTGAAATAAATAATTACATGTCATATTACAAATTACAAAACAAATTAAAACAACAGATTCATTATTTTTTTTTTTACATTAATTTAAGTCCGAAGACTGGTATGCATGTCTTGGCAGGTGTGCAGTACAGTAGTTTGCTGATGCGTTCCGTACGTGGTTCATTATACAAGTATATGTAAAACTAAATCTCAGAACGTTATTTTTTAAGGATTTTATAGGTCTGGCCCTCTGGTGTTACCCTTTACCATAATCTGGCCCTCGGCCAACCTTAGCTTGGCCACCACTGCTATATACGATGTATTTTATGCTTGTGTGGTTTTATCATTTGTTATTGTAGTTCAAAATGTTTACTGTTTTGATTACCATCAAATGGAGGTGAATCCGAAAACAACAAACAAGGAGGGAGATTCTTCAAGTTTCAGAAAAGTATTTCACTTTGTAAGGTTGCTTTAAAAAATGTTCTCAGAAAAGTGTTTCACTGAAATATTTTACGATTTTTAAGGTTGCTTTAAAAAATGTTCACATAAAAGTGTTTAACTGAAATATTTTAAGATTTGTAAGGTTGCTTAAAAAATGTTCACAGAAAGGTGTTTCACTGAAATATTTTAAGATTTTTAAGGTTGCTTTAAGAAATGTTCACATAAAAGTGTTTAACTGAAATATTTTAAGATTTGTAAGGTTGCTTAAAAAATGTTCACAGAAAGGTGTTTCACTGAAATATTTTAAGATTTGTAAGGTTGCTTACAAAATGTTCACAGAAAAGTGTTTCACTGAAAAAAATGTTGAGATTTCTTATAAAACTTGAAAAAGAAAATTTTGGAGACGCAATTTCATCTGTATCTGTTTATATAGCACTTAATAACAATGTTTTTATTTCCGAATGTAATTATGTATGTAATGATATGTTCATCTTTAATTTCTTTGTTTTTAACCTTTTCATAGTACAACCCTTGTTAAGTTTTTTTTCAGCACTAGTGTCGTGTAAAAACACATAGCGACATTTCAATATTCTCGTGTTTTTAATAGCGACATTTCACTACTCCGTTTTTATGAGAGACATTTCACTGTTCTGGTTTTTTACAAGCGACATTTTATTATTCTTGTTAGTGTTTTTTTTTTAAATTGAAAGAAAAATAATTTTAGTAGGTTGGTAAGATAACATTTTAACGTAAAATAAAATATTGGCTTACTTAATTCTACCTTCACCTTGTTCGTCAAATTTCATCAAGAGAGATAACTTTTATTCTAAAGCTTACTGTATTGGCTTAGCTGAGTCGTATTGTCTCTTGAAGATTTCATTACTGCTTTCTGCCGATCTATCGTTTTCGTGTTCCTTAATCTGAAGTCATGTATTCTGCTGCTGAAGGATTTCTTTTAAACAAATTAGGTTGCTTTCTCACGAGGTGTCTTTACATATTTATTTTCTGTCTTTCTGTGTAGTTAATAATGTAATCTTGTGCTTGCTAACTTGATTACTTTTTTTTCAATTTTATCTATGATTTCATAATCATAATCAGCACATTTTCGCAAACATATTATTTCATATATTCTCATTATTATGTCATACGTCTCTCAAATTTATAAAGGACAAGCAAGGCAAATTGCAGAAGATGAAAGAAATGGTGATGAAGATGACATAAAGATGGAAGAACTGAAGGCAGCACTGGAGAAAATCAAGATGGTCAAAGCAGCAGGGCATGATGGTATAACACCAGCAATGGTTAAGTACATGGGAGCATCAGGCAACCTATTACTCTTAAGGGTCCTACAGGCAGCATGGTGCAACAAGACCATACCAAAGGATTGGGAGATTGCCATCATAACACCAATTTTCAAAAAGGGTGACAATCGACAATGTGGAAACCATAGAGGCATATCCCTTCTCAGTGTCCCTGGTAAAATCTACTCTAGAATCCTAGAGACTCCGACGCCTAGCTGAGCCACAATATGATGAGGTCCAGTGCGGATTCCGAGCAAACTGAAGTACTCAAGACCTAATCTTCACACTCAGACAGCTGAGTGAAAAGGCCCTTGAGTATAAGAGTGAGATCCATCTTTGTTTCATAGATCTGGAAAAGGCATTTGACAGGGTCCCCTGGAGCAAACTTTGGGACTGTTTGGCAAGGAAGAACATTACAGCACCTCTGAATGCAATACAGAGTTTCTACAAGTCTTGCAGGAATTATCTGACGACAGCAAACCATAAGTCAGAAGAGTTCAGGACCACCACTGGTGTAAGACAAAGTGATATCCTGTCACCTTATCTTTTCATACTCCTCATGGACGATGTTATCAAGTCATGTAAGGAGAGAGCGAGAAAGTATTCAGTGGGGTACTGGAAGATGAGACAGGTATGTATTTCAGAGCTGGCATTTGCTGATAATGTTGCCCTGATTGCTAAATCAGAGGCACATCTCCAATCCAACCTGCAAGTCTGGAAGGAAGAGCTGGAGAAGAGAGGGATGGTCATAAGTAGCTCTAAAACAAAATCCATGATGATATCACGAGAAGAAAGAAGACATCAGATTAAGCTGGGAGAACAGGTTCTGGAGCAGGTCGACCACTTTAAATATCTCGGAGCTATTACAGACCTAAAGGGAGGCATCAAAGGAGAGTTAGCCACTCGAAAAGCAGCAGCTGGGAGACTTGTTCAGGCCATAAATCGAGGATTCCTCAGCAAGAGAGAGGTTGGTAAGAAAACGAAGATGGCTGTATACCGCACCACCTATGTCCCAGTCTTGACATATGGATGCGAGTCCTGTGCAATGACTACAACCCACAAAAGCCAGATCCAAACCTCAGAAATGAGGTATCTGAGGAAGGTGGTTGAAGTAACAAGAAGAGACATGGTCCGCAACCAGACGATACGTCAAGGCCTAAAATGCCACCCCCTGTAGACCCAAGTAGAACAGTCCCAACTAAGATGGTTTGGCCATGTCTGCAGAATGGGAGAAAATCGACTACCACGACAGACATGGGAAACAAAGAGCCAAGGATCCAGACCCCCAGGACGACCCAGAGTCCGCTGGGAAGACAACATTAGACAATCTTTGAAGGACCGAGGACTAGAATGGAACCAGGCCAGGAGGAAGACAGCCGATAGGATAGTCTGGCGCTCTCTCTTCCAAACCTCTACACCTCGCGGTAGAAGGGAGACGACTGAGTAAGTAAGTATGTCATACGTATTAGATAAAGACATAGCTGGATTTTTGGCAGGAAAGCTGTTGGAAGTGAATGTGCTATTTCTCATCTTCTCCGCAAACATATTGTGATTTTTCTGTCACGTGTTTTAGATAATATGTTTTAGACAATGTGTTTCAGATAGCGTGTTTTAGATAATATGTTTCAGACAATGTGTTTCAGATAACGTGTTTTGGATAATGACATAGCTAAACGTTGACAGGAAAGTCTAGATTATATAAATGTGCTATATGTTATCTGTTGCTTTCTCTCTAAATCTAAATAAGCCAGCAAGCAGGAACAGCAAAGTTAATTTATTCTCTGACTTGTTTCCTTTTATGTGATCACTCTTTCATGGTTTTTATTTTCTGATTGTGTTAATTTATGTGTCAATTATTCTGCCTTATTTATTCTCTCTCTTTATTCTTTCATTTACCTGCTTCTTCGGAACCACTGTACTTATACAGGGTACAAAAACAGGGTACAAAGTTTAACAAACTGATAGCATTTACATGTCTACAAACTTAAAGCAAAAACTCCAAGTTTCAAAAATTTAATCTGTCTGATGTAATCAGACCATTGGTCTACAACAGGGTCGGCCACTCAGGAGCTTTTGGGTTCTACTTTAGTAACACTGAGCCCTCTAAAGATCTACCAGACACACACACATATTCTTGAATATTACGTTTTCCAAAGTAATAAATGAAGTAATTTCAGTGAAAACCGTGATTAAAAATATTAAATGTAAGGAAAGATACGAGTGTTAGAAAATTATGAACTCTGCAATAATGCCATTTAAATTATTTAGGCATTAAATCTTCACAATGTTAATATGTTCAACGGAATTAACATATTTCTCAGTTTATTCAACAGCAACTCTTTCGCTGAAACATGTGTGTGTGTGTGTGTAATTTTAAGCGGGGGAGGTGAGGTGGGAGAAGTGAGGATGATGAACATTTCAAAGAAAAATGTTCGTGTTCCTATCTAATACAGTTCACGAATATATTTTAGTAGCCACTTCGAGAGTTTTCTTTGAGATTCTGGAAACATATATCTGTGATCCTGGTGGCACCGCGATTTTTAAATGCCTGCAAGAGAGGTCTTATTCCGAAATTTCCCTAGTGTAAACAGTTTTTCTTTTTGCAGTCGCCTAAAGGTCTACCAAAACATTCACTGGGATCTATCGGTAGAACGCGATCGACTGGCCGCCGATCCCTGGTCTACAAGCTGTCTGTGCACAAGAGCATAGATTTAAAGTATTCCAGTTCAAAGCTGATAGCGCTCGTTCTATAATTTAAATTTTCAAAATGAGAGCCAAAGAAGTGAGATATGATTTCTTAACTTCTAGACTGCTCTTTAGATCTGTCACGTAGGTTTTTATGATAATTTAATTTCCTACATCTTCTTCCTATTCTTTCACCCGAATTCTTTATTGTGTTATCTCTCTATTTTTTTTTCTCTCTTCTCATGTATATTTTTTGCATTCACTCGTTTGCGAAAGATATTTTCTTCCAAATTCTTATACTTTACCTGTTTCGTTTCTCAAAACTGACAATCGCAATAGTGATTCTATTACATAGATGTCAGTAGACGAAAGGTGGGATTATGTTTAATACCCAGACTAAGAGCAGACTTTTGGTCTACCATTTTCACCCGACACGAGCGTAGGTGTCAAACACGGCATCCTCACAGTGCAGGAACGAGACAGCTGTCTGCAGTTTCCCCGGGGACAGGGGTTTCTTCGGCTGAGTTCTGGGCCTGTAGTGTGATAATTCACTCCACCGGACCTGGCAAGCAGACTAGTGTCTGCATTTTTCAGTAAACCGCGAGCGTTTTCGTCAAATAGCTCCGGCGAAGCGTGAAAAATCGCCCATGCCGGCAGACGGTTGTCTGAGATGTGAAACTGACACGCGCACACTCGGTCACTCATGGCAGTTACGACATGGTTTAAGCTGACGTAAGGAGTTAGAGAAGGGGAGATAATTTCGCTTGGCGAAATAGTTGGGGCCCTTTGTCTAATTTTAAGATATTAGCCCGAGTTTGTAACTCACTTCACTCATTCTACATTTCACAGTAGACGTGGGCACTTCGTTCTAGAACACTTAAATTTATAAGTGATATCTCTTAGTTTCGTTGTGACATCGTAGTGCTGTGTTTGAGGTATATTAATATTATATATCTAGTATTGTGGGTAGTGTTTAAAGTGTCTAAAGCGTTAAATCGCTCATTTCATTTTAACTAGTTTCTTTTGAACAGAGTGCTTAATTTATAGTTTGTTATATTCTCTAAGTCGACGGGTTACAGTGGAAATACAGAATAAATTATAGTTTTAGCTTACTAATTAAGTAGCTATAAGGAATTTAATTTAACGGCTAATACTTAGTCGAAATTAGTTTAATAACAAACTTATAAATGCTAGACGCGACATCAGCGAGTAGTGACGGAATACGCACCATATTCCTAATTCCTGATGATCGATTTTATATAACTTATTTCACCGGAAGTTTAAATAATAAGTCAAGCTGTAGGCTTGCTGTTTTAAATGTAAGTTATATTTAGTACATAATATGTAAATGATTTATATGTGCTTTTCCTTTTATACAGTGAAATACGGGGGTGACCCGAACTTTACCAGCATTTAATAAGAGTTAATACTTGTGAAGAAATAGACAGTCCTTATTTTTAACCACGTGGGTTTCTCAAGTAACACTGATCTGACAGTGCATAGGCCAACAGAGTTAGACAGAAATACTAAATATCCCACTAACGGGGTTCCAAAGACTGTAATGATAAATACTGGGCCAGTGAACCAAATCTTAATTTCTTCCATAAACTCTACGTAAATTTTCTGCCTGGCGGCGTGATTATTACAAGAATAACATTTAACATTCCGACAGAGATTGTGACTAGTATTGTGGTGACCAAATATAGTACCTTCCTGGAAGTAGACACCGATCTGACATTCCTTAATTCTATAATCCAAAGCTAATGACATTGTGCTCTGCTAACTTTCGTGCCTGGACAAATTTTATGCGACTTAATCAGACATTTGGAAAAATAAGAACACCCAAGGAAATCGTTCCCTGAGACAGAGAGTTCAGTACGTCTTTTGGAACTGGGGATTTCTTGGTCGTTGACTGCATTTTCGGGTCTGTGTGAAGGTCCTAGAATTATTATGTTCCCAGAGGCAGCGAGCAAAGTTGTGAGTATATATGTGTACGAAAAGCCATGGCTGAATGAATGAGAGTGCACAGGTCTGAGTGTTATTGTACCGGTGTATTATTGTCACCCATTTGCTGTCTTAACTTTCTTTTAACCTGTAGAATCTGTTACAAAATGCTAGAGTTTCTGTTTTTTTCTTAGGCTAAATCAGATTATCCAACTCTGTTCATACATTTACGAGAAAGAAAGAAACCTCTTAGACTAAACCCTATGTATCTATAACTCTTTTGGGCCATCATCTGTTCTCTTAACGGGGCTGTGGGCTAAACCTAGAGTAAGATTCTAACGGGCTATCATCCTTGTAGCATTTTTCTTGAATTTTATGACTATTTGTATATGTTGTTCCTTGATGTATTTTTGATGTTGTGAGAAGATTTTTTATTGATGATAACAATAAAAATCTCTCTTGAACTAAAGCAGTGCGTTGGTCAGCTCGTTCTAAAATATATATATTCATTGTTATAGATTTCCCACGTCCGTGTGTTTAACTGTCGTCACGTGTATGTGCGAGTCCGTGAGTAGATAGAAATATATGTAATATGTATATGTGGTAGACTGTCTGACTGCTTAAAATCTGTCGTAGAAGATAGGTGAGAGAGAGAGAAAAGATTTTCTCGCATCTCAGAGACAGCCTCTATCACTATTCTATCATCTCACTCGTGGAATCTATTTCATTTTACTAACTCTCACCGTGACTATCACCTATTCCAACCTATTCAGAACCAGACAGTGTTCGTAGAGTTTAAGTCCTAGGCATGTTCTTGAAGTAGACTTCAGCTCTCAAAGCTTGTTCTCTCTCGGCCACCGGCTATAAGAATGAATAAAGAATTTGAACAGACGCTAGAGCCTGACGCTACTCTTCTCTGATTGGCTGCTATCCGTAATGTAGCTATTTTTAGATGTAAACTAAGATGGCTGCCACAAACGACAAAATGGCGGTAGACAACAGACGAGATGCCTATGGCGCTGTCACATATTCCCGGCCTGATTTTGTTGTCGTCCCGACAACTGCACTAAGCTAGGCGCTTCAGTCGTATCTACCAAATCTGGAGAATCATCTTTGCCTTCACTTCGTCTCAGTTCGTTGCTAGTGACTCTAATGCTCGGACTCGCTCTATCTGTTCGTTGGATGACATATGGACCCCCTGTCATTGTGGGAGCACGAACAACAATGTACTTCTCTTCTGACCACATGTCACGAATTTTGGATCTCTCCGCGTAGTGCATTCTTTTCCTCAGCAATTATCCCACCTCTAGTGGAATAGAACACGACACCTTGTCACATCTCTTTTTCCGGACTGCTGTAAAATTCTGCAACGGTGTCCCTGCTCTTACCTGCGCCCCTCGTAGCCTGCAAACGTGTCCTTCAACGAGTTTTAGATGAGTCTCCTCTAAATGTCGACCACTTTTCTTGGCGCCCTTAGGGTGACAGTTGCCACGGCCATCTCTTGGCTTGCACCGTGACGGCAACCTAGAGGTGTTGGTACGCGTAGAGAGAGCGTTCTTTGAGGGACAAACCGATATCAAATGGCCTGGGGACTTGCACTGAAAACATCGCTTCGGAAGCGGGCCCTGAGGACACTTGGCTGCCATGTGGTCTGAAAAGTCTCCATAATTGAAGCATCTTATTTTCCTAGGCTTCCTCTGTGCACTGGGTCGCCTCCTGCTACCCTTACATTCCTGGCCGCCTTTGACTTTCTTTCCTTCTATAAGTACCTCACACTCCGGTCGACCACCAACCATCATTATCTTTCAGTCATTCTGCTCCCCTTCTGTAACCTGACTCCAAGCCGCAGAGGGGTCTAGTTTAATGCCTGTGGACATCGATTCTGTACGTCGCCTAGTTCTCTGCATCTAAAATAACGAACTGTCCTGGTACGTCTCCCCTGCTCCTGAGTCATTGCATCAATTTTAGCCTCTAATTGAGCCACTTGTGCTCTCAACCGCTCCCCTTCTGCGTTTAATGCATGTGCATCTGGTACCTTCACTGTATTTATTACTTCGACACTGGCAACACCAGTCCCAGAAGTGGGTTCAGTCTCTAAATACCGTAGGGCATAGTCCCTCACCGACGTGAACGATGCTGTAGGCTCTTTGATGATCATTTCCTTTGCAAGCTTTCTTAGTAGATCATCTCTCAGACAAACAGCAAACTGGTCCCGAAGAAAGGATGGCTCCAAACGAGTGACGTTATTCTGCTTTTGGGCCCTTACCACACTTTCGAACACCTCGTGGATGCAATGGGAGAATTCCCAAAGAGACTCCCTTGGACCTTGCCGGGTAGAGTAAAAAGTGGCTATTAACTCTGGGATGCTTCGACGCTCCCCATACACTATAAGAATGGAATGTAGCATTGCTTCCGGGTCGTCATCGTCATTAGCCTGAATCCTTAGCTCCCTGCGAACACTTGGGGTCACACTGTCAAGAATAACATCTGCCTCTCTGAGATATTCCTCTGCCGTAGGACCCATGCGCTCCCCAAAGCACCGCACTTTCTTGTGAGTAGGTACCACGATGTACCATACTCGTCCTGGTTGACGATCCAGCCCCACTACAGGGTCATCCACCTCAGCCACATCTTCGTTATCCAATCTACCAGCAGCACGTGTGCTGCGTATCGCCATCTTGTTGCTAGTAGAGTTGACTAGAAATATTGACAAACTGGATGATCCAGTCCCTTGCCTTGCACTGAACTGGGTGTTCTACTGTTTCGGCTGTTGCTACTCTGATTGCTGAAAAGTTGCTTCAATGTGTGCTGTCTGTCGATCCTGCCGACGACGCCACTTGTGAAAGGGGCTAGGTGTACCTCACACCCAAAACCCATGCACTAAGAAAATTTTCATTAAGGATCGTTTGACAGAGGTTGCAATTATTGGTTGCTTGCAACCCTCTCAGCAGCAGACTTAGCAATTCAAGCAACACAAAGCCTTATACAGATCAACATTTAATACTACCGAACACCCAGACAGTGTTCGTAGACTTTAAGTCCTAGGCATGTTCTTGAAGTAGACTTCAGCTCTCAAAGCTTGTTCTCTCTCGGCCACCGGCTATAAGAATGAATAAAGAATTTGAACAGACGCTAGAGCCTGCCTCTACTCTTCTCTGACTGCCTGCTATCCGTAAGCGGCATTACTAATGTAGCTATTTTTAGATGTAAACTAAGATGGACAACAGACGAGATGCTTATGGCGCTGTCACACAAATATATTAGTAGGGACGTTTAGCATCGTATGAACATTATAACAAGTAAATGAAAAAGCCTGTTTTATGGGAACAACTGTTTTTCTTTCTACGTGCTCTAAAACAGTAAAATTTATAATAATGTATATACTGATTCAAATAACGAAACAAAAGTATGCTATTTTCTTACCTTTTATTCACAAACACGTAAACAATTTATTATCTGCCGTTTCTTTAGGTTTTATTAGTACGTTGTTTGTTTGTACTGTAACATATAAAGATTTTGTTGTTGAAAAAAAAAAAAAATATTATAATTGTACCGTTTTCTGGTGTTGTTCAAAAAAAAAAAAAAAAAGCTATGACATAGCCATATCATGTTCGTTGTAGAATTAGTCCATTTCTTCTTCTAACCTATCCATTGTTGGCACGTATATTTGTGAAAGACTAACATCTGCATTTCTGTATGGTGCAGAAACATGGACGATGAATAAGCATTTGGAAGAAAGAATTGAGGCTCTTGAAATGTGGATATATAGAAGAATGGGGCGTATCATGGAAATAGAAGAAAACAAATAAGGAGGTCCTAGAAAATCTAGGTATGAAAAGAGAACTAATGAGGGAGATCAAAGTTAGGCAGCTAAAATACTTTGGCCGCATAAAAAGGCATAACACCTTGCAGAAGACCATAATAGAAGGGAGAGGTGAAGGCAAACGTGCAAGGGGAAGACAGTGCTATAAGTGTGAAGATAACATCAAGAGATGGACACGAAAGAGTCTATCAGAGTGCACCCCCAAGACAAGAGACAGAAGACGTTGGAGATCCATTACAGCCATCCTTCATTGTGGAGACGGCAGCTGATGATGATGAACATCTGGTGGTTCGCCATTGAACTTTATTAAAACGATTTGACCTCATTTTGTCCACAATAACCTCTACACCTCACGGTAGAAGGGGAACGACTAAGTAAGTACGTAAGTTGTCCACAATTCTAACATGTGCTTGCTTTCATGCATCAAAAACCATCCCCACACCCTTTCATGATCATTTCATCCCGAATTCATTATTATGTAGTCATCAAAGTGTATCTGATCTGCTCCAGTAGTTAGATATAATCGAATTCTAGTAAATTTTTATTAATCCTGTTCATTTCCATATTGATTTCATCTACTTTACCATTCGACACGAGTTCTGAGATTACAATTTACTATGGTGAAGATACCTGTAGTTCTAATTTTACTTCAAGTAGTTTTTGAAATGCCGGAGCACCATTTCTTGCACATGATGCTTCATACCAGACGAAATGGTTTCTGTGGAGCCACGTCGTTCACCTTTCTACGGAAGTGCCTTCGATTCATGACCGTACATTGAACAATACGACGGCGGTTTCCTGCTGCCCTCTGTCTGTTTTGTGTACGGGAAACCCCTATAGCTTGTAACTAAAAAGTATAACCAACAAGGCAGTGGGAGGAGTGAGGTTAAAGCATCTTCATCTCGTTGGCGTTCACGTCATAAGACTGCTTTAATCCAGAGCTACTTATTCAGTATTCGCAGCTAATCTATATTTCTACAGGTCGTTCAACCATAGTCCATCTGGCTGAACTAACTGGTTCTTTCTTCAATTTCAATGTAAGGCTACAGTATCATTTCAAATTAGCTGCAGTGCATGGTGTTCTATATCAGATTTTTATTTCTCGTGGTCTTTACAGTTCTGTATTTCTTGAACGTGTCTTAACATTATCGTATTATGTATATCCTTCTTCGATGTAATACACGTTTCAGCATTTCTTTGAGTGGATGTTTTATGAGTGTCAGTTCAATGCAGGATAACTGGGGAGCGTCATATAAACTAGTGTGAGGAAATTAACTTCACATGACGGTAAAGACAAGGAAGAGGAAACAAATGTGTTAGTTTTACGTCCTAAAATTATGAATTATCCAAGTATAATATTAGGAAAAAGAGAGTGAAAAACACACAATCACACCCACAGAAAGCAAGAGAAAGAGATTTTACAGTCATGAAAAAGTCAGAGACATCAAAAATGTTCAGTGAAATTTAATGTTAATTTTCATGGTAATTTTCATGAGATGACAGCAGACCACACAACCTCGCAAATTTTTTCATTATTTGTTTGTCGTATTCATAAATGTGTGAATACACATTTAGTGAAGAAATGCTGTAATACTGGACAATGATTGGAACTGAATTATACCGACTGTTATATTGTCTTGTCTTTGATCCACCATCAATTAGCGTTATCTCTTGGTAACAGACAGACTGTTTAAAAAGCTGAAGCTTCAAAATTACAGATAGATTCACTTGTCTAGGGCCCTACTTAACTCATGTTTTTTTTTACCTTACATCGACTTGGGATAACTCTAATTATTGTCTCTCTTGTCGTTGGAATCGTCATTTGAATCCAATTGACTACTGTCGTAAATTTATTTTGAGAGAAAAGAGTCTTAGAAATAGTGGTCCGGTTTAGAGTGGAAAATGATGATGGAAAGCTCAGTGATAGTAAATGTAGAGATTAAATAGTTGCTTCACAGCGTGCTGGAGGAGAGTAAAGACAGACTTATTTACGACAAATCGTTTCTCTCAATCTTCTCTTCCACTCTCCTGGTCAAACAATTATTTGCCAGTTTTTCAGACACGCATCTGCGCGCACACCGATTTGGTGTTTTCAAACACACAGACGACGTAGATACAAACTATATTAAACGAATAGGGGAAAAGTTGGGCTTTGGGTACATCCAACACAGAACTAAATGAGTTTATGTGATTTTATTCCCTTTAAACATCAATCACTAACAAATATCAGGTATTACATAAATTATCATAAGTACACAAATGCAAATAACAAGTTTGGGAGGGGTGAAGAAGATTGGTATCGACTAAGCCCTTCCCGCTTATTAGATAAAGATAAACCCAGTCCAGAGATAGATAATATCAGGAACATAGGGACGTTAACCTAACAGTGAAGTTAATTACTCTGAACGAGGTGTTACAAAGTTAGATATAGGTGATAGAAAAAACCTGTTCTTCCCAGCTGTTCTTCCCTTTACTAAGCAAATGGAAAGGAGGGGGTTTTTAAACAGAGTTAACCAATTAGCAACTCCCCCTTAAAGGAACAATGCAGGGAATACAGAAAAATTATATTACTAGGCAAGAAAGTTAACAACAGGGTTACAAAAGAAAAAGATTAAATTTCCTGTCATTCATGCACACTCGTGAGGATCCACACTCATATACTTACACACTTACCGAATGCAGCCTCAGACGATCCATAAAAGTATATAAAACCCGCAAGTATTCTCTTGACATATGAACTGTCTAGTCCTTCGGTGTCCCGCCCCAGATGTTTGCGAGGTTTTGTTGGTAACAAATATTCTCACTTATCGCAAGACTTGAAGACTAAGAGTTCTTGTGTTTTTACTATATAAAAAAAGGAGTCTATGGGATGGCACTGACACAGTTCGGCACAGGGGTGAAAATGAAGTGGTCTCTTTTAATCCTCCGCTATGGTAAAATTCCTTCAATGCGTGATGATAGTTTTATTAAATCCAATTGAGGAAAAACTAGGCTCAGTCACAGTCAGGAAAATATGTACTCTCTCACAGTAAACAGTAAATATAATATCGCTACTGGCGATGATTACCTTCCAGTTTATCTTACAGGTTTGTAATGGTAATTTGATGATTGTTATTTAAAATGTTCTTATGTGGGCTTTATTTCATTTAATTCTGACAGCTAGGTCGCAAGGACCGCCACAAGATTATATTTAAAAGAAATGTTTCTTCAATATGACTGGAAGTTTATAGGATGATTTCTTTATTTCTTTCTTTATTTAGCTGGGACCGCAGGTTACGATCACTCTGTGTGAAAGAAAAAAGACATGTAACATACCGAAAAAGCAAGCGCGATAAATTTCCCGTTAAGCCTATAATACACTCGAGTATTTAATTATGTATTTAATAAACGCTGCGCGAATTCTAGTGGTTAAAAACACACATCTATAAAACTAGGACTTAACTGAATTTATTAATTATAAATTCCTTCGCGACTTTAAAAGTTAATTTAAGCATCTATTATCTTTTGAAATAATATAATAGATAGATCATTATATTTACAACTGGAACTATTGAGATGGTTTAATTTAATAGATTTAAATTAACACAAAATCCATTGAAATAGAATGACTGAACTAGACCACTGATCACTTTACACAATATATATTACCGCTTTGCACAGAATAGAAATCACTGCAAATATATATATAAAATCCAGGGGAAATTCTATAACAAGATTCCAATAAAGCTAGTGCTTCTGTAAAGGTCTGGCCAGCGAGTGATAACGTGTCTAGTCTTCATGGTCTATTTAGCTAAAATGGAATGAAAGTTGAGTGGGACATGATAAACTTGACAGCTCTTTTCATCCCAGGAACTTTTGGGGATCTGACCGCCAAATCAAGGGAAGAAGCCGCCCCCTGGTCTTCGTATCTCTGATCGCTGCTGCCCGTTTCGGCTTTCCCCGTTCGCTCGGTTCTGCGATTGACACCGAGACGCGAAAATAGCCGCAAGCAACTGCGTCTCGTATCAGGGACCACTACTGTCTTTGATAGCGCCGATAGTCTCCCCTGAAATCCCTCAGTCTGTCTTTTTGATCGTGGTCGCATTATCTGTTTGATTCTGGCGACGCCCCCCACTGGCCAAGTTAATGAAAATAACTGCCTATGATTGTTCAAGAGATGTTAGTGGGCGTGATTTAATCTCTCCTTAAATCAATGCGATGACCAGAATGAACGATAGGTAAACTGTCCGCATATCAATCAGCAAACGTGTTTGCTCTCTGTGTGGAACATTTGCATAGCTATTGAATCCACGTGAAAGAAGTCCCGTTTACAAGAATTACAACAAAGTTCAGGGTCAGCCGAGTTCGTCCATTACAACTACCAGCAAAGTATCCAGCACCCCCTCCCAGCAAGCCTCCCACCAATGCAGTGACTGTTCCAACACCCGCTGCCCCTGCAGACTGCAGAGCTGCAATTGTTGATAAACCAACGCCTGACGAATAGGCAATAGACATTGTCTTGGCCGCGATTGAACCAGCAGTGATGCCCGCTGTTGGGAGAATAAAAAACAACAAAATGTGTTTGAAGGGTATGACGTGTGTGAAGAAACATGGTGAAATATAATATTTTACCCGCACGTAAACATTAAGTGTTGTATCCTCTTTTTGCTGTTACATTCTTTTCTCTTCTTTAAATATTTCTAATGTGTCTTATTCCTTCCATGGTCCTGGGAGGTGGGGTCTCTAAGGAAACCAAAAGGGGAAATCACAATCACTCCTTACTATCTTGTTGTAATGGAGGTTCTACGTGTTTCTGGCAGCCACACAATGTAAATCAAAATGCTACAGCACCTACTACCTCAAGAGTACATGAAGTGGTTTAACGCAGATTTCCTTCATAGAGAGTGGTCGAGTGGGTTAGAGGTATGGCTTTGTCCGCCTCTAATTCTAAAGGTACTGGTTCGCTCCCTGTACAGGAAACATATTTGATGGAAATTCTTTCACAACCCGTGGTTCCTAAAGATGTCATACTCCCTCTTGATCTCTTGGAAAGTGAGATCGGATGCCTAATCTTCTCAGATAAGGGCGAAAAGATAGGACCTTCTGTGTGCAAGTTGTGCACGTTAAAAATCACTAGTCAGTTTGGAAATCGTAAAGAGTAGGACATTCGGACGCTGCCCTGGAAAATTTAAAAATTAATAAACCTATCCACTGCAACTGGATGTCCTTCAGGAAATCTAAAAATGTGCAAGAACTACAGAACCATTAGCCTTATTAGTCATCCAAGTAAGGTGATGTTAAGGATACTTTTGAACAGAAATCAGAAGAAATCTTGTCCGAGAAGCAGGCTGGCTTTAGACCAAAAAGAAGTACCTCAGAACAAATCTTCAATATTAGATTACTGATCGAAAAACATCTCCAGCATCAACACGATTTATACCATAACTTCATCGATTTCACAAAAGCCTTCGATCGAGTCTGGCATGAAGGCTTATGGCAAATAATGAGAAAATTCAATTTTGATACCAACATCATAGATATCATTGAAGCACTATACAAGGACGCAAGCAGTGCTGTTTTTGCAAGCAATGACATTGGACAATTTTTCAAAACAACTGCAGGAGTTCGCCAGGGATGTATCCTGTCCCCAGTGCTCTTTAATATATATCTAGAATATATTATGGAGGAGGCTCTCTACGATTATAAAACAACCATATCGATTGGAGGCCGACCTCTTTGCAATCTACGTTTTGCTGATGATATCGATCTGATAGCTGGAACAGAATCAGAACTTCAAGACCTTACCTCTAGACTGGAGAAAGTAACAAAAACGTATGGGATGGAAATTAATATAGAAAAGAGCAAGATAATGGTGAATAGCCATAAGAAACATGTTCCGACCAACATTATGTTAAATGGGAAAACGTTAGAAGAAGTTAACACCTTTAAATATCTCGGGTCCACTATATGTAGTGATGGAAGATCAAGTATAGAAATCAAGACAAGACTTGAGATGGCCTCAGCTGCCATGACAAGGCTGAATGTGATCTGGAAAAGTAACATCAGTTTTCCTGTGAAGATCAAATTGTACAAATCACTTGTATTATCTATTCTCTTGTATGGGTGTGAGGGCTGGACACTCACTGCAGATACGGAGCGAAGGATTCAGGCTTTCGAGCATAATTGTTAAAGAAAAATTTTGCGCATTTGCTATAAAGAGCACAAAACCAATTTCTATGTTAGAGAGAAGATAAACACCTATGCAGGCCACCAAGAACCACTTTTGTCAGTAGTGAAATGTCGAAAGCTTGCCTGGTTTGGGCATATAACTCGTCATGACTCCCTTTCGAAAACGATCTTCCAGGGAACAGTCGAAGGTAAACGGAGAAGAGGAAGGCAAAGAAAATCCTGGGCTGATAACATCAAAGAATGTGCAGGTGTAAGAGCGTTATGTTTCGTTTCTTCTAATAGTGATTCCTGGTTAGTGGTGGTGATGGGATGGCACTAGAATATTTACGCGAATGTTTAATAAAGTAAAACTCCAACGAGTGGTAGGCAAAATTGGCCAACATGACGATACTCAACTCGTGGTTAGAAAATTAGTTCATACAATTTATTTACGTTGCACAGTAGACGATAAGAAACAGTACTTTGATGCATGGACGATCAACAAGAATACATGACGGTGAAATTCTGTCATAATGTTCATGATGGCAATATTCATCTTTCCTGTCAGTTCCATTACCAATATTCTTCCTCACGAAACTAATGTTCAGACAATTAATCTGTCTCTGTGATAGTCACTAGGGCATCGGCCGTTGACCTTCTACAAGGACATCGGGCTTATTATACATCTTCATAATACTTGAGAATGCAACCAAAATATACTGTCTTGCTCAATTGACTGCTTCCTTAGATGCCATGACCGAGATGTCGGCACTTCGCAATACAATCTTGCAATACATTTAATAATATTTCCTCTCGTAGGATTACCACTACGTTTTACAAATGAAGCTATCAGCTCATTGTTAATACTCATACTGGCCAGTAGTTGTTAAATGTAGATGTTGGGACTGGTGTGGTAAAGTGTAACGATTGTCAACTCATTAAACCCAGCACAGTTTTGGTCATACAGGTCATCTTGTCCTGGAACGTGATGAGGCTCCGACAAGAATGTGAGTGTAGACAATGAGTGTGTATATGAATGTCAGTACGCGAATGGTAGAATGATTCGATAGAGTTGACAGGTTGGTAGTACATCACTCATACTCACACTGTTCGAATTCAAGAAGTACTGGAACTACGGTGGTCTTGTTATAACATTTAATGAGACGCACACTTGGACAGTACGTGTATGGTTACAGGAACAAATGTCGACATAGACAGCATAATGTTGATCACAGGAATATCATCTTAAGTTAGCATTCATGCTTGGCAAATATCATAATGGAGCATTCGTAAACAAGCATTCAGAGTTCCATCATGTAAATCATCTGGCTTTACTGACTGGGCACGTCAGTCCATAACCAATATATATGAAGGCTCCTAGACTTAACCTCGTCTAGCGAATATCCCTTCACGTAAAGTTCAATATATATATTTTTCATAAAGATATAGGAATCCCAGACATGGGTTCTCACATGTAGCAGTGATCTCTTGGTTCATCGAGCGATAGTACAGGCATCCCTTTTTCTCACTCGATAAATACAAAGTATATGAATTTCAACATGGCTGTGCTTCTCTCGTGAGCTTCACTCACTATTGGATACAGACCAAAATTGGTCATTCGTTAAATGTCCTCATTTCTTCATAGCTTCTATCATAGAGGTAATTGAATAATATCATATAATCTAGTGCTGATACATAGGAATGTCATCTTCCTTTGAATAAATATTCTTTTCAAAAGTACCACTGTGCATCTGCTTATCGACAACGATGGCGAAGCCCAAGTTCATAATAAATTGTGGTTTTACCTTTCTATGCGAAATATAACTTTGCCATTCCTTGGCAAAAGAGAATAAACACTGGGGTAAAGTACATACAACATGTCTAAATGACTATCACTTTTCCCCATTTACTTATAGATCTCTTTTTCGGCAATAAGCCGGCTACAACAAAATTCGACATCCCAACAGGATGACAGCCATGAATCACACCCCCTGCTAGCGATACTTCCGCTGCATAGCCTTTGACCTTTTCTAGCGACAACCAACATAGTTCGACTTAGAAATGTAAAGATATCCATATATAAGACAGACTCGTCCTACTCATACAAACACTACGTATAAATTCAGGCCATAGATATACTGAAGCAAGAACAATCTATTCCTACCCAGCCAAAGAATAAATCGCAGTAGGCCTAGATCCGTCCGCGGAGTCCGATCGAAGATGACGGAACTCCTTTCAAGGGAAGTAACTCAAAAATGACTTCTCCTTAAGCACTTAAAAAGGAAATACTTTGTTTACAAAATATTTGCGAACATAATAAGTATATAAATGTATTATATTGCAAGATAGTAAAGATTGCACTTTACACTCATCTGATCCATTGTTGAAATCCTGAAATGAGGACTCCAGCTAGATGCCAGTAATGAGTAGAGATATCGCTTAAAAATCATCCATAAGATCATTTATCAATACATGGGTACAAGACTTACGTATAAATCTTGACATTGGCTTCTGAGAAGAAAACCAGTCATCCACAATAGAAATAATTCCCATTCATAAGGGACACAATACAATACAATACGGACGATCAGTCCGGCTTGACCCTTCAAGATCGCTCTCTGACCTCATTCCCCTAGATCTTGGTCACCCGTGCGTTAAGAGTCTCATACTCTACATAGTGCACACACGTGCGTGATAAATCATACGCACAAATAATATTCCTATCATAAGAATGGTGCGTAACCTTTTAACACAGGCAGGACCTAAGACTGCCATCTATGTAAAAGTACGCAACAGCAGGACACGGTTTTTCCACATTTGTACGCATTGCTGAGGACAGAGAGCAGTGGAGGACCCTGTCTGCTGATGCTTCCACCATGGCACCCCTACGACCCATGACGGGTTACTGGTTGAGATGAGATGATGATCCACCGCAAAAAAATATACACAATGTGTGATCCTTCTTTATACACATTGGAATCCTCGCCGCTGCTACTGAGTTCGTGCAATGTGCTAAGATTCTCCTTGTGTGATCTAAGGTAGGAGATAGGAGCAATGATGGAGTTGTCCACGTGCAATGAAGATAGTCCTTAAACACCCAAACCAAAATTCTGCTACATGAAAGCTGATAGAGCGACTAATGCTCCTTATGAAGCCAAGAAGCAAGGAAGAATGAGTATGATGATAAATTCTTGCCGCTCTTCTTGTCGTGAAACGAGTGTAACCCACTACTTTGTTAATCACTATGTCGAGATACAGATTTGCTTCAACCAATCAACGAGCAACGTTCACCAGTCTCTGAGACAGAATAAATTAACGGCCATCATGTTCACGCAAGATGGCGGATTAAAACTGAATCTTCTTCTTCTTCTTCGTTCGCCCTGAAAAGGACGGTGGTTGCGTTGTGTCTGTTTACAACGTAGCTGTGATATCTGCACCTTTCGGTCGACACATCCGACTTCTGCACGGCATATTTTAGGACCGGGTTTGCCTTCCCATTTCGATCCACACTCGCTCAGCCAGCCTGCACAGCTGCAGACTGTTTCCAGGACCACCACGTGGAGGTGGAGTGCGGTCTTGACCAGCTCTGGTTCGCTGGTCCTGACGCAGGCAGTCAAGCTATGAGTCGCTGCCTGCGGTCTCTATTGCTGCGTCTTGAGGTCCCTAAAACTGAATAAAATTAGGCTGTACAGCGTTTGGGACTAAACCGGAGGAAACCAATCAGCTTGCTGCGCCAGGAACCAACCAAAAGCTTTCCTTAAGCATTTACCTGCCTATATAATCGGGCGGATTTTATGCATAATCACACATCACCGACGCGACGCCAGAGATACCGACCGACTGAAGAGGAGAAGTTGTCACCTTGATTTATAGCTTACCTGGAGTGCAATGACCTGCAGTCTGCTTTGCTAAGTCGAGTCAAAATCTGGCCGGTTTGAATCTTAGAGGGTAAATATATTTACGATAACCTTTGAGAAAATAGGCTTTCAGCAGGTCTATAATGTTGGTATTTGTTGTGTGTCATTTATACTACCTATCAGGTTACTGATTGTATCTTGGGGAAATTAAGTATAATGATTGGATTTCCTATTATGATTGAATAGAGACATTGTTGTATCACACCTAAGTGTACATATTATTGGATGTATTCATGTACTGAACTTATATTATGGGATGTATATATATTATTGAATGTATTCATGTATTGAATTTATATTATTGAATGTATTTATGCATTGAATTTATATTATTGAATGATATCCATGTATTAGTTTATCAGAAAGAATGTTTTGCAAGTAGACACCTGTCTTGTCTCGCTATTGCTAAATCATACTGAGCCATGTTGTCATTCATCCTACATGCAGACACTGAGACACGCTCATATCATATAAAATAGAAATAGGTGGGCTTGAGGACAGAAATTAGCCCCTATTTTTCCTTGTTACAGGTTTTATACGTGTCATAAAAACTGAGATCGTGGGTCGTCAATCCAGCTGCCTGGAACTCCGCAGGAGCATAGAGGTTGTCAAGACTCTACATCTTTAGTTCCCCTCAGCCTTGGGTGGGCTAACGAAACGATCAACAGCTGGTGTTTTGTGTCAACCAAACCAAGAAGGACAGCACTTCTAAGAGATGAGTACACATTAGTACCATTTCTGTCGGCATTGTGAGCAAAATCTAAGTCAATCAAGAAATCGTGAATTAGCGTAGCAAGAGACAAAAAAACAGCATAGCTGATAAGTGTTATATCCTTAATTAACAGCACAGCTGATACATGTACTATAATTGAATAACAGCACAGCTGATATAATTTTTGTTCCTATAATTGGAAAACTTGTTGTAATATTTATTTACATATCTATATAAATATAAATATTTGTAAATCATTTGTAAACTTACAAATCCATTACATTATATTTTTCAACATTCACCCTTCAGCACAAGAGTAGATAGTGTATATACTAAATAAATAATAAGGAAATTGTATTTGAACGACTTGTCAATTTTATCTTTGTTAAGTAAAATCTGTTTCCTTGGTTTTTTAATATCACAGTTAGTTACACAGCGGAGGTGGCACTTTATGTCGGTCTCCTCTCTACTATTGTTTCGAGATCAGAACATTCACAGCCGTAACTAATTTGTGATACCAGTAGTTCTCTCAGACACTGGGACTTCACCATTTTCTGCAGAAATTCTATTTCTGTAATTTTCAGTACTATACTGATCCTACAGCCAAATAAAACCTCACGCCACACTGGGGGCTCGTTCCTGGGATATTTCTGTATATCTTGAGCCATACTTAGTCTATTCATCTATCTACACTCTATCTTGTGCCACCCATAGATAAGATAAGAAAAAATTTTTTTGAGAAATTCTATAATAGGATTTTTTTATTGTTTTCTTAGGAGGAGTACCATTTAGTACTCAGTAAATAGTTGATGCTCACAAAGTTGCACGGAAATTTTTTGTTTTGTTCAATTAAATTAATTAAGTTTAATTATAATATTTGATATAGTAAATTTACATACCCTCTCTAAGTAACGCCTTGGCTGATCTAGTGAAGTTCAGGACTGCGATCATGCAGATGGGTAAGGAATTAAACATGACAGGTGATGCTCTTACTCAGTATGTCAAAACAGAAGTGGACAAACACATGGATATGGAAGAAAGAAAGTTGCAATTAGAGACAGAAGCCAAAAGACTGGAAGCTGAAAGAGAAGCCAAAAGACTGGAAGCTGAGAGAGAAGACAAAAGACTGGAAGCTCAGAGAGAAGACAAAAGACTGGAAATTGAAGCCAAGAAATGGGAGGCTGAAAATGAGGCAAAGAAAATTGAAGCTGAGGAAAGGAAATTACAAGCAGAGAGAGACCATCAGTTGAGATTAAAAGAGCTTGAAATTCAGGCAAATACTGGCAATAATGGTGGTAGCTCACCTCACTCGGAGAGTAGCTCCAGCCAGAGCACCTCAAGTGGGGCCATGAATTTTCATCTGGATCCATTTGTTGAGAAAGAAGACGCCATTGAGTCGTACCTGGATAGATACGAAAGACTAGCCACTACCTATGGCTTAGTGAAAGAAAAGTGGAGTCTTAAACTATCTCAGGGATTGAGAGGTGTGGCCTACGATGTATATTTGAAGCTCTCAAGAGATGACCAGGAAGATTACGAAATCCTGAAGCAGGCACTGCTTGTGAGATATGAAAAGAACTCAGAATCATATAGAAAGAAATTCCGAACAGCTAAACTTCTTCCAGGAGAAAACTATCACCAATTCTCTGCTAGATTGGAAACCTATTTGGAAAAATGGAGTAGTTTAGGAAAGTGTCAGGATCTGAAAGAAATGATAATGATGGAGCAAGTGAAAGAGTCCATGCCTCAAGAAATGAGGAAGTTTATCATGGAACAAGGAGCAGAGAGATTGGAAGATATTGTAACTGTTGCTGAGAGATATCAAGCAGCTCAGGCAGAATTATTAGGAAATAAGAAGAAGCAGGGTGAAAACTTCAAATCATCACAAAACTATACCAAATATGAACAAAAGAACCATACCACAAGGAACAAACAAAGATTTGACCAAAAGGACAAAAACCCTCTAAGATCGGATATGACACCTTACCGGAAGGAAGGAAAGTGGTGTAAAACTTGTCTAATGAGTAACCACAATACTGCGGACTGCAGAAGAAAGAATCCTCCTTATCATGCTGCATGTCTTACAACAGGGAATCAGGGAAGGAAGGAAATGGCAGTAAGTCAGAAAGACTTCCATCATCCCCCTGTCTGTGTGGAAGTGACCGTGAATGGCACTCAAGTACTGTGTTTATATGACACAGGATTGGACTTTGATTCAGTTGTGTGCTCTTCTCTAGTGAGTCCTGACCAGATAACCACAGAAACAGTGGAAATCAGAGGACCTATCAAGGGAGCAAAAACCATGACATTATCCATAGCCCGAATCAATATAAGATCTCGCTATGTGGAAGGAGAAATCAAAGCAGCAGTGATGGACGACCCTATTTACCCTTTGATTTTGGGGTGTAGGTATGTTTTCCTTGGAGAACCTATAAAACCTGTCGTTATGGCAACAGTCCAGACCAGGGAAAGCTCCAGGAAAATGGAGGAGAATCCTATCAATACTCATCCCGGAGAGATGAAAAGGCTCAGGCAGCAGATAGCACACTGAAGCCTTGTTTTGGCAAATTGCCTAAAGCACATAACCCTCCAGAGAAGGAGACTTGTATATGAAGAATGGCCTACTATACAGAAAAGCTGGAACAGGACCTAAAGGGCATGGACAGCTTGTAGTGCCAAAATCTTACAGGGAGAAGGTTATGACGCTAGGACATGCTATATCCTTCAGTGGACATATGGGAATAGGGCCACTGGACAAAGGATAGCCTGTCACTAATTTTGGCCAGGAATAACAGAGGACATAAAAAGATATGTAAGATCCTGTCCAGAATGCCAAAGAGTAGCTCCTAAGCATAGGACTGCACCAGCAACACTGGGAGAAATGCCTATTATGGGAACCCCGTTTGAACGTGTTGCAGTGGATATTGTTGGACCCCTCACTAGGACCAAGAAGAGAAATGCATATATCTTAACCTTGGTTGATACTTGCTCTATGTGGGGAGAAGCAGTGGCCATGTCAGCTATAGATTCAAAGCATGTGGCAGAAGCACTGTTGACAATATTCACCCGATTAGGTTTCCCGCATCAGATATTGACTGACAATGGGTCTCAGTTTAAGGGAAAGCTAACACAAGAAGTATTCAGGATATTTCAAGCCAGGCACTATCATTGTAGTCCCGACCATGCCCAAGGGAACGGTCAAGTAGAGCGGTTCAATGGTACGCTAATTTCAATCCTTAGAAAGCTGGCGAGTGAAAAACCTGATACTTGGGATACATACTTACCCGCTGCACTATTTGCATATAGGGAAGTACCCCACAATTCAATTGGATTGGCTCCAGCTACATTGTTGTTTGGAAGACCAATAAAAGGTCCACTGGAAGCATTGCTGCGGACATGGACTGATAAAAAGGCAGAGGAAACAGTTACTTCCTCATACCAGTACGTCAACGAGTTGACATCTCGATTAAAAGCAGGTTGGAAACTGGCCAATGATAACTTAAGACAGGCCAGGAGGAAGCATGCTGCGTACTACAACAAAAAAGCAAAGGATAGGGAACTGGAGGTGGGTGAAAAGGTTTTTTACTGTTGCCAAGCAGCAATAATAAATTGCAGATTGGATGGAAGGGACCCTATGTCATACTGGAGAAACTTTCCAGGACCAATTATAAGATTGACAAGAAAGGAAAGGAGAAGGTATATCATGTCAATTTTCTTAAAAAATACTATGACAAGGAATCATCAGAAGTTGCACATATCATGACCCTAGCCATTGCAACAGAAACGCACGGTGAACCACTTCACTCTATGGAGTATCCACTCACAACTACAGAGGATTATGTTCAAGTAAATATTAGTGAACATTTAACGCCAGAGCAGAAGAAGAGGGTTCAGAAAGTGTTGGAAACCCATGCTGATGTGCTCACAGATAAGCCAGGTCGTACGAATCTGTTAGAGTACGACATGAAGGTTACCGACCCTACCCCAGTATGCATGAGAACATACCCTATACCCTATGCGAAAGCCCAAGCACTAAGGGAGGAAGTTGATTATCTGTTGAAGGAGAAAATTATCTCGAAGTCAGACTCTCCCTATAGCTCAAGTGTGGTGCTATTGAGAAACCGAGTGGTGAACACAGGTTATGTATTGACTACCGGAAGCTTAATGCGATCACAGAATCTCAGGTGAACCCATTACCTGACACCAACCAGCTGTTCTCTACACTGAGTAAAGCTAGGTATTTATCGAAGGTAGATCTAAGCAAGGGATACTACCAAATACCAGTGAAACCAGAAGTTAGGAAAATGCTGGCATTTAGTACATCAGACGGACACTACGAGTTTAATGTACTACCTTTTGGGCTGAAAAATGCTCCAAGTATCTTTTCAAGAATGATGAGGAAATTGTTGGAACCTCTACAAAATCCCCATATTACTAACTTTATGGATGACATTCTTGTTGCTACAAACACATTTGAAGAGCATATAGTAGCGCTCTCCATGTTGTTTGACAGATTGAGAGCCACTGGATTGACTGCACGTCCAACCAAGTGCTATATCGGTTGTAAGGAGTTGGAATTCTTAGGTCACACTATTTCTACAGGTCATATGTCTCCTGACCCAAAGAATATAGAGAAGTTAAAGAAGGCACCCAGACCTCAAACGAAGAAAGATGTGAGATCATTCGTGTCATTATGTGGGTTCTATCAGAAGTACATACCCCACTTTAACTCTCTGTGTGCACCGTTAACTAACTTAACGAAGAAAGGACAGCCGGACAAAATCCAATGGAATGCTGATTGTGAAAAAGCTTACACAGAGCTAAAAGCAAAACTCACCAGCAAACCCATCCTTACTCTACCCGATATCACACAGGAATTTGTATTAAGGACGGACGCTAGCAGTATAGGTATTGGTGCAACTCTCTTGCAGAAATCAAAAGCCCAGCCGGAGGAACTTTTACCAGTCGCCTACGCCAGTAGGAAGCTGAATGCAGCTGAGTTGAACTACTCGACCATAGAGAAAGAATGTTTAGCTCTAATTTAGTCCATCAACAAATTTTCACCTTATCTGTATGGGACACACTTCATTGTCCAAAGCGATCACCAACCTTTAACATTCTTGGCTGCATCTAAAAAGCTAAATTCGAGATTGTTAAGGTGGAGTCTGCTTCTGGCGCCTTATTCCTTTACCGTGAATTACATTCCGGGAAGAGACAATTTAGGAGCTGATTTTTTAAGTCGACACCCTATTACTCTGGAAGGACAGACGCAAAATGATTAACTACAGCAGGTGTTTACACGTCAGCTATGACAAGTCACAGCTAGGAAAGGAGGGGGCTATGTCGTGAAACGAGTGTAACCCACTTCTTTGTTATAGATACAGATTTGCTTCAACTAATCAACGAGCAACGTTCACCAGTCTCTGAGACAGAATAAATTAACGGCCATCATGTTCACGCAAGATGGCGGATTAAAACTGAATAAAATTAGGCTGTACAGCGTTTGGGACTAAACCGGAGGAAACCAATCAGCTTGCTGCGCCAGGAACCAATCAAAAGCTTTCCTTAAGCATTTACCTGCCTATATAATCGGGCGGATTTTATGCATAATCACACATCACCGACGCGACGCCAGAGATACCGACCGACTGAAGAGGAGAAGTTGTCACCTTGATTTATAGCTTACCTGGAGTGCAATGACCTGCAGTCTGCTTTGCTAAGTCGAGTCAAAATCTGGCCGGTTTGAATCTTAGAGGGTAAATATATTTACCTTTAGGAAAATAGGCTTTCAGCAGGTCTATAATGTTGGTATTTGTTGTGTGTCATTTATACTACCTATCAGGTTACTGATTGTATCTTGGGGAAATTAAGTATAATGATTGGATTTCCTATTATGATTGAATAGACAAAGACTAATAGGACTCATACCTCAATCTATTGTCTCCTATAACTTCAGTCTATTATCTCCGATGAGACCAACTGCCATATAACCAAAACAGTCCTTGTTAGGACTCAACCTATTGTCTCCTATACTTCAATCTGTTATCTCAGACCAAGTGCCATATAACCAAAACAGTCCTTGTTAGGACTCAATCTATTGTCTCCTATAACTTCAGTCTATTATCTCCGATAAGACCAACTGCCATATAACCAAAACAGTCCTTGTTAGGACTCAACCTATTGTCTCCTATACTTCAATCTGTTATCTCAGACCAACTGCAATATAACCAAAACAGTCCTTGTTAGGACTCAATCTATTGTCTCCTATAACTTCAGTCTATTATCTCAGATAAAACCAACTGAAATATAACCAAAACAGTCCTTGTTAGGACTCAATCTTTTGTCTCATCTAACTCCAATCTATTGTCTCCTATAACTCCCACCTGATATATCACCAAACAGTCCTCGTCTCACATACTCCTATCATAAGAACATAACGTTATTGTTAGGATATATTATAGCACTTGTCAGAGAGGGCCTGGTATATTATAGGGGGAAGGACATTGTTGTATCACACCTAGGTGTACATATTATTGGATGTATTCATGTATTGAACTTATATTATGGGATGTATACATATTATTGAATGTATTCATGTATTGAATTTATATTATTGAATGTATTCATGCATTGAATTTATATTATTGAATGATATCCATGTATTAGTTTATCAGAAAGAATGTTTTGCAAATAGACACCTGTCTTGTCTCGCTATTGCTAAATCATACTGAGCCATGTTGTCATTCATCCTACATGCAGACACTGAGACACGCTCATATCATATAAAATAGAAATAGGTGGGCTTGAGGACAGAAATTAGCCCCTATTTTTCCTTGTTACAGGTTTTATACGTGTCATAAAAACTGAGATCGTGGGTCGTCAATCCAGCTGCCTGGAACTCCGCAGGAGCATAGAGGTTGTCAAGACTCTACATCTTTAGTTCCCCTCAGCCTTGGGTGGGCTAACGAAACGATCAACAGCTGGTGTTTTGTGTCAACCAAACCAAGAAGGACAGCACTTCTAAGAGATGAGTACACATTAGTACCATTTCTGTCGGCATTGTGAGCAAAATCTAAGTCAATCAAGAAAACGTGAATTAGCGTAGCAAGAGACAAAAATAACAACATAGCTGATAAGTGTTATATCCTTAATTAACAGCACAGCTGATACATGTACTATAATTGAATAACAGCACAGCTGATATAATTTTTGTTCCTATAACACTGACAAACAACATTTTTCTTTCTTATATAAGAATAAGTGTTCTTAGGTCAGTTTCTTGCGCTGATTTCAAATCTGAAATCCGTTTATCTCTATCACGTCGGGTTCTTAAGATATTTGTGAATAAATATATTTTTGGGAAACCGTTATTTGCTCCGTTTCATTTTTACTATATAACTTATTAAAAATTAATAAAAAGCAACATAATTCTACTTTTTATACTGCTAAAAGATGCATGACATATGTTACGCGATTTTTCAAATAGTTACTGTATTTTGAAATAATTCTGAGCAAAATATGGCTTCTATAAGTTGTAGAAATTCGGCTGATCTGTTCTGTTACGTGTGCAGATATTTTACCGATCGTGTTGACCAGAAAAACTTTACACCATTACTAAAGAAAGCATATGAACTTTATTTCGATTCGAAAGTTGATGATGCAAATAAATCTTGGTAGCCAAATGCAGTTTGTTCGATACATTGGCAGGTTGGTTACGAAAATCGCTGAAGCATAAGTCGATGCCTTTTGGAGTGCCAGTAATATGGCGTGAACATACAAATCACACTACTGATTGTACTTCTGCTTGACAAATATCCATGGTTTCACTTTTAAAACTAGAAAGTCTGTGGTTTATTCAAATATTGAATTGGTTTCGAAACCAGTGCCTCATGATCCAATCACGTGTCCGATCCAAGTACCACCAGAACATAATCCGTTGGACGTGAATGAACCATCAGAAAGTGATTACCTGCATTAGAAACTAATTCTGACTCAGATTACATACCGGTGAATGATAGTGTTTACTTAATTAACCATTCAGGACTTTCAGATCTAATACGTGATCTCGCTCTTACCAAAGGACAAGCGGAATTACTCGGTTCGCGACTCAAAGAATGGAATCTTTTAGCGCCCAATACTCCGATATCTAAATTTCGTCATAGACACAGAGAACTTGTTCAATACTTTGAGATGGATGATGACATTTGCTATTGCAAAGATGTAAACGGTCTAATGGTGCACCTCGGTCATAAGCACATAGTCAACGAATGGCGACTTTTCATCGATTCTTCCAAGACTAGTCTAAAAGCTGTGTTATTGCATAACAGAAACTTATTTTCATCAATTCCAGTCACCTACTCTGTTCATATGAAAGAAACTTATGACAATATGGCTATACGTTTGGAAAAAATAAAGTACAATGACTACCAATGGCGGATTTGTGGAGACCTAAGGTCATTGCATTCTCACGGGCATGCAGACTGGGTATACTAAATTTTGTTGCTTCCGATGTGAATGGGACAGCCGCAACAGACAGGAACATTATGCAAGAAAGGTGTGGCCTATCCGGGATCGTATGCAGCTCGGGCATAAAAATGTAATACACGAGCCATTAGTTAACAAAGACAGCTTCATTTTACCACTGTTACATATAAAGTTGGGGCTCATGAAGAATTTTGTAAAAGCGTTAGATAAAACGAGCAAAGCTTTCACTTATCTTCGAGAAAAGTTTCCGCAATTTAGCGATGCAAAGATAAAGGAAGGTATCTTTGTAGGACCTCAGATTAGGAAAGTTATTGCAGACAAACAATTCGAGAACTTGTTACATGGTAGTGAACTTCGCGCATGGATGGCATTCAAATCGATCGTCGATAACTTTCTGGGAAATCACAAATCTGTTGACTATGTTGCATATTGTTAAGCAGTGCATAGATGCATACAGAATTATGGGCTGTAACATGTCCCTCAAAATCCATTTGCTCGATTCACATCTTGACTTTTTCCCTGACAACCTTGGCGAAGTCAGCGATGAACATGGAGAACGATTCCATCAAGATATCGCCGTAATGGAGTCACGTTATCAAGGACGGTGGAGTGTGACCATGCTTGCCGATTATTGTTGGATGCTTCATCGCGATGTACGCCATGCCATTCCCCGACGAAAGTCGACTGCAAAGAAATTCAAGCCTACATAACTGTTATACTTCTTGTACGAATGATGTTGTAATACTGTATGCGTTGTTAAAAAACTTCAATTGCGTATTTCTAGAGATCCCGACCTGATAGAGAAAAACGGTTTGCAGATTTAAAAACAGCGCATTAAAATTGACCAGAAAAACATAGAAATGTTAGAGAAAGAAAAAAAAAGTTTTTTTTTGTTAGTCAGTGTAATTGGAAAACTTGTTTTAATATTTATTTACATATCTATATAAATATAAATATTTGTAAATCATTTGTAAACTTACAAATCCATTACATTATATTTTTCAACATTCACCCTTCAGCACAAGAGTAGATAGTGTATATACTAAATAAATAATAAGGAAATTGTATTTGAACGACTTGTCAATTTTATCTTTGTTAAGTAAAATCTGTTTCCTTGGTTTTTTAATATCACAGTTAGTTACACAGCGGAGGTGGCACTTTATGTCGGTCTCCTCTCTACTATTGTTTCGAGATCAGAACATTCACAGCCGTAACTAATTTGTGATACCAGTAGTTCTCTCAGACACTGGGACTTCACCATTTTCTGCAGAAATTCTATTTCTGTAATTTTGAGTACTATACTGATCCTACAGCCAAATAAAACCTCACGCCACACTTCTCTCGTGTCCATTATCCTTCTGCTTCGTCAGTGCCTCCTTCCTCTAAATACCGCATATCCAGCAAACAATGAAGTCAAGAAAGATAGAATGATTAAAATTCTCTCTGGAGCACCTTATTTACTAGATCTGATTCCCATTGGGACCTGTTGGAATAAAAATGTTTCGGGATATTCTTTCTTGTGTGCTGTCTCGTAGTCTTCCAGATCACTCCTTCCAACTCCTCGTTTATTTTTCTTCTTCAGGAATTTCCTGGTTGCCTTAGGTTTTTCCTCCTTTCCAATATTTATGAGTGCACATGAGAGCACAGACTTTGTATTTCCCGAAGATCTGCCAGGAGAGAAAGTAGGACTACGTCTCCCTCACTCATGTTATTCAAGACGACTAACATGAGGTTGTGCATGAAGCTGGCACTAACGTTCCATCAGACATGTCGGACAAGGCGACTTAATATCAGGTTATGTTTGTGGCGGTCAACTTGATCATGTCAAACAAACTACGACGTTAACCACTGATACTAGAGTATGTGAATGTCTGGTGTAGACTTATGGGAGGTAGAGCTGTAGTGGTGGTTTCATGATCTAATGGGAGCGAGAGGGATAATGGTGAAATATATGTGTGTGTGTGTGTGTGTGCGTTTGTTTGTGTGTGTTTATTTGTAAACGTTTGTGTGTGTCTGTGTGTGTTTGTTTGTGTCTGTTTATTTGTATGTTTGTGTGTGTTTATTTGTGTTTGTTTGTGTGTATGTCTGTTTGTGTGTGTTTGTGTTTATTTGTGTGTGCATTTGTTTGTGTGTTTGTGAGTGTCTGTTTGTGTTTATTTGTTTGTGTGTGTCTGTTTTTTTTGGTTTGTATGTGTTTGTGTCTGTTTATTTGTTTGTGTGTGTGTCTGTTTGTGTGTGTATATGTGTGTATATTTGTGTGGGTATGTGTGTATATGTGTGTGTGTCTTTGCGAATGTGTCTGTGTGTGCCTCTGTGTGTATGTTTCTATGTGTGTGTCTCTGTGTATGTGTGTAAAAATAATGTTTAGGGCGATAATAGCGCTGACAAAGATGATAATATTGATGACTTTAGCTTACATAAAGAACACTCACCAGCCCCAAAGACTACTGCACCAAGCACAACCGGCGCCGCAACGGTAACAACAGCAACTCCTCCAGCAACTCCTGCAACAGCCCCGGCTAATTCATAAAGGTAGGCTTTCACAGCGAGTGGATGAGCAGTCACCAGCAGAAACACAAACACAAAACTTGCCAGTTTTGCCATTGTTTCTCTAAATAAATAGATCACAAATGTAATGAGTATTTTTAAAGAGAAAAATAATCAGAACTTAAAATAAATTAAATACTGGAAGCTAGCAGCAGTTGTCAGAGTGGAAAATAAACTAATTCACATGTTTTATTTCATCCCATCCATGGAACATAAAAAGGTTGCGCTAAAATGATGCGTAGTGTTACGTACGCAAAGTAATTTTAAAAAATAAAATATTTACACACACACAAATTAGATGAAGAGGTAGAAGCATATGCAAGAAATTACCTCAGTCTGAAGTGAAAAGAAAAACACACATTCAATCTCCCAGCAAAATACCTCACCTGAATGATTCATAAAATCTCATTTAAAATTCTACAATTCAAATACATAAGCACATATATTACATAGCGTTGGACGAAAGTGGCAGTGAGTTTAAGAACAGAATACAAAAACAGCCTTTCCAGATATTAAAAAAATTATCCTACACAATGTATGTGAAATTAAGAAAAGCAAATCTGAAGATTTACAAAAATCTGTAGACTTTCATAAATAAGTGCTTGTTAATAGAGAGATTAAAGCAGAACTGATGCCAGACAAGTTCCAGTGAAACAAGTGATGAATAGATGCTGGAGATAGATAGGACACACATTGAGGAAACTTGCTGATAGCATTGATAGGACACACATTGAGGAAACCTGCTGATAACATTGATAGGACACACATTGAGGAAACCTGCTGATAGCATTGATAGGACACACATTGAGGAAACTTGCTGATAGCATATAAGACACATTGAGGAAACCTGCTGATAGCATTGATAGGACACACATTGAGGAAACCTGCTGATAGCATTGATAGGACACACATTGAGGAAACCTGCTGATAGCATTGATAGGACACACATTGAGGAAACCTGCTGATAGCATTGATAGGACACACATTGAGGAAACCTGCTGATAGCATTGATAGGACACACATTGAGGAAACCTGCTGACAGCATAGATAGGACACACATTGAGGAAACTTGTTGATAGCATTGATAGGACACACATTGAGGAAACCTGCTGACAGCATAGATAGGACACACATTGAGGAAACCTGCTGACAGCATAGATAGGACACACATTGAGGAAACCTGCTGATAGCATAGATAGGACACACATTGAGGAAACCTGCTGATAGCATAGATAGGACACACATTGAGGAAACCTGCTGATAGCATATAAGACACATTGAGGAAACCTGCTTATAGCATTGATAGGACACACATTGAGGAAACCTGCTGATAGCATTGATAGGACACACATTGAGGAAACCTGCTGATAGCATTGATAGGGCACACATTGAGGAAACCTGCTGATAGCATTGATAGGACACACATTGAGGAGACCTGCTGATAGCATAGATAGGACACACATTGAGGAAACCTGCTGATAGCATAGATAGGACACACATTGAGGAAACCTGCTAATATCATTGATAGGGCACACATTGAGGAAACCTGCTGACAGCATAGATAGGACACACATTGAGGAAACCTACTGATAGCATGGCAAGAGATGAAAAAAAGGAGGTCTTAGAAAATCTAGGTATGAAAAGAGAACTAATGAGAGAGGTCAAAGTTCGGCAGCTAAAATACTTTGGCCACATAAAAAGGCATAACACCTTGCTGAAGACCATAACAGAAGGGAGAGTTGAAGGCAAACGTGCAAGGGGAAGACAGCGTTTCAAGTGGGAAGATAACATCAAGAGATGGACGGGAAAGAGTCTATCAGAGTGTACCACTAAGACAAGAGACAGAAGACGTTGGAGATCCATTACAGCCAACCTTCGTTGTGGAGATGGCAACTGATGATGACTGATAGCATAGATAGGACACACATTGAGGAAACCTGCTGATAACCTAGATAGGACACACATTGAGGAAACCTGCTGACAGCATAGATAGTACACACATTGAGGAAACCTGCTCATAGCATTGATAGGACACACATTGAGGAAACCTGCTCATAGCATTGATAGGACACACATTGAGGAAACCTGCTGATAGCATAGATAGGACACACATTGAGGAAACCTGCTGATAGCATTGATAGGACACACATTGAGGAATCCTGCTGATAGCATTGATAGGACACACATTGAGGAACCCTGCTGACAGCATAGATAGGACACACATTGAGGAGACCTGCTGATAGCATTGATAGGACACACATTGAGGAGATCTGCTGATAGCATTGTTAGGACACACATTGAGGAAACCTGCTGATAGCATTGATAGAACACACATTGAGGTAACTTGTTGATAGCATTGATAGGACACACATTGAGTAAACTTGTTGATAGCATTGATAGGACACACATTGAGGAAACCTGTTGATAGCATTACAAGACACTTCTGGAATCCTCATGGCAAAACAGGTAGAGAGAGAGAGACCAAGGAACAGACAGAGAAGAGAACTGGAGACCGGCGTAAAGGACATGACGAAGACATGGAAAGACCTTGAGAGGATGGTACGTGACAGGAACACTTGGCAGACGTTTACTGAAGGCCTACACCCTTTGAGTGATGATGATGTAATCTGGAGATTTAACAGTTGTATCTGTATGGGAAACCTGCAGAAGCCAAGAGGAAGCCGGCAAAAGTAACGTTTAATAAACATTTTAAAAAACAGTTAGTGCAACCGATGAATGTTAAACACACCATGGATAGCTAAAACAAGTAATAAGAATGACGTGAAAGATACCAGTTAATAGAAGACACCAGTTAATAGAAGTCCTTCAGGCGACCAATGTCCTCTCAAGGCTGCGTGTGGTCCCGGTTGCCGGGTCCTCCCAGTGCAGTGGAGGCAGCGAATGGGTGTTGAGCCTGTACCAGATTGCTCTTTTTCGCGGACCTTCGGTCCCGAGAAAATTTTGGCTGGAGACGTCTCGGTAGCGCAGTGGTTTTATAGCGGCAGTACACGCGAGGGCAAGTTCGGGGCACAGCGGATTGATCAACCGCTTGCTTGTCACACTGGTTACGGAAACAACAATTATATTCTGTTGCACCAATAAACGCCTTTAGGCGTAACGGAACAACGGATAATTTCTTGTTGCCCTAAGACGCCGAAAGGCGTAATGGCCACTGA